>OY720460.1:2369789-2387289 GCA_963082715.1 Harpalus rubripes | reverse complement strand
TATGAAGAGCTGATTAGAGTTTGGTTATAATTAGTCAACCGGAATTTGTATAAAATACATACAGTTGCCTTAAGGTAATGTACAAGAAATAGAAACTTTTGCAAGGAACTTTCTGTATTACATTTATACAAAATACATAGAAATGACGGAAGGTAATGTGCTGGCCACATCTGATTTTTTTTAATTCATACCAAGTATTTATACATAGTAAAGGCCCATACAGAATAAAAAAATATTAGCGGTAACGTAAGAATTAGTGGCATCGGTAACGTAAGAAATTTATAGTAAAAATTATTTCCGTTCACCATAAAAAAATTATTGAAATTATAGTTTCTAGGATTTTTTATTATAAATTACTAGGGTGTAAGGTTGACAGTTATAGCTGTCATTTTATTTTTGCACAAAAAGCAACTGACATAGATGACTTATTAATTACACTTATCCACAAGCACTCCATTGTGTGAGATAAGCGATGAGATTAAGGAATTTACAATTATTTCAAAAAATGAAAATGCGTGGGCACAAATTGCCTTAGAAGTTACTTGTTCACTTTTAATTGTGCAAAGTTTATTAATAAGTCTGTTTGTTTACATAGCGCCACGTCTGAGGCACACCACAAAATGATCCTTTTTCTATTGTTTATTTTATCTGATGAAATCAGAAATCAGATGTCAATAAACGTCAAACCTGTCAAAAAAATTAAGCGGTAGCGTAGTGGCAACGTAGAAGTTTGGAGTTTGCAAACTCCTACCGCTGCCATTGCCACTGCGCTACTACTAATTTTCTTAATTTTTGGATGCGAACGAATACATTTGCTATAACGCATTCAATCTTTTACCCAGGCCACTAACACTGCCACTAATTCTACCGCTATGTTAATTTTTTTGTCGTAAATGATACTTAAAGTATAAAAATAAGTGGGCAAGTTCATATAAAGGAAATTGTTTCAGTTATTTCGTTTTAGAGATTTTGCATTTGAATTCTTACCAGAATTTCTAGTCTTAACAATAAAATATTCATAAATTTTAAAAGTATATATTAAAAACTGATAATTTGCGTACCATTTTATAAAATTTGTCCAAAATGATGACCTTGAACATGCAAACACTTTGGCATCGTTTTAAATATCTTTGTCGAGTCTCAGAGTCGACATGTATTAAAAAATACATTTCCTAAATATTCAACCTACTATTTCTCTATTCAACTTGCGATATGTTACAGAATTTGCGAGGCAAGTCAACTATTTTAATAACAACCCATTTCATGGATGAAGCCGAGGTGCTCGGAGATAGAATTGCCATCATGCACTCTGGGCGAATTGTGTGTTATGGAACTCCTATGTTTTTAAAGAAAAGATTCGGTAAATATTCCAATTGAAGCCATATCTATAGCCACGTAATTATTTAGCTGTTTGGTATACTCGCATTTTATATACACTGACGAAAGAAATTAACGCATCACTTTTATAAACTCAGCTAATATTGAAATATTTTTATTTTCTTCTAAGTTTAATCATTGATTTTTATAATTTTACATTTATGGTAAGAATTAAGACAATCAAACAATAAAAACTTAATAAAATCGTAAGAAAAATGAAGAGAAACGCTTTTAACAAAATTTAACATGCGATTAAAACATTTAATATTTAAAGTTTCCTCCTCTTGTTCGGATAACTGCCTGGCAGCGACGACCCATACTGCTAATTAATGCTCTAATGTCATTCTGGTCAATATCTTCCCAAATTTCCTGCAATTTTTGCCCGAGTTCTTCTTGGTTGATTGGACGCCGAGGAAGTGCTTTAAGCCGTTTACCCATCGTGTCCCAAAGGTGTTCTATGGGATTAAGATCCGGACTTCTGGCTGGCCATTGCATTGTGGTGATATCCACTTCGGTAAGATATTGTTGCACTATTCGGGCAGAATGGGGTTTTGCATTATCATGCATAAAGATGAAGTCGTTTCCCCCAAAAGGCGCAAAAGGCATTACATATGGTTCTAAAATGTTTTCTATATAAGATTCTGCCGTGATGCTCCCTCTTGGTATGACCACCAACTGCGTGTGAGCCTCTGAAGTGATACCACCCCAAACCATTACCGAACCTCCACCGAACATAACAGTCGGAACAATGTTACATTGCGCATAACGTTCACCTGACCGTCTGTATACACGCATCCGTCTATCACCGCTATTAAGGCAAAATCTGGACTCGTCGCTAAACATAACATTAGCCCAATCGGCCTGTAACCAGTTAATATGTTCCTGAGCAAACGATAATCTGGCTCTACGATGCTCTGCGGTTAATTGGGGTCCTCTTGCTGGTATTTTTGGGGTTAAATTAAAACCACGTAACCTTTTTCTTATGGTAACGGAACTAATATGAACATTGTGGGCCTCTGCGAGCATATTTCCCTTAACGTCTGCATCATCAAAAAACGATCTTGGATAGCATTTGTGGCTCGTTTTCTCCCTTGACCTGGCCTCCTTGAGTATGAGTGAGTTTCTCGATGTCTCTTTAAGACCCGCGGTACGGTTGATTGATTAACACCAAGGCGCTGACCGATGTAACGCTGACTCCAACTTTCTTCTGCAAGTGTTACTACAGCCACAGCTCCTTAACACTTAAATTAAGATTCTGACGTCTTTTCGTATTCACGCTTCACTATTTAGCACCTAATTTCTAGAGTACTTCAAAACAAATCCAAAAATGAATTTAATATGAAGCTTTCTTTAAGTCAGAAAAGAAAATTTTATTTATTGACAGAATACCATGAGAACAAAAAAATATCAATCAATCAGTAAAACTTCATACTTGATAAGCTTTTTCCTTACATAAATAATTTCCGCTCAAACATAACATCGGTTCTAAGATATAGAATAAATTATAAGTGATGTGTTAATTTCTTTCGCCAGTGAATTATAATATTCAAAATTCCCAACGGACAAGTACTATAATTTTAATTTATTTTTTAAAAAAATTAAACGTTGCTACATCCCCTTGATGATACACTTTTATAAATCTGAGATAAAAATAAATGATCTTGTGTGTGCTAACAAATAAATATTTTGGTAACTGTTTAACTTATTTTCAATTTTAAATAATTTTAGGAACTGGCTATGTATTTACCGCTCTAACTGCTTCAAACGCAAGTACGTCTGCTATCACAAATGCCCTGCAAAAAAATGTTCCTGGGTCCAGTCTTACCCATGCAACGGGAACTTACGTTAAATATAATATACCTACCACTGATACGAGTCTGTTAACGAGATTGATTCTAGATATTGAAAGAAAAAAGAAAGCCTTATATATTATTAGTTTTGGGGTCAATATAACTAGTATTGATAACGTATTTTTAAAAGTTGATCAATTAGAAGACAAAAAATCAGGTCCATCGGTGGACGAATTAATAAAAGACATTTATATGACACAACGTTAGTTATTCAATACATTATTACTTATGATTTTCTAAAGTTGAATTTATTACAGATAAATACGTTGGGGGACCGTTAATCTTATTAAATTATTTTATTGCCCTGAGTTTAAAAAGATATTTATATCATCGAAGAAAATATTGCGATTTCCTACTTTCTGTAAGTTTAAAAACTGTAAAATAATACACTATTGTCCAGTTTTATAAAAGATGGATAAGGAAATTACTAGCAGAGTAAAATTTACTTTTAAAGTAAACTAGTTTATTCCAGAGAATTTCGTTTTACAAAGCAAGAATAAAAATATTAGCTAAATAAATCTAGAGAATAAATTACTCCACCGATTTTCAAGGAAGTAAATTTTACTTTGTAGAATAAATTTGACACATCAACATTAATTAAATTAAATTCATTATAAATTCTCTTGCATTATTTTTACATTAATTTATTTATATCCAATATATTTGCTTTATTTCTGTGTAATTTTTCCTCGTTCTCTCTTTTTTCCATGTTAGTTGACACCTGGCACTTTATGACACTTTATTTTCTATATTGACTATTGAATTTACTTTATGTCAGGAACATACAAAATACAATATTATTAAAACATTCTGCGGCACGTTGCTTGGAATAGATCCTCTTCAGTTGGAGATTAACATTATCGTCAGTAGTGGTTTTAAGGGATACCGTTTAGCAATGTTTTATCCTGGTTTTATCAATCTCTCTTATTAGCCGGTATAAGAAACCATATCCTGAGTGTACTACGGTATTCACACATTTTTCATGGAGGCTCTTTTCCTTGTCCCCAGTTAAAATTGTAATTGTAAATTCACAAAAAAAAAATTATTACCACTCTGGCCTATAGGTTCTTAATACAGTAAAAACAAAAATGTATATAATTATAGAAAATATGTATATGCTAAATCACAAAATAATGACAGACGTCATGTCTCTGTCGGTAAATCACTAGGATATAGTTATGAACGTCATAAGGCTGATATGTAGCAAATAACAGATGAGGTTGAATGTTGTAAAATCGAGGCGATAGCCGAGATTTTATAATCAACCGTGTTTGTTATTTGTATATCAGCCGTGTGACGTTCAGTATTTTTCATAATAACATAAACTATCTTCTTAAAATTCTATTTTCTATGGCATATTGACGGGTGACACCTCTTCTTGACAATATCATGATGCTGAGATTTTTTTAGGAACACATGATTTTTAATAATTGTACTGTTATAAAAAATAACGGCCGTGGCTGTTTTGATGCATATATCGGTTGAGTATATAGTACTGTTAAATGTGCTTTAACAGTACTTTATGCTCAACCAATATATACATCAAAACAGCCACGGCCGTTATTTTTTATAACAGTACAATTATTAAAAATCACGTGTTTCTAAAAAAATTGCAGCATCATGAAGTGTGCTATGAAGAGCTGTCACCTGTCAATATGCCATAGAAAATAGAATTTTCAGAAGATATTTGATGTTATTATGAAAAATACTGAACGTCACACGGCTGATATACAAATAACAGACACGGTTTATTGTAATATCTCGGCTATCGCCTCGATTTTACAATATTCAACCTCATCTGTTATTTGCTTCATATCAGCCTTATGACGTTAATAACTATACTCTGCAAGTAGTTATTTTACTCTGGAACTTGTTTTATGAAACAGACATTTTTATTTACTCGTCGATTAAATTTACTTTCTGTACTGCCATGGCCGATTTCTCACTAGCAATATATTTGAACGGTTTTGAATAAAGTTGTGTAATTCTGTTTTCAAAATTAATAGGTTATCTTCGCATGCGTTTTCTTCATATGGCCCTTATTTTTACACAGTGGTAACCCTTACAATTATTATATTCCTTTAAATTTTGCTACCTTCGGAGAGCAAACGGCAGTACTTTCTTCAAGAGATGCGAAGTTCACTAAATATTATAAGGAAGTTGCTCCAATATGTAAAGAAACCAACGACGCTATTGAAGGTAATTTACTATTTTACTTTATAGACAGCTTCGAACTGTTTTGATAAAAAAAAACCTTAATGCGTTGTTAAACAAAATTAACTGAAACCACTGTCAAAAATACATACGCATATACACACATACACTAGGGTGACCAGGCGTCCCGGTTTTCCGGGATTCGTCCCTGTTTTGAGTTGTATGTCCCGGTGTTCCGATGAACATCTTCGAGACACGTAATTGTCCCGATTTTCCTACCAGACTCCAAATTTATTACTTATATCATCTATCGACTGATATGTTTATTTTATTATTAAATTTTTAATTGTTTTATATATTCTAATTGTAATTCTTACATTTTAAAGTAAGTGCGCTTCTGCACAAATCGTAAATTAAGATAGGTGCAATGAGTACGTGCGGCGTGCGTATGATGCACAATTGTGTGTAAGTCTGTGGTACTGGTACTATGCTTACGAAACGTATTGGTTTGGTATGTTTTTACTTTAATTTATGAGTAAGAACATATTAAATTATATGTATAAGTAGGTATTATTTTTATTTAACTCAATAATCCGTTAAATATATTATCTTTTCTAAAATGTTCTGTGCCCTGGCAATTTATTTTTGTACATGAAAGAGGAAAAACTTGCAGCTTCACATCCCGTGAAAAAATGTAACTTTCAACTACAAGACATTTGACCTTGAAAAAATTTCGCCTGCGGCGCTTTTTTTCTGGATATTTTGCCTCACCAAAGCCGCCACTGGTTTTACAATTCTCTTAAAAATGTCCCGGTTTTGCAATTTATAAATCTGGTCACCCTAACATACGTTCAGAAGACCTTCATGTGATATCTTTAAAAAAAATTACTGTACACTTACTGCACATATCTATATTCTATGTGTATCTTAGGCTAGAATAATAATTTTATTTATTTAAGAAATACTACAGCTTAGGACGAAATTTGTGTATAATATACGCGATATAGTTGTGGGTGCAATTTTATCAAATAGAAAAACGGTAACAATGTTGTATGAGGGTAGTACTGAAGAAAGCCCACCAATATCACTAAACTTGGCCACAAATGCGATTTTAAAGAAAACTATGGATAATAGCAAATATTCGATATCTGTAAGAAACCATCCTTATGAATTCGAAGATAAGTACGTAATGAAACAAGCTGATATGTCAATGGCTCTTCAAATCGGTAAGTTATCATTTTCCTTTCAAAGAAATAAGTAAATATTTTGCTTCGCTAGTGAATCAAACATTTATATTGGTCAACACACAAAATATTTTCTTATTTTCCTATCTATGGGGCATTTCAAAAAAGTTTAACATATCTTTTATTCTGAAATTCGAATAAGTACCTTCTATAGTATTAGTAAATATGATTCAACTGTTCAAATTCCTGTATACCGTGAGTTTCAGCTGAATGCCTTATCACACTACAATCATATCTCTGACTCCTTTTCGCTGACTTATTTTGTATGACCAACTCGATCTATCACACTGCAATTTCGGACAACCGTCTTCTCTTTTAGTGAATTTTCATACTTGAAGTTGGTTATGATTTGGTCTTCAATGACAACATATTTCAAACTTGTTTGACATATCAAATTATTTCAAGTAAAATGAATGAAAACGATGGAAAAATATTGCAATTGTGGGCAAGCACACTAATTTTATGTGAATCGAACAAAGAAATATCAAATTCTGACGTTTCTGCAGTTATATTTTACTCCGTAAAGTTACATTCCTGTACTTCAGAGACAGTTGCGCATGCGCAGTAGAGAAGTCAGCGATAAATAGTCAGAGGAAATGAAACCCATTCCATTTCATCTGACAACCGGATCCATAACTTCCTTGTAGCTATCAAACTGGAGTAAGTCAACGCTATGAACCGACGTAATGGATAATGGATGACAAGTCAGAGATACTACTTCTAGTGTCATAAGACTGATATGTAGCAAATAACAGATGAGGTTGAATGTTGTAAAATCGAGGCGATAGCCGAGATTTTATAATCAACCGTGTCTGTTATTTGTAAATCAGCCGTGTGACGTTCAGTATTTTTCATAATAACATAAAATATCTTCTTAAAATTCTATTTTCTATGGCATATTGACAGGTGACAGCTCTTCATGACAATTTCATGATGTTGAGATTTTTTTTAGGAACACATGATTTTTAATAATTGTACTGTTATAAAAAATAACGGCCGTGGCTGTTTTGATGCGTATATCGGTTGAGCATACAGTACTGTTAAAGCACATTTAACAGTATGGTATTATAAAAAAGCCTTAAGATGCAACATTATTATATAACTATGGTTACTAGTTGCACATACTGCTTCGTTATGTCAACTTGGCATAACGTTTTAAAGATGTATGTTTACTAAAAAAAGAAAAAATCGAATGGTTACTTGGTACAATGGTGGTTATAGTTTGAGAAATATTTGTGATATGTTTGCGAATTAATGAACGCCCTAGACGACCAGATTCTTCTACAGTTTCCAAAATATTTACAAAATTTAAAAGAAATGAATGAATGAATATGATGTAATTTGTGAATTGAAATATATTAATTTTTATTGATACTGTTCCTATTACTTTCTTAAGTTATTTATAAATTAGTAAGTTATGAAAAGTTCATTTGACATTGACAATTTGTCAACTTGTGTTGCTTTCTAGCACTATGTTGTATGTGTAATTAGTATCCATAGTAATAGCTTACGAAGAGAATATATCATAGGCATACACGTGACTTTTGGTCTGCAGCCAATCATGGTTTGGGGTGATACTGTCATTTTGCGTTGGCGGCAATTTGAAAGTAGCTGTCAGCAGTTCGTTGACCGCTTAGACATCAACATCTTGCCATTGTTTTGTGCTTGTGCTTGCATCAGTGTCAGTTTGATGGTTACGCCCAACATTCAAATTGCCACCAATATAATATGACAGTCTAAGTGTCACGTGTGTGCCTATATTAAAGACCGTAGCAATAGAAAAATAAAAAGGAGATACCAAATATTTTTAAAAATATTGTTCTTGAGCCTCAAATTTAACAATTAATTATTAAAATTTGTGTAATATTTTTATTTTTGTTTATTACAGCTGTTGCAATTCTCTTGGGACTTGTTGTGGTTTTTTATAATCTAGAAAGACTATGGGGAATTAAAAATTTGCAAATTATGTATGGAGTACCACGACTATTGTATTGGTTTTATCACTTTATTTTTGATATGCTTATTTTCTTTATGGCCCTTATCATATATGTTATTTTTATTGTATGTAGTGCGAAGAATAAGTTCAAAGTAGCACTAGGTATGAAATTGGACTTGATTTATTTTAGCGATATAATATAAATATTGGGATTTTTAAATAAGAAAACGTTACTAAACAGAAATACAACATTGGTACACATTTGCTTGTTTTACATTAGTTATATGGACAAGACAAGTTTAATATTATTTATTTAAAATAAACACCCTGTATATATATATATATATATATATATATATATATATATATACTATTTTATTAAACTAACCTATAAATTACGTACTTTAGCATTAAATTGTAAGCAAATTATTAAACACTTCTACTCTACTTGAATTATAAATAAAAAATACTAATGAAAAAATAATACGAAAACTAAAGAAACGCAATTGACAGCAATACTACGCTTACGCTCTTAATTCTTGATAATCCCAATAGTGTCATTACGATTTTACGTGGTACAAATATTGACCTCTATCCTCCACCCTCTATCTACACTGTAGAGCCTTGACACAGTTATTGTGAAAGTATCGTTAATGTAAATCAAGCATTAATATTTCTATGTGAAACATACTAATTTACTTTTTTCAATGAAGGTCAGTTTGTTGGAATTTTGACCCTGTATTTTATATCCATTTTACCACTGTGTTATTTATGTCATTACTTCCGAAACAAGGGATATTGCCAACTGTTTATATGGATAATTCTATTGGTTATAGCTAAGTTTTTCAGTGTTTTTTTAAGTAGTAAGCCAGGAAAACAAGAATAATGTCAGCGCATACTTTTTAAAAGGCTGTTATTTAACGGGTCACTTGTCTGGTCTACGCCGTGATACCATATTGTGACATCAGACTAAAAATTTAGAAACAAAATGTTACGACTTAAGAACTAACATTGGGCTATTGATATTAGACCGAAGGCTGAAGCCTGGGGCCCTATTCTTGAAATTTTTCGCATACGTAAGTGGGAGAGATGCGCATGCGAAATGCATCTTGATATTCTTGAAACGAAATCGTGTGGTCGTAGGCGAATATTCCGTGCGCAATTACATCGTATGGGTATGAATGACTTGAAAGATCATTCGCACACGAAACTGTGCCTGTCACTTGTGTTAGGTGCGTCAGTACTTAGATGATATAAATCAAATTATGTTTTTATATAATTCCGCGTACGTATTATGATCTTATAATGACGCCAATTAGAAATCTAGAGTCTCCATACACTTAATTATCGTTATAATATTGGACAAATGTGTGCTCGTGCAAAAAGGAATTTTCGGCGCCTTTTAACGAGCTATACATTCCAAATCTGAAATGGTTAGCAAAATTACAAGTATTATTATTACATAACACTTGCATAATAATATTGCCATATTATATACGTACATGCTGTAATCTAAGAAAAATAATATATATCAAATAATATATTAAAATTACAACACTTATGGCTTATAACAGCTTCGCTGACATTTACGGCTGACAGCTTTGGTTGACA
This sequence comes from Harpalus rubripes, assembly GCA_963082715.1. Taxonomy (NCBI): domain Eukaryota; kingdom Metazoa; phylum Arthropoda; class Insecta; order Coleoptera; family Carabidae; genus Harpalus; species Harpalus rubripes. The sequence goes on along the minus strand of OY720460.1, from coordinate 2,377,117 downwards.
GGTTGACAGTGACAGTTAAAAACAATTATATGATGAAGCATTCACGTGGTACAAATGTTTCGTTTTGATTGGTTACTACATACTAGTTTCGTTTCGTATTCAAGAATATCACTCATACATACAATACTGTTCGTGCACGAAACTAACCACACGAATTTTGTCGCATGCGGAAAATTTCGCATGATTTCAAGAATCGGGCCCCTGGAGCTACGTGAAAAATGTATCATGGTATTCCATGCTGTCTGCCTCGGAAAAAAAGTCTATCTACCCAGCTGTGGATCCAAAACTGTTTTAATATTTTTTAGAATCTAGGTATTCTCTGTATGGGACCAGTATAAAATGACATGTTAAAGTAAATAGTAGCCATTTTCACATGCTCACTAATAGACTTATTTCGCAGTCTGTCGTACTTAAATGATATTACATACTTGGTGATAGAACATTGTTGCCAGGTGATATTGACGTGTTTTGTTACAAATTAGATTATAAGTTAATTGTGTTGATAAATTTATTATTTCTTTTCTAAAATAAGTTTCTATACAAACCTATCTTTAGATATATCTAACAACAATTCATATAAAATAAAGTCATTATTAATATAAGTCAGTAAAAATACTGCTGCAGCCAGGGAATCAGTTAGAGTATTAATAACGTATTGAAGTTGGTTACAAGGCCGAAAGCACACAACTAAGATTTTTTCACAATATTTTTTGTAGGATATCTACTCCCAGTTTTATTAAAACCTTATGAAAAATATCATAATATTGCATTATACGTACCACCTTATGCTGCATTTTTTGTTTGGAGTGATTTAGAAAATCATTTGACTGAATTACATTATTATAAGTCAATTGAAGGTGAAGAACAATGTCTCGAAACTCCTCCTCATCCCTGTTGCTATGATGAAGCGGAATGCAAAAATATGAACTACTTTATAAGATCAGATAAACCTGAGCAGTACAACAATTTTAAAATGTTGTTAATTGGTATGAGCATATTTCTTGCAATATTTATTTTGGTTGATTATGGGATTGTATTTGGATTTTTAAGTCTTATAACGGGACTATTCTGTCTAATGTGTTGTGTTCGAAGAAATAAACAAATACTGAATCCAGATGTTGCACAAGAAATGCGAAGGATGGAAAATAAAAGAGCAAGTAAGGCAAATAAAGGAGAGTGGGACAATATGTAAAATAGAAACACATTACATTTTTTAAGCAACCCTCGAGTTTCTGTTAGAGGAAATTAAAAATAATCCTATTTCATAGAATTGCCAAACTACAGTAAAATTTTTACGTTACAGCGAAAGTATAGTCAACGAGCATCGCATTACAATGGAATGTCCTTAGTCGAAATAATATGAATTTTTGAAAGACAAGCGTGTTATATCCATCCTTATCGCACACGCGTTTTGTGAGAGAGATAAATATATGCCAATTGTCTAATTAGTTCATGATACAGATGACCTTGATCGGACATCTGCATAAATTTTACAGTAAATAGTTTAAACCCAGCAAACACAGTTTTAACATATATGTACCAGGTATGTGATATCTGGAACCTATGTAGTATATAATTTATTTACGTACTTATGAAGTCATATACATATACCATGTCGGACATCTCTCAAGAGACTGTAAATGATATTGTCGGTATGTCACATTGGTATTGGACCTGGTACATACCTATAACTATATACATGTTACCGTACTTATAATATATTCGTAGCGCATTGATCACGTGTCATCTATTCAAAATCTAATTGGTCTATTTATGTGACCAAGGTCTCTATCTGTCCAAGCTAGGTGTGCAGAGGTTTAACAACGACGCATTTTACTTTTGCAGCCATTGCCGTATTTGTTTATGTTTTATGTAGTGTGTATACTTTAATTCTTTGATTTCATGGCAAAATCGGTTTGTCATACGGTGGTAAATTTGTTTATGTGACTATATATTCATTGAAATGAAAATTTAGGTAACCTGAAATAATAATTTCAAACTAAAATACTATATAATTAGAATTTCAAATGAAAAACGTTTATACACATTACTTATCATATATTTTACGTATTGTATTAATAAATTGTATTGAACTAGTCTGAGTGAAATTTATGGGTCGATTCTATTCACATCTGTAAGTTTTACAGATCTGTAAATCTGTAAAAAATGACAAAACCCATCTGTTCTTGTTGATTAATATAAAATTATACACAAGGGTGGCAGCTTTAGGTGCGGTTTTGTTCATATTTACAGATCTTGCGACTTACAGATGTGAACAGAATCGATTTATTAAGTTATTTTATATTTAATTTCTATTGTAATAAATATGCAATATAAGTATTCTAATAAACTACATATTTAAATATATATTATTTGTAGTTAATACCTACACATTTTCCTACCATCCTTAATAATATTTAATATTTAAATTTAGGATTAAAAAGAAGTCACAGGTATAAAAATTCACAATGTAAGTAGTATATTCAAATAATTAAAAAGAAGTGATATACTTTTTTTATATACCATTTACGTTACAATATCTACATACATGGGATGTGATGTCTCATAGATCATGTTGCGGATATAGGTCTATACATGTACTTTCCAGGAATGTTATTCGGTATGTAACATATAACACGTGTTATGTCTATATTACGTACTAAGGACGTAACTGTGTTTGCTGGGAAGGTCAAAATATTTTGTTGGTACATGGACATGATAATATATTCCTGTAATTTTCTAGTCCCGATTTTTTTTTACTCTCGGTGGTAGTGGAAACCATGAATTGAAAAAATGAATTACTACTTCAGCATACTAGGCTAGATAAATATGAACATCATTGTCTTTGTCCTTACATTTTTGCATATTTCATTTTTCTTACAGTGTTAACGAGAAGGCCCATTTCTATTTCACGAGCACTGATCGATAGTGAATTACGTAGAACTCGTAGTCAACAGATAAGAAGACATGCATCAAATACGTACACTACATCCGTAAATAGTGCAGTGTGTTCAATAAAATTCCTAATTCGGAGTACGCTATGAACAAAAGGCATTTACAAAAATTCTACCGGTAGCTACCGCATCTACCGAGTGCGTTCGAAAACACGAGTGGTTAATATAACTATACTGTACCGTGGTCGTCTGGCTAATGTAAATCAGTAAATATCACTGTGCCGTCATCGTACCGTCATCATACTGAGAACGTAGATGGAAATGGGCCCATTAAATTAAAATTAAATACCAAGAATAATCGTATCGTTATTGTACCGTCATTGTACCGCTAATGTAAATCTAGCCTAAATGTATTGGTACCCCTGGGGTAGGATTCTATAACTCGTCCGTTATCACTATAGCAACTTATTTTTTATAAGATGATTGGCATACTTACGTCATAGTTGTCAAATAAAATGTCATTTTCTATGTAACCATAGTGATAATGGTACCGTTTGATAACGGACGAGTTACAGAATCCTACCCCTGGGGTAGAATTCTATAACTCGTCCGTTATCACTATAGCAACTTATTTTTTATAAGATGATTGGCATACTTACGTCATAGTTGTCAAATAAAATGTCAATTTTTATGTAACCATAGTGATAACTGTACCGTTTGATAACGGAGTTACAAAATCCTACCCAAGGCCTGTTGAAGTAAGATTTCATTTGTTCCCACCGGGTCAACGCGGCCCGATGAGGCAACACCCGTACAAAGATGGCAGTGAACGTGTTAAGCGTTAAGCACTAAAACGTTTGCTAAGTCAAAAGTCAACGAATGTTTGACAATCTGGCTGTTTTGGATTATTGAAGAATATTATGAAAATTAATAAATTTTTCTTTCTAGTCTTAGATAAAGATGTTCTGCGAGTGATAAACATACACAAACTGTTTTTAAAATGTGGAAGGCCAGTGTATGCAGTTAGAGGTTTATCTGTCGGCGTCAGAGAGGGCGAAGTTTTTGGTTTGTTAGGGGTGAACGGTGCCGGGAAAACAACTGCCTTCAAAATAGTCACCGGAGAAATATTCCCTTTATTTGGCACTGCGAGCATTTTAGAGAACTCTTTGTTTTTAAGAAGGAGAAGTGTATGACAAAAGTGAGGCAATAATGTTCGAAAAGATCTAAGTAAGAGAGGTATAAGAATCGTGCAAATTTCGCATATCAAGATTTCAGTATAATAGAATCTAATGACCAACCTCAGGGCGGGAAGATGCCATATCCCAACATTAGAGTTAACCCGGCGTCGGTACGGTGGTCTATTATTTACCCCAACGTACTTTACAGCGACACATTGAATCTCCACCGAGCACTAACTCCACTAGACTTCATGTATCTTCGTATTAACCCTTCCGGCAAATAGAAATGTAAGCTATTGATATTAGAACAGGAATTGTTTTATTTAGTACGTACGGATCACGTAATTATTGGATTCAGCATCACTTCGCATTTTTATTTTATTTTCTTAAATTCTTTTTCAGATAAATTTATATTTGTTATTTGTAGCTTTAAAAAACAATGAAATTAATGTTTTAGCATGATGTCTTATGAAAGGGAGCATGAGAACTTACTGAAGTTATGGCCAGAAACAGAAAATGACGATAATATAGTGTGCCCGGAATTAGAACCAGCTACATAAGCTGAAGAGAACCATTTTAGTAAAAAGTTCTGCAGATTCGAAAACCGAACAAAAAATTATTGATACCGATATACCAACCTCTGCAAGACCCAAGACAAACAATGGATATGTTGGAAAAGATGATCTCAGCAGTATGGAAACAGTCAAAATACAAGACCATGTTTTTTTACAGCTAAGTTTCCATGCTGCTGAAACTATCTTGTTGAACAATCTGTTCCAAAATATTCGTTGTTTCTCCTCAGTCCTCTTTTTCTTGATTCAACATAGGTACATACATATATTTGAATCATAAATTTCTTATTCGGTGTCCAAATCTGCAGATCTTTCAATAAGATGATTCTCTTCAGCTTCTGAAGCTGATTCTAATTCCTGTCCCATGATATTAACGTTATTTCCTGAATCTGAAATCATACCCCACTGTACCAATAAATAAATATATCATCACGGCTTATTATTACCCATTGCTGGGTGTGCCAATCTGCTTTGTACACAGATATCGGTAAGCGCCCGCACGGTGCAAATATTTCATCATTACCGTATCAATAATGTATCTAAAGCCCACCGTACCGACGCCGGGTTAATATAAGGACAGAATTATTAGAAAACCGATATTGTTTCTTGCAAGGCACAATTTTTTAAAATCATTTTAAGGCCCGGTACTTCCGAATAAAGTTTCGATTAAGTATTCGTTAAATTAATTTGTTCTATATATTTATCCAACGAATCATTCCATTGCGTCTTTTCACACATTTTACACAAACAAATAGCTATCTGTCGAATAACTTTAACGTTTGTGAATTGGAGTGAATTTGTGTAAGTAGACAAGGATGGAGTTTGGCGTAGCCACGTTAAGCAGACAAGGATGAAATGTGTCAACCAGTTTTGAATCTGTAGTTGTCAAAATTTTGTTGACATCTTTAATGTTAAATTATGCATTTTTAGCCCCGGTAGACTGTAATTTAACAAGTGTACCAACTAATTCAGCAGTCACATGTGGTAAACGAGATATGTATATTGTAAAATTGTTTTTGTACTTTTTGTATATTTCTTTCAGTTCAAAGTAAATGTTTGTCAATGTATTCAACATAAGTATCCAAAATTCGAAAATATTTTACTAGTGGCAAATGACAGGATATTTATAATGATTTACCTATTTACTGTTTGAGATCAAATGTGATCTATAATAGGGCGCGAGCAGACACGTGACTTGGGCGTCCTTGACGTGCTTGGCATCAGGGGCCCGATTCTTGAAATCATGCGAAATTTCCTGCACGCGAAAAAATTCGTGTTTAGTTTCGTGCACGAACAGTACTGTACGTATGAGTGGTATTCTTGAATACCAAACGAAACTCGGCGGAAGCCTACGTATACGATTCTCGAAAGCAAGCGAACGTAGTTTGTAGCAGCCAATCTAAACGAAACATTTGTACCACGTGAATGCTTCATCATATAATTGTTTTTAACTGTCACTGTCAACCAAAGCTGTCAGCCGTAGCTGTCAACGATGCTGTTATAAACCATAAGTGTTGTAATTTTAATATTCAAAATTTATTATATATATACATAATATATTTGATATAGTAGGTATTATTTTTCTTAGTTTACAGTATGTACGTACATAATATGGCAATATTAATATGCCAGTGTTATGTAATAATAACACTCTAATTTTGCTAACCATTTCAGATTTGGAATGCAAGGCTCGTTAAGAGGCACCTAAAATTTTTTTCTAACAATCCATTGCATCGTTCTATGAATGCACGAGCACACATTTGTACCCAAGTGTAAAATGTACCCGGAATTATATAAAAACATAATTTGATTTATATCATCTAAGTATTGATACACCAAACACAAGTAACAGTGACAGACGCAGTTTCGTGTGCGAATGATACTTTCAAGTTATTCATACCCATGCGATGTAACTGCGCACGGAATATTCGCCTACGACCACACGATTTCGTTTCAAGAATACCAATATGCAGTTCGCATGTGCATCTCTCCCACTTAGGTATGCGAAAAATTTCAAGAATCGGGCCCCAGGTGATTTGTGTGCGCATGTCATTTTGACAAGAACAATGTGTTGCCTTATTTTGATTTCGAACTACTAAAATGTTATTATTGTACAATTTTCAGGCAGTAAAACACATGAAATTAAAAGTAATAACTTCTCAACAGTTCAAAATTAAAACAAGTCACAACATTGGTCTTGTCAAAGTGATATTGTTCTTGTTAAAATGACAAACGCACACAAATCAGCTGATTCCAAGCACGTCAAGGACGTCCAAGTCACGTGTCTGCTCGCGCCCTATACGTGATACTAAATTGTTTTCATATTCGGAATCTGTCAAAAATTATTTCATGTATGCGGTTATGTCGCTGTCTGATATGTGATCGATATCTCACGTTATTTATTAATTCTTAGTTGAATATATCATCATAATATTTAATATATCCATTTTGTTAATAAATCTGCACTATGTGGAAATGAAATGAACTTACGAATAAACGGTTATTCGCTACCCAAGTACCGAACAATTTATTCCGCGAATAACAGATAGTACTCTTTCGAAAAAATTTATTTGCAAGTGAAAAGATGACAAAAATATTTATCCGAAGGATACATTTATTTAAACCTTTATTCGCAAGTGAAAATACCGGCCCTAAAACAACTTAGATCTTTTGAACATAAAAGC
>OY720460.1:1884789-2364789 GCA_963082715.1 Harpalus rubripes | reverse complement strand
GACAAGTCAGTATGGTAATAATATTACCATACAGATACAGTTATTACTTAGTTACCAGCCTACTTTTGTACATGTAAACAATGGAATACTATCCTGAAACCGGTAAAAAATTTAACACCCGTGTTAAAATTACGGCTTAAAACTGTATATTTTAACGTCATTCAAATCGATGCCTTTAAAATATTAACATCTGTTTATACAATAAAATTATTACAGCATTTGAATATGTTGCACTTCTAATTAATGAAAATGAAATAGAAAACGAAAGAAAAATACCATGGATGAATATAAAAAATATCTAGGTGTTATTTAATAAAATATACTGTTTTAAGAAGTACTTTGTTTATTTACTGTTACCCTTTCCATCGTATGTCTTTTTGTATCACAGCGTGTTGCCAGTAGGAATATTATTAAATTAACATAATTCGAGAAAGACTGAACTTTGAATGGTATACCGAGAGCACGATTTAGATGTATCGTAAAACATAGTTCTTTATTATAATGTAGGTATTAAATGGAATTAAAATTGCTTATTCCTGTCTTGTTCGTCAAACCGACATAACTTAACATTTTGGATTGTCAATTCTCAGGATCAAGAAGAAGAAATTTTACATACCTAATGATAACATAAATATTTACAATTTCAATGCAAATCATTTTTAATATGGAACCTAAAAATGTGACATGATTATGCAGCAGATTTTTATTTATTTTCCAAATCATTATTTCCATTAGTTTTTCTAAAATTTCAAAGTGACAGATTCGTTTTCTAAAATTTCAAAGTGACACATAAACTGACAGTTGTTTACTTTTATCTTGTTTATTTATTTGTATTATGGTTACTAACTACATGACTTTAGTAAAGACGTGCCTTTTTTCTGTCTTGTTGATCACTTCATTCTAGTGTTAAACAGACATGTTAAAATTTATTCTTTTAACAGCAGTGTCAAATTTTCGCGTAGAGAATACCAAAAAATTAATTGTTAACAGTTATGTTAAAATATAATTTTTTAAAGGCATGTTAAAATTAACTTTTTTTACAGAGTACACACCAATATCGCTTATACACTATTATTCACGAAAGATGACTATTCAAGGTCATTTGTGAGCCGTCTGATATAATATTACTTGCAGATAACTTCATTGCATTCCATATACATAGGCGTGTAACATGAAATATTTATGGACACATTTTAACTGAAAAAATAAGAGTAATTCATTTGAAAATTATGTTTCTTTCTAAATCATGCCTTTCTGAAAGATTATGTTGTTCACTTATGTTTTTGCAAAATACAAAAACATAGCCTTAATTTATAAACCAAGGAATAATAATTTGATTTAAACGTCAACGCCTCTGGCTAAATATTAGCACAGAGGGCAGTGTAGTAGATAATAAGGTATCTGTAATTCTACGACATATGTCATTATTATTTATAGTGTGTTAGAAAGTAATGCCACTATTTACGTAAACCTGTCATACCAAATAAATTAAATAGACATAAGTCAAGTAATCTTTCTCTTTATAATACAAAATATTGCTAAGCTACTGCTATAAAGTGATGTGAATTTTTTCTTCGAACAAACGACCTTGAATAGTCATTTTTCGTGAATAATAGTATAATTACGAATTTTAACATCGAATTTTCACCAAAACTATTAAATTTTTATAGATTATCACAATAAAATATTTTAAAATATACAGAAGAATACCTTATTAATAAGATGGACCATGTTTTTCAGATCCCAGTGTACATATTTTAAAAATAATTTATTGTTATAGTCTATGTTGATGTACCACATAAGTGACTTCAAAGTAACATTAGGAAGAGTGTTTGAATTCATGGAACAGGTAAAACAAAAGCATAGAATTATTGAAGACTACTCATGCAGCGACGCAAGTTTAGAATATCTTTTCATGTCTCTTGCTCAAGAAGCTGAATCCAAAAAGAAACGGCGTTGAAAAATGTACATCTCTACCCATAGAAATGAATAAAAATTGCTGTAATTTATATATACCTATAGAAAGAAATTGAAAGACAAATAAATTTATTTTCATGATATATCGATGACTTTTTAATTCTGATGTTTTCTATTGGTATGATTAAGTGTATACAGTTTAATTTTAAAAATGATCATAGATTTGCCATAAAATTTAAATGTATGGTGGTTCCATGGATCAACCGAAATATATGAAAAATAAGATACTGACCCAAGGTCAGTGTCAGTGACAGTGACAGAAAATAACGTGGCTGGATTGCAGTTTATCCAGATTAGTAGAAAATGATTTTTTTTTGTTGTAATGCCTTATTTTAGCTAAAATATAATGAGGAAACATAAAATTAGACCCCGGAAACAGGTATTTATAATGTTTTTTGGTAAAATAAAGTATAACTTTACCTATAATGAAGTTATGTTTTTTGCAATGAAATGAACACTGAAATTGCTTGTTAATAAGACACAATACACTTTTAAGTAAAATATTACATGAAAACACAAAAAATGAGTTAGAAAAATAATTATTAATAAATATTTTACAAGAAATGGAGTTTAACCTAAAATGATAAGAGAATATAAGCACACGAACATCGTTCAAATTGAAAGTCGGTAATATAGGGTAAACCAGTGAAACTAAAACAGTGGTTTCATTTGTAAAATATGAATTTTTTGTTTTTTATGACGATGACGATCATGGATCAGTTGCGCGACGACAAAATTATCTCTCGAGTAGAAAATTAGGGTAATTTTGTAAGACTTTTTTTAAAAAATCCTGACATAAACAATACCTAACGCTCACGTATTTTGTAAAAAGTTTTAAAAAAATCCCAACAAAACCTATACCTAACGCACACGTTTTTTTAAGAAATTTTTAAAAAATCCTGACAAACAAAACTCTTCAGTTCTGTTTTTTTATTTTTCACGCTACTACATTTACGAATTAAATTTTATTCGATTTTAAATGCCACAAAATTTACCACTGCGGTGCACTCTTCACACCAGCAATAAGTGCCCATGAGGTGACGCCTGTTAAACGCCCGCATGGTACAAATATGTCATTGTCATTACCGAAATCTGTGTACAAGTAGATTGGCACACCCAGCAATAGGTAATATCCCGTGATGATATATTTATTTATTTTTCGCGCCACACCCGCTCGGTATTTCATTTATGAACTAAATTTTCTTTTTCACGCCACAATATTTGTTCTCCGGCGTGCGCGTACCTTCGATCATAAGCGCCACTCATTTACGAATTAATTTTTATCCAATTTTATTTTTCGCACCACGCTCGTGTCCTCAGGCGCGCGCGCGCGCCTTCGAACACGAGCGCCACTCATTTACGAATTAAATTTTATTCGATTTTTTTTCCCGCGCTCGTGTTCTCAGGCGCGCGCGCGCGCCTTCGAACACGAGTGCCACTCATTAACGAATTAATTTTTATCCAATTTTATTTTTCGCACCGCGCTCGTGCCCTCAGGCGCGCGCACGCGCCTTCGAACACGAGCGCCACTCATTTACGAATTAATTTTTATCCAATTTTATTTTTCGCACCACGCTCGTGTCCTCAGGCGCGCGCGCGCGCCTTCGAACACGAGCGCCACTCATTTACGAATTAAATTTTATTCGATTTTTTTTCCCGCGCTCGTGTTCTCAGGCGCGCGCGCGCGCCTTCGAACACGAGTGCCACTCATTTACGAATTAATTTTTATCCAATTTTATTTTTCGCACCGCGCTCGTGTCCTCAGGCGCGCGCGCGCGCCTTCGAACACGAGCGCCACTCATTTACGAATTAAATTTTATTCAATTTTTTTCCCGCGCTCGTGTTCTCAGGCGCGCGCGCGCGCCTTCGAACACGAGCGCCACTCATTTACGAATTAAATTTTATTCGATTTTTTTTCCCGCGCTCGTGTTCTCAGGCGTGCGCGCGCGCCTTCGAACACGAGTGCCACTCATTTACGAATTAATTTTTATCCAATTTTATTTTTCGCACCACGCTCGTGTCCTCAGGCGCGCGCGCGCGCCTTCGAACACGAGCGCCACTCATTTACGAATTAAATTTTATTCGATTTTTTTTCCCGCGCTCGTGTTCTCAGGCGCGCGCGCGCGCCTTCGAACACGAGTGCCACTCATTTACGAATTAATTTTTATCCAATTTTATTTTTCGCACCGCGCTCGTGTCCTCAGGCGCGCGCGCGCGCCTTCGAACACGAGCGCCACTCATTTACGAATTTAATTTTATTCAATTTTTTTTCCCGCGCTCGTGTCCTCAGGCGCGCGCGCGCGCCTTCGAACACGAGCGCCACTCATTTACGAATTAAATTTTATTCAATTTTTTTCCCGCGCTCGTGTTCTCAGGCGCGCGCGCGCGCGCCTTCGAACACGAGCGCCACTCATTTACGAATTAAATTTTATTCGATTTTTTTTCCCGCGACACTGCAAGGTTCGTGGAATTAAATTCCACTCTTGCAACTTCTCCAAAAGAGCCACTTTGTCTTCACACAACTTGTGAAGGGACAACAAATTGACAACCTCCATAGCGAATAACACAAATAAAGGGTTAAATTTGAAAGATACCAAAGTGAAATTGGCGGGATGACAGACTTTTGAATCTAAGAACAAAACAGTTTTAGCACCACTGTATATCGAACTATATCTTGGCAATACCCACTATCTTCATGTTAGTTTATAATAGTTTGACAGATGATCGCAAAATGATAAATAAAAATTTAATAATACGTAGGAAAAGAAGGAAAATAAGACATAATTTTGCAAGTATACATTAATTGAAACAGTATAACTCATATGAAAGCGTAAGTACCTACTTAAACATGGAAATATATGTAGTTCATCTAACCTAATTTTTTTCAGGAAAAATGCCAAAATCTCTATAAATATAGCTTTCCGAAGCCAAATTTTAGCAGTATTTAGTGTTTTTAATGGTTTACTAAGTATATATAACCATTAATATAAAATTCTTGAAATCTGGATAAACTGCACTTTAGCCAATAACGTTATTCGTACGGCTAGGAATCAAGGTAATATATCTGAATTGATAATAACTATTAACATATCTAGGAATGTTATGCACATCATAACTGCCGCAGATGTGAGTTTGATTTTAAGACATCCGTGGTTTGTTCAATAGTTTATCGGTTTCAGAAAATTAAAACATTATTGATAAATATAATTTCTCGAAATATTCTCATTAATGCTACTTTCAGATTGCTATGGTTAACAGAACAATTATTTTGACATATGTCAATATGACTATTCAAATTATATGCTTTACTCCTCATGTTTATTACTTTAGAATAAAATAGACCGTATTTAGAACGATAGGCTAACATTATCTGTATGTATTAATGATGAGCATAATATTTTCATTTTATTTTAATTTCATTTTGTAGACCGTTGTTGACAAGTCAGTATGGTAATAATACTACCATGCAGATGCAGTTATTACTTAGTTACCAACCTACTTTTGTACATGTAAACAATGGAATAATAACCTGAAACCGGTAATAGTATATTACATAACAAGCATGGAAAGTGAATGATATCGTGCGAGTGAGAATATTTACGCACGACGCCTTGGCCGAGGGCGGAAACTCACAAGCATACGATAGACACTTTCCAGCGAGTTATGTACACTATTTTTCACACGACAATACGAAATTAATAAACAATAATGTATTAGTAAGTCATTTATTTTTTAACATCATTTATAAAATTTATTGTTATGGTATTATTGTAACAATTAGTAAAAGTGATAGGGTGTGTAACTGTTTGATTGTTCATCAGATTAGATAGTGTATGATTTTGTTGAATATTGGTTTCGTTATTATTCGAGGATCCTGCCAATGGAGTTGGTGGATCCTGGTCTGGGAGTACCTCAGTTGTGTGTTCAGAATGAAATTCGTGTACAGCAGGGTTTACAGCTTGTAAAATTGTATTTGCGACTTGCATTTTGTTTGTAAGGGACTCATCGATATAGCTTTCGGCCACGGTCGTGGATTTCCACCCTCCGTGGCGCTTGAGCGTAGTAATATCCCCACCTGCATCTACTAGTATTGTTGCCGATGACCGACGAAAACAATGTCCGGTATATAGTTTCGGATTGTCTAGATGTAAGTAGGAAGCTATTTCTCTTGGCACGAAGACAAATTTATTGACACCTACTCGCTGTTTTGTGCATTTTTGTTTCTGGTAGTTTCAAAAGAAACGCCGCTCATTTATATCTGTTGGTCTAAGGATGGCATATTTTTTAAAGTATTCATAGAATTTACCAGTGATGATAAATGAACGCGGCTGGTTTGTTTTGGTGTCTCGTATGTGAACCAGTCCAGCTGATTTTAGATCTTCGACATCATCGACCTTCAGTTGAGCTAATTCTTGCTTACGGCATGCTCCAGTAATATCAACAATTAACGCTACCTGGAAGAGCAGTACAATCAGTGGCGGATTTCCTAATAAGCAAAGTAGGCTGAAGCCTGCGACGGCAAAATTTTGACGGCGGCACATTACCAGAGAATATTTTTCAACAATTTTTTTTTTAAATGAATTAAAATTGCCGCTTGTACTTTCGCAAATACAAAAAGATGAATTTAAACAGGGTGCCAAAAACTAAGAATTTAGTTATTTAATGAATATAAATAATGAACAAAGAAATACTTGATTACAATAATAAGAATGTGATACCAAAAAAGAAAATGACCAATCACACAAAAAAATTATTATAGGTAATAAAGAAAATTTGATTGCAATAATAAATATCAGTAATTACACAAAAATGGAAGAAAAGATGGAAGGACGACGTAGTGGACCATCTGGAAAAATGAAGAGAGAAAATTGGTCTACAAAGGTGGAAAACAAGAAGGAATGGAAGGAAGTAGCAGAGCAAGCCAAAATCCACAAAGGATTGTAGTGCTATAGGAAGAAGAAGAATTACACAAAAATAAATTGATTATAATTGTAAATCTTTTATATTTACCTTTACGAACAAATATTTGTTATCTGGAGCTTCTTGTAAGAATTTATTCATTTCCTGCGATGTGAGAGTTTTCGATTTTTTCGGTTTATAACCGTCTGATTTCCTCTTCAAAAACGCTTTTAATTTCATATATTCGCTTATATTTACGTTATGGTATACAAGGAGCGAGCTTCGAAGCATAGAATATTGTACCCATAAGGAGTTCAGTTTGATCTTTTCAGATATTTCTCCGAAGTAAGCTAGTAGCACATTTTCCGAAAAGGACGTTTTGATTTCCTTAGCTTTTCTCCAGTCCATAAATTGCTTATATGTTATTTTGTACCTGTTTTGGGATTTTTCGGGTAGCAAATTGAGGGAGGTGTTTTGAGCCGCTTCCGTTATATTTGGTGGGGTACACTCTTGAGACGAATCACTTTCAAACTCATTATTATCCATATTTAAAAAAATAATGCGATGTACCGTGTAAACGAAATGACAGGAAAAAATTATCAATTGTCAGAAAGTAAACACAAGCCTACTTACTAGAAAGTGAAACAAATGTACAATATCTATGGATAACAAACACGTTTGTTATGATGATAACGTACGGGTGAATGATATTGTTTATTTTCGTAACTAGGTGACTGTATGGAATCTGTTACTTTCGTATATGGTCGTGGGAAATAACTATTAACATACCTAGGAATGTTATGCACATCATAACTGCCGCAGATGTAAATTTGAAATCCGAGCTCGTAGAGCAAGGATTTTAAGACATCTAAGGCTTGCTATGATTCATAACATCCGTGGTTTGTTCAATAGTTTATCGGTTTCAGAAAATTAAGACATTATTGATAAATATCATTTTTTGAAATTCAAACATTAATGCTACTTTCAGATTGCTATGATTAACCGAACAATTATTTTGACATATGTCATTATGACAAATATTCAAATTATGTGCTGTATTCCTCATGTTTATTACTTTAGAATAAAGTAGACCGTATTTAGAACGATAGGCTAACGTTATCTGTATGTATTAATGAAGAACATTATATTTTCATTTAATTTTATTTTCATTTTGTAGACCGTTGTTGACAAGTCAGTATGGTAATAATATTACCATACAGATACAGTTATTACTTAGTTACCATGCTACTTTTGTACATGTAAACAATGGCATAATAACCTGAAACCGGTAAGTAAACTTACGTTGCAGCGAAAACAATGTTAACAACGAGCATCGTTTTGATGGAATGTCGTAACTTAATCGAAACTATATGAATTTTTAAAAGACACGCGTATTATATCCAAATATTCCTTGTGAGCGAGTTAAATATATGCCAGTATGTTACTTCGTTCATGATACAGATGACCTTGATCGGGCATCTTTAAATTTTTACCCCCGCTTCCCTTGGTAAGGGAGGTATAGGGATTGTGCTAAAAATCGCATATCGAGATTTCGGTATATGACTACGTTTTCAGGTCCCTACTATCCAATTTTAACATTTTCACGGTGATGGAGTGTATGTATGTATGTATGTATGTATGTATGTATGTATGTATGTATGTATGTATGTATGTATGTATGTATGTATGTATGTATGTATGTATGTATGTATGTATGTATGTATGTATGTATGTATGTATGTATGTATGTATGTATGTATGTATGTATGTATGTATGTATGTATGTATGTATGTATGTATGTATGTATGTATGTATGTATGTATGTATGTATGTATGTATGTATGTATGTATGTATGTATGTATGTATGTATGTATGTATGTATGTATGTATGTATGTATGTATGTATGTATGTATGTATGTATGTATGTATGTATGTATGTATGTATGTATGTATGTATGTATGTATGTATGTATGTATGTATGTATGTATGTATGTATGTATGTATGTATGTATGTATGTATGTATGTATGTATGTATGTATGTATGTATGTATGTATGTATGTATGTATGTATGTATGTATGTATGTATGTATGTATGTATGTATGTATGTATGTATGTATGTATGTATGTATGTATGTATGTATGTATGTATGTATGTATGTATGTATGTATGTATGTATGTATGTATGTATGTATGTATGTATGTATGTATGTATGTATGTATGTATGTATGTATGTATGTATGTATGTATGTATGTATGTATGTATGTATGTATGTATGTATGTATGTATGTATGTATGTATGTATGTATGTATGTATGTATGTATGTATGTATGTATGTATGTATGTATGTATGTATGTATGTATGTATGTATGTATGTATGTATGTATGTATGTATGTATGTATGTATGTATGTATGTATGTATGTATGTATGTATGTATGTATGTATGTATGTATGTATGTATGTATGTATGTATGTATGTATGTATGTATGTATGTATGTATGTATGTATGTATGTATGTATGTATGTATGTATGTATGTATGTATGTATGTATGTATGTATGTATGTATGTATGTATGTATGTATGTATGTATGTATGTATGTATGTATGTATGTATGTATGTATGTATGTATGTATGTATGTATGTATGTATGTATGTATGTATGTATGTATGTATGTATGTATGTATGTATGTATGTATGTATGTATGTATGTATGTATGTATGTATGTATGTATGTATGTATGTATGTATGTATGTATGTATGTATGTATGTATGTATGTATGTATGTATGTATGTATGTATGTATGTATGTATGTATGTATGTATGTATGTATGTATGTATGTATGTATGTATGTATGTATGTATGTATGTATGTATGTATGTATGTATGTATGTATGTATGTATGTATGTATGTATGTATGTATGTATGTATGTATGTATGTATGTATGTATGTATGTATGTATGTATGTATGTATGTATGTATGTATGTATGTATGTATGTATGTATGTATGTATGTATGTATGTATGTATGTATGTATGTATGTATGTATGTATGTATGTATGTATGTATGTATGTATGTATGTATGTATGTATGTATGTATGTATGTATGTATGTATGTATGTATGTATGTATGTATGTATGTATGTATGTATGTATGTATGTATGTATGTATGTATGTATGTATGTATGTATGTATGTATGTATGTATGTATGTATGTATGTATGTATGTATGTATGTATGTATGTATGTATGTATGTATGTATGTATGTATGTATGTATGTATGTATGTATGTATGTATGTATGTATGTATGTATGTATGTATGTATGTATGTATGTATGTATGTATGTATGTATGTATGTATGTATGTATGTATGTATGTATGTATGTATGTATGTATGTATGTATGTATGTATGTATGTATGTATGTATGTATGTATGTATGTATGTATGTATGTATGTATGTATGTATGTATGTATGTATGTATGTATGTATGTATGTATGTATGTATATATGTATATATGTATATATGTATATATGTATATATGTATATATGTATATATGTATATATGTATATATGTATATATGTATATATGTATATATGTATATATGTATATATGTATATATGTATATATGTATATATGTATATATGTATATATGTATATATGTATATATGTATATATGTATATATGTATATATGTATATATGTATATATGTATATATGTATATATGTATATATGTATATATGTATATATGTATATATGTATATATGTATATATGTATATATGTATATATGTATATATGTATATATGTATATATGTATATATGTATATATGTATATATGTATATATGTATATATGTATATATGTATATATGTATATATGTATATATGTATATATGTATATATGTATATATGTATATATGTATATATGTATATATGTATATATGTATATATGTATATATGTATATATGTATATATGTATATATGTATATATGTATATATGTATATATGTATATATGTATATATGTATATATGTATATATGTATATATGTATATATGTATATATGTATATATGTATATATGTATATATGTATATATGTATATATGTATATATGTATATATGTATATATGTATATATGTATATATGTATATATGTATATATGTATATATGTATATATGTATATATGTATATATGTATATATGTATATATGTATATATGTATATATGTATATATGTATATATGTATATATGTATATATGTATATATGTATATATGTATATATGTATATATGTATATATGTATATATGTATATATGTATATATGTATATATGTATATATGTATATATGTATATATGTATATATGTATATATGTATATATGTATATATGTATATATGTATATATGTATATATGTATATATGTATATATGTATATATGTATATATGTATATATGTATATATGTATATATGTATATATGTATATATGTATATATGTATATATGTATATATGTATATATGTATATATGTATATATGTATATATGTATATATGTATATATGTATATATGTATATATGTATATATGTATATATGTATATATGTATATATGTATATATGTATATATGTATATATGTATATATGTATATATGTATATATGTATATATGTATATATGTATATATGTATATATGTATATATGTATATATGTATATATGTATATATGTATATATGTATATATGTATATATGTATATATGTATATATGTATATATGTATATATGTATATATGTATATATGTATATATGTATATATGTATATATGTATATATGTATATATGTATATATGTATATATGTATATATGTATATATGTATATATGTATATATGTATATATGTATATATGTATATATGTATATATGTATATATGTATATATGTATATATGTATATATGTATATATGTATATATGTATATATGTATATATGTATATATGTATATATGTATATATGTATATATGTATATATGTATATATGTATATATGTATATATGTATATATGTATATATGTATATATGTATATATGTATATATGTATATATGTATATATGTATATATGTATATATGTATATATGTATATATGTATATATGTATATATGTATATATGTATATATGTATATATGTATATATGTATATATGTATATATGTATATATGTATATATGTATATATGTATATATGTATATATGTATATATGTATATATGTATATATGTATATATGTATATATGTATATATGTATATATGTATATATGTATATATGTATATATGTATATATGTATATATGTATATATGTATATATGTATATATGTATATATGTATATATGTATATATGTATATATGTATATATGTATATATGTATATATGTATATATGTATATATGTATATATGTATATATGTATATATGTATATATGTATATATGTATATATGTATATATGTATATATGTATATATGTATATATGTATATATGTATATATGTATATATGTATATATGTATATATGTATATATGTATATATGTATATATGTATATATGTATATATGTATATATGTATATATGTATATATGTATATATGTATATATGTATATATGTATATATGTATATATGTATATATGTATATATGTATATATGTATATATGTATATATGTATATATGTATATATGTATATATGTATATATGTATATATGTATATATGTATATATGTATATATGTATATATGTATATATGTATATTTGTATATTTGTATATATGTATATATGTATATATGTATATATGTATATATGTATATATGTATATATGTATATATGTATATATGTATATATGTATATATGTATATATGTATATATGTATATATGTATGTATGTATGTATGTATGTATGTATGTATGTATGTATGTATGTATGTATGTATGTATGTATGTATGTATGTATGTATGTATGTATGTATGTATGTATGTATGTATGTATGTATGTATGTATGTATGTATGTATGTATGTATGTATGTATGTATGTATGTATGTATGTATGTCTGTGTGTGTGTGTGTGTGAGTGTGTGTGTGTGTGTGTGTATGTATGTATGTATGTATGTATGTATGTATGTATGTATGTATGTATGTATGTATGTATGTATGTGTGTGTGTGTGTGTGTGTGTGTGTGTGTGTGTGTGTGTGTGTGTGTATGTGTGTGTGGATCCTCCACTCTATCTCAAATATCATTCAGAAAATTTTGAAACCTTGTATTTCGAACTTTTTCTGTACTGGAAAGAGCCCATTAGATTTTTGGTGTAAATCGGATAACCGGAAATGGCACTTTACTAGAAGCTCAAAATAGTTTTTCTTCGAAAAATACCTTTAAATGTTATTTTTTCGACAATAATGTTATTATAAAAATTAAAAATTATTAAATTTTCTACAGATTTGCATTAATACTTTTTCTATATATTTTATGGATAAATTTATAAAATTATCTATAATTTAACTCCCGGAGCCTACGCTTTACACAAATAAAACTCCTTTGTTGCGCAGTTATTCAAACGTGTGTAACTGACAGATAAATGTCACTGTCAAAGAACTAATCATTTCAAATTAATAACGGTAACTTTTAAAGGAAAAAAGTAAATAGAACAATAGGAAAGGAAATCAATACAGCATATGTAAATACATGGGTATGTATTTAGATTAATAAAAATTAACGATCCGCAAAAAAGTTCAAGCTAATGCTCATTTTTGGATTAGTGAATTCTATTTTATCCCGGTATTTAAAATTTAATCTTCATTTTATTATCAAAAAAGGTAGTTACTTGGATTAGATTAGACTAAATTTTAAGAAATAAACTGCCAAAATTACCGTCAAATTCGCTAATCCAAAAATAAGGATTAGCTTAATCTTTTTTGTCACTCGGTCGGTACATGGCGACAGGTATTGTGTTGGCCACACCAGATTTTTTTTTACTGTATTTGGCGTATACACACATATGAATATTAGGTTTATGGTTTGTGTTTAGGTTTAAGTAAGTCGTGAGAATTTATTTTAACATGCAACATAGAAGGTACGTTCTATCGGTGTCAGAAATATTCCTCCTAGAATAAGAATATTTTTAAAGCAATAGAACGCTCAGTAGCAAATAACTGTCAAGTGCTGTCAAGTAAAAAAATAAATACAATAGAACAGTGGCAGTGGTTATGTGTTATTTTTAGTTAACAACTAAAGATAATTTTGTATGTTTATTTTGGATCTTCAAAATGTTGTTATGCAAATATTACAGAGATTATAATTATATAAAAATATATTAAATAATAAAAACGTAAAGCAGGTATTTTTGTTGAGCACAATCTACTCTAAACATTCACAAATGTGACAGAAATGTACGCGTGACAGTCGGTTAGTAAAATTTTAAATGTATCTCCACTCTATATATCTTCCTACCAACCCTTCCAACTCTGAAATTGGAATGATTCGTAGGAATATTTCGATTTAATGACACAAAAGAACGACCATTGATGTTCTACTAGAAGAAGTAGGAAGATATCTGATACCAATAGAACGTACCTATAGTTTATCACTTCCATGGCTACACACTCCTGTCAAAAAATGACAGCAATGTAATATTTGTCCATTTTAAAATGCAACATTATAAATAGTATTGCAGGACTGAAGATACCTCCAGAACACATCACAAATTGTGTCAATTCTTTCTAAGACCGACTAGGATATTCTCAGTGTGAATGTGGGTATTTTTGGACATTTATTACATTAAAATTTTGAATTTTTCTTAGCCAAAGTTTGTTAAGATGTGCTTCATTGAAGTTTTGATTTTTTGTTAATCGTGTATAGACTAATTTATTGGAAATCAGAGGCGTAAACTATTAATTTTGGCTGTGGGTGCACTATTTTTATTTCAAATATGGGTACCTGTTTTTATAAATGCAAATAATACAGTAAAAATTACATACTTATTTTATTATAGATATATGTATTAAATTATGTGTACATTTTACAACAATAAAATTAATATCTATTACAAAAAATCTTATGTGGCCAGCACATAACCTCTCGCCAAATATTTTACCTGGTTGTACGCATAAAACGAAAAATATTTTTAAATACAAATATATATATATATATATATATATATATATATATATATATATATATATATATATATATATATATATATATATATATATATATATATGTTAGGATATGACTGTTATAATTGCTAATAACTGTACATTAATTACTGTAGCCCAGGCAAATGCCAACGTAACTACATCGTTACATCATAGATCACGGCTGGCCGCCAATAAAGGAAGTATTAGTAGTCAGTTGGGTTCAATATAATAATTTAAAAGGGAACAGTTGTTTGATTTGTTATAATCTTCACCTTTACTAACATTATTCCTAACATCAGAAGTGGGATCACTCGTGTTGCACATAAGTTTGGTGATTTTTCTTTATGTTTTATTGTGAAGTGTTGCGCGAAGTGTATTGTCAACTAGATCAAAGTGGAAGAGTCACCAAGTATATCGTAGATCACAATAGCCGGATTGATTAAAGTATTAGCAGGCATTGAAGCGGAGCTAGCAGTTTCAAAATCGTAGACTGGCGATGCAACTAATTGGTTTGGTTATTTTAAATTCGTTGGTAATGAGTTTAAGGTAAACGTTCTTCAAATGCTAGTAAGAGATGGACAATTTTTATTGCGCGATGCAAGATGCAGTCGTCTTCTTTTTAAGGTAGCTTTGTTCATTTTTTTCCCATATTTTTCATGGTAGATACAAGTATTTTTTATGTGTGGGTATCCTGGAAGGAAAGAAACTCGTTTTTCTTGATATTAATATAGTAATATAGTAATAGATCGAGATTCTCACTTGTTTAATATCTTAACAGCGTGAAAAGAACTAGTACAAATTTCTTAAAACAGAGTTACTCAAATAATCGTATTCATATTTTCTGTTGACCTTGCAGGTTTTACATGGGTATATGAGATGGAGAACAGTTTGAACATTTTTGATAAAAATCCTAAGTTCAGGGTGTTTTGATTTGTTGAGTTTTAGATATTGTTAGATGATGCTACCTAAATAGTAACATTCCCAATGCATTCCAATGGTTCATTATGTAAAGATTGGCTGGATTTGTTGTAACAATTTTATTATACATTTGGTTTTCTTAACACTAATTTGTAGATTCCAGTAATTTTAGATGAAAAGGAAACAGGACAAAAAGACGGAATTTACACTTGGAAAATACGAACATAATAGTGATGTTAATGGTGATCAATTTGTATCCGTTGATACGACTACAATGTGTATGGAATAAGTCAAGAATATTATATGGGTGCATACAAGGCATAAGCGGGGAAAATGGACATCATTGTATGAGTTGAAAGATCACATATTCGCCAATACTGTGAGGACTGTATAGTAAAAGAAAAGATTTTGGCTCTTTTTTTTGAAAAAGTTAATGTTTTTGGCAACTTTAATTTATCGGGAGGTTTATTGTAAATAATTAAGCCTATTTTTTTCTGGACTGTTTTTGGTTACATTTGGCTTGGTATTCGGGACATGGAGCTTGTCTTTGTGTCTTGTGTTGTAGATGTTTGTCGGGAACTGGGCTGACGGAGCCTTTGTTTTTGTAAACATGGATGCAGGATTCCAAAATGGAAGTGTATATTACCGTTAAAATGTTCGTTTTTTTAGGGTTAGATAATAATGATTAATAATGATATTAGTTTACACTTAAAAAATTATTGCCTTGTGTTTCAATGCACAACCGTTACCGTTAATTGTGGAAATTGGCGAGTATACTTGAATCTAATCAAAACTGAAATTAAAGTCAGGATGAACGAGCGGTTTAGATTTTTTCAAATATAATAAATTTTTTAGGATGTGATTGTGAAACATGTTTTATAATCACCTGTAGTCTGGAGGCTAGTCTATTTCTTGGTGACAAGTAGCACAATATGCGAGTGAGTCGCATCCCGTGGCCACTGAGAGCCGTCGCCTCCTTTTATATTATGGTTTAATCCACTCACTTGATTTACTGGATGCAAGCAAAAATTTGGTGAGGGAAACCGGTGGAACTCCAACCATATAAGCCCACAGGAGCAGATTTTACAAGAGTTAGGAAAATGGAACTTAAACCAGCCTATGGCGCTTTACGCGTAACTGCAGATTGGATGCCACATGTTTTAGAATTGAAGAATAAGCAGTCTGGTGAAATACATGAACTCAGTAAAAAAAAAAAGAAAACAGGAATAAAGATTACAAGTTTGGTTAATGTAATGCTGGATTCAGTTGGTTCAGGATATTAAATTTATGTGCCAATATAGTACTGGATTGAAGTAGGCCCCTGGTTTGAACAAGTAATTTAATTGAAATATTTATTCAAGTCTTCACATCGTTGATTTAAATAGGAGTATTTGTTTTAAGCTTTCGGTGCGAACCATTGAGTTGAATTGAAAAATTTGTTATACGCCGAATTGAAATGAAATGATTGTACGCCGAGATTATTTGATTTATTGTTGTGAGCCCTGTAGCGCCGAGTTTATGATTTATTGTTGTGAGCCCTGTAGCGCCGAGTTTATGTTTTTTGTTGCGAGCCCTGCAGCGCCGAGTTTATGATTTATTGTTGTGAGTCCTGGCAGCGCCGAGATTAGTTGATTTCTTGTTGTGAGCCCTGTAGCGCCGAGTTTATGATTTATTGTTGTGCCTGTAGCGCCGAGTTTATGATTTATTGTTGTGAGCCCTGGCAGCGCCGAGATTAGTTGATTTATTGTTGTGAGTCCTGTAGCGCCGAGTTTATGATTTATTGTTGTGAGCCCTGTAGCGCCGAGTTTATGTTTTATTGTTGTGAACCTTGTAGCGCCGAGTTTATGATTTATTGTTGTGAGCCCTGGCAGCGCCGAGATTATTTGATTTATTGTTGTGAGCCCTGTAGCGCCGAGTTTATGATTTATTGTTGTGAGCCCTGCAGCGCCGAGTTTATGATTTATTGTTGTGAGCCCTGGCAGCGTCGAGATTAGTTGATTTATTGTTGTGAGCCCTGTAGCGTCGAGTTTATGATTTATTGTTGTGAGCCCTGTAGCGCCGAGTTTATGACTTATTGTTGTGAGCCCTGTAGCGCCGAGTTTATGATTTATTGTTGTGAGCCCTGCAGCGCCGAGTTTATGATTTATTGTTGTGAGCCCTGGCAGCGCCGAGATTAGTTGATTTATTGTTGTGAGCCCTGTAGCACCGAGTTTATGATTTATTGTTGTGAGCCCTGTAGCGCCGAGTTTATGATTTATTGTTGTGAGCCCTGCAGCGCCGAGTTTGATTTATTGTTGTGAGCCCTGCAGCGCCGAGTTTATGATTTATTGTTGTGAGCCCTGTAGCGCCGAGTTTATGTTTTATTGTTGTGAGCCTTGTAGCGCCGAGTTTATGTTTTATTGTTGTGAGCCTTGTAGCGCCGAGTTTATGATTTATTGTTGTGAGCCCTGGCAGCGCCGAGATTATTTGATTTATTGTTGTGAGCCCTGTAGCGCCGAGTTTATGATTCATTGTTGTGAGCCCTGCAGCGCCGAGTTTGATTTATTGTTGTGAGCCCTGCAGCGCCGAGTTTATGATTTATTGTTGTGAGCCCTGCAGCGCCGAGTTTGATTTATTGTTGTGAGCCCTGCAGCGCCGAGTTTATGATTTATTGTTGTGAGCCCTGTAGCGCCGAGTTTATGTTTTATTGTTGTGAGCCTTGTAGCGCCGAGTTTATGTTTTATTGTTGTGAGCCTTGTAGCGCCGAGTTTATGATTTATTGTTGTGAGCCCTGGCAGCGCCGAGATTATTTGATTTATTGTTGTGAGCCCTGTAGCGCCGAGTTTATGATTCATTGTTGTGAGCCCTGTATCGCCGAGTTTATGATTTATTGTTGTGAGCCCTGTAGCACCGAGTTTATGATTTATTGTTGTGAGCCCTGTAGCGCCGAGTTTATGATTTATTGTTGTGAGCCCTGGCAGCGCCGAGATTAGTTGATTTATTGTTGTGAACCCTGTAACGCCGAGTTTATTTGATTTGTTGTTGTGGGCTTTAATAACGCCGAGCATATTGAATTTGTTGTTATGGGCTTTGGTAGCGCCGAGTTTATTTGATTTGTTGTTGTGGGCTTTGATAACGCCGAGCATATTGAATTTGTTGTTATGGGCCTTGGTAGCGCCGAGTTTATTTGATTTGTTGTTGTGGGCTTTAATAACGCCGAGCATATTGAATTTGTTGTTATGGGCCTTGGTAGCGCCGAGTTTATTTGATTTGTTGTTGTGGGCTTTAATAACGCCGAGCATATTGAATTTGTTGTTATGGGCTTTGGTAGCGCCGAGTTTATTTGATTTGTTGTTGTGGGCTTTAATAACGCCGAGCATATTGAATTTGTTGTTATAGGCCTTGGTAGCGCCGAGTTTATTTGATTTGTTGTTGTGGGCTTTAATAACGCCGAGCATATTGAATTTGTTGTTATGGGCCTTGGTAGCGTCGAGTTTATTTGATTTGTTGTTGTGGGCTTTAATAACGCCGAGCATATCGAATTTGTTGTTATGGGCTTTGGTAGCGCCGAGTTTATTTGATTTGTTGTGGGCTTTAATAACGCCGAGCATATTGAATTTGTTATGGGCTTTGGTAGCGCCGAGTTTATTTGATTTGTTGTTGTGGGCTTTAATAACGCCGAGCATATTGAATTTGTTGTTATGGGCCTTGGTAGTGCCGAGTTTATTTGATTTGTTGTTGTGGGCTTTAATAACGCCGAGCATATTGAATTTGTTGTTATGGGCTTTGGTAGCGCCGAGTTTATTTGATTTGTTGTTGTGGGCTTTAATAACGCCGAGCATATTGAATTTGTTGTTATGGGCTTTGGTAGCGCCGAGTTTATTTGATTTGTTGTTGTGGGCTTTAATAACGCCGAGCATATTGAATTTGTTGTTATGGGCTTTGGTAGCGCCGAGTTTATTTGATTTGTTGTTGTGGGCTTTAATAACGCCGAGCATATTGAATTTGTTGTTATGGGCCTTGGTAGCGCCGAGTTTATTTGATTTGTTGTTGTGGGCTTTAATAACGCCGAGCATATTGAATTTGTTGTTATGGGCTTTGGTAGCGCCGAGTTTATTTGATTTGTTGTTGTGGGCTTTAATAACGCCGAGCATATTGAATTTGTTGTTATGGGCTTTGGTAGCGCCGAGTTTATTTGATTTGTTGTTGTGGGCTTTAATAACGCCGAGCATATTGAATTTGTTGTTATGGGCTTTGGTAGCGCCAAGTTTATTTGATTTGTTGTTGTGGGCTTTAATAACGCCGAGCATATTGAATTTGTTGTTATGGGCCTTGGTAGCGCCGAGTTTATTTGATTTGTTGTTGTGGGCTTTAATAACGCCGAGCATATTGAATTTGTTGTTATGGGCCTTGGTAGCGCCGAGTTTATTTGATTTGTTGTTGTGGGCTTTAATAACACCGAGCATATTGAATTTGTTGTTATGGGCCTTGGTAGCGCCGAGTTTATTTGATTTGTTTTTGTGGGCTTTAATAACGCCGAGCATATTGAATTTGTTGTTATGGGCTTTGGTAGCGCCGAGTTTATTTGATTTGTTGTTGTGGGCTTTAATAACGCCGAGCATATTGAATT
The DNA here is from genome assembly GCA_963082715.1 of Harpalus rubripes. Lineage (NCBI taxonomy): Eukaryota > Metazoa > Arthropoda > Insecta > Coleoptera > Carabidae > Harpalus > Harpalus rubripes. Next base: position 2,344,216 of record OY720460.1, on the reverse strand, counting down.
TGTTGTTATGGACTTTGCTAGCGCCGAGTTTATTTTATTTGTTGTTGTGGGCTTTAATAACGCCGAGCATATTGAATTTGTTGTTATGGGCCTTGGTAGCGCCGAGTTTATTTGATTTGTTGTTGTGGGCTTTAATAACGCCGAGCATATTGAATTTGTTGTTATGGGCCTTGGTAGCGCCGAGTTTATTTGATTTGTTGTTGTGGGCTTTAATAACGCCGAGCATATTGAATTTGTTGTTATGGGCCTTGGTAGCGCCGAGTTTATTTGATTTGTTGTTGTGGGCTTTAATAACGCCGAGCATATTGAATTTGTTGTTATGGGCCTTGGTAGCGCCGAGTTTATTTGATTTGTTGTTGTGGGCTTTAATAACGCCGAGCATATTGAATTTGTTGTTATGGGCTTTAGTAGCGCCGAGTTTATTTGATTTGTTGTTGTGGGCTTTAATAACGCCGAGCATATTGAATTTGTTGTTATGGGCTTTGGTAGCGCCGAGTTTATTTGATTTGTTGTTGTGGGCTTTAATAACGCCGAGCATATTGAATTTGTTGTTATGGGCCTTGGTAGCGCCGAGTTTATTTGATTTGTTGTTGTGGGCTTTAATAACGCCGAGCATATTGAATTTGTTGTTATGGGCCTTGGTAGCGCCGAGTTTATTTGATTTGTTGTTGTGGGCTTTAATAACGCCGAGCATATTGAATTTGTTGTTATGGGCCTTGGTAGCGCCGAGTTTATTTGATTTGTTGTTGTGGGCTTTAATAACGCCGAGCATATTGAATTTGTTGTTATGGGCCTTGGTAGCGCCGAGTTTATTTGATTTGTTGTTGTGGGCTTTAATAACGCCGAGCATATTGAATTTGTTGTTATGGGCCTTGGTAGCGCCGAGTTTATTTGATTTGTTGTTGTGGGCTTTAATAACGCCGAGCATATTGAATTTGTTGTTATGGGCTTTGGTAGCGCCGAGTTTATTTGATTTGTTGTTGTGGGCTTTAATAACGCCGAGCATATTGAATTTGTTGTTATGGGCTTTGGTAGCGCCGAGTTTATTTGATTTGTTGTTGTGGGCTTTAATAACGCCGAGCATATTGAATTTGTTATGGGCCTTGGTAGCGCCGAGTTTATTTGATTTGTTGTTGTGGGCTTTAATAACGCCGAGCATATTGAATTTGTTGTTATGGGCCTTGGTAGCGCCGAGTTTATTTGATTTGTTGTTGTGGGCTTTAATAACGCCGAGCATATTGAATTTGTTGTTATGGGCCTTGGTAGCGCCGAGTTTATTTGATTTGTTGTTGTGGGCTTTAATAACGCCGAGCATATTGAATTTGTTGTTATGGGCTTTGGTAGCGCCGAGTTTATTTGATTTGTTGTTGTGGGCTTTAATAACGCCGAGCATATTGAATTTGTTGTTATGGGCTTTGGTAGCGCCGAGTTTATTTGATTTGTTGTTGTGGGCTTTAATAACGCCGAGCATATTGAATTTGTTGTTATGGGCTTTGGTAGCGCCGAGTTTATTTGATTTGTTGTTGTGGGCTTTAATAACGCCGAGCATATTGAATTTGTTGTTATGGGCCTTGGTAGCGCCGAGTTTATTTGATTTGTTGTTGTGGGCTTTAATAACGCCGAGCATATTGAATTTGTTGTTATGGGCTTTGGTAGCGCCGAGTTTATTTGATTTGTTGTTGTGGGCTTTAATAACGCCGAGCATATTGAATTTGTTGTTATGGGCTTTGGTAGCGCCGAGTTTATTTGATTTGTTGTTGTGGGCTTTAATAACGCCGAGCATATTGAATTTGTTGTTATGGGCTTTGGTAGCGCCGAGTTTATTTGATTTGTTGTTGTGGGCTTTAATAACGCCGAGCATATTGAATTTGTTGTTATGGGCCTTGGTAGCGCCGAGTTTATTTGATTTGTTGTTGTGGGCTTTAATAACGCCGAGCATATTGAATTTGTTGTTATGGGCTTTGGTAGCGCCGAGTTTATTTGATTTGTTGTTGTGGGCTTTAATAACGCCGAGCATATTGAATTTGTTGTTATGGGCTTTGGTAGCGCCGAGTTTATTTGATTTGTTGTTGTGGGCTTTAATAACGCCGAGCATATTGAATTTGTTGTTATGGGCTTTGGTAGCGCCGAGTTTATTTGATTTGTTGTTGTGGGCTTTAATAACGCCGAGCATATTGAATTTGTTGTTATGGGCCTTGGTAGCGCCGAGTTTATTTGATTTGTTGTTGTGGGCTTTAATAACGCCGAGCATGGAATTTGTTGTTATGGGCTTTGGTAGCGCCGAGTTTATTTGATTTGTTGTTGTGGGCTTTAATAACGCCGAGCATATTGAATTTGTTGTTATGGGCCTTGGTAGCGCCGAGTTTATTTGATTTGTTGTTGTGGGCTTTAATAACGCCGAGCATATTGAATTTTTTGTTATGGGCTTTGGTAGCTCCGAGTGTATATGTTTTGTTGTTGTGGGCTTTAATAACGCCGAGCATATTGAATTTGTTGTTATGGGCTTTGGTAGCGCCGAGTTTATTTGATTTGTTGTTGTGGGCTTTAATAACGCCGAGCATATTGAATTTGTTGTTATGGGCCTTGGTAGCGCCGAGTTTATTTGATTTTTTATTGTGGGCTTTAATAACGCCGAGCATATTGAATTTGTTGTAATGGGCTTTGGTAGCGCCGAGTTTATTTGATTTGTTGTTGTGGGCTTTAATAACGCCGAGCATATTGAATTTGTTGTTATTGGCTTTGGTAGCGCCGAGTTTATTTGATTTGTTGTTGTGGGCTTTAATAACGCCGAGCATATTGAATTTGTTGTTATGGGCCTTGGTAGCGCCGAGTTTATTTGATTTGTTGTTGTGGGCTTTAATAACGCCGAGCATATTGAATTTGTTGTTATGGGCCTTAGTAGCGCCGAGTTTATTTGATTTGTTGTTGTGGGCTTTAATAACGCCGAGAATATTGAATTTGTTGTTATTGGCTTTAGTAGAGCCGAGTTTATTTGATTTGTTGTTGTGGGCTTTAATAACGCCGAGCATATTGAATTTGTTGTTATGGGCTTTGGTAGCGCCGAGTTTATTTTATTTGTTGTTGTGGGCTTTAATAACGCCGAGCATATTGAATTTGTTGTTATGGGCTTTGGTAGCGCCGAGTTTATTTGATTTGTTGTTGTGGGCTTTAATAACACCGAGCATATTGAATTTGTTGTTATTGGCTTTGGTAGCGCCGAGTTTATTTGATATGTTGTTGTGGGCTTTAATAACGCCGAGCATAATGAATTTGTTGTTATGGGCTTTGGTAGCGCCGAGTTTATTTGATTTGTTGTTGTGGGCTTTAATAACGCCGAGCATATTGAATTTGTTGTTATGGGCCTTGGTAGCGCCGAGTTTATTTGATTTGTTGTTGTGGGCTTTAATAACGCCGAGCATATTGAATTTGTTGTTATGGGCCTTGGTAGCGCCGAGTTTATTTGATTTGTTGTTGTGGGCTTTAATAACGCCAAGCATATTGAATTTGTTGTTATGGGCCTTGGTAGCGCCGAGTTTATTTGATTTGTTGTTGTGGGCTTTAATAACGCCGAGCATATTGAATTTGTTGTTATTGGCTTTGGTATCGCCGAGTTTATTTGATTTGTTGTTGTGGGCTTTAATAACGCCAAGCGTATTGAATTTGTTGTTATGGGCTTTGGTTGCGCCGAGTTTATTTGATTTGTTGTTGTGGGCTTTAATAACGCCGAGCATATTGAATTTGTTGTTATGGGCCTTGGTAGCGCCGAGTTTATTTGATTTGTTGTTGTGGGCTTTAATAACGCCGAGCATATTGAATTTGTTGTTATGGGCTTTGGTAGCGCCGAGTTTATTTGATTTGTTGTTGTGGGCTTTAATAACGCCGAGCATATTGAATTTGTTGTTATGGGCCTTGGTAGCGCCGAGTTTATTTGATTTGTTGTGGGCTTTAATAACGCCGAGCATATTGAATTTGTTGTTATGGGCTTTGGTAGCGCCGAGTTTATTTGATTTGTTGTTGTGGGCTTTAATAACGCCGGGCATATTGAATTTGTTGTTATGGGCCTTGGTAGCGCCGAGTTTATTTGATTTTTTATTGTGGGCTTTAATAACGCCGAGCATATTGAATTTGTTGTAATGGGCTTTGGTAGCGCCGAGTTTATTTGATTTGTTGTTGTGGGCTTTAATAACGCCGAGCATATTGAATTTGTTGTTATGGGCTTTGGTAGCACCGAGTTTATTTAATTTGTTGTTGTGGGCTTTAATAACGCCGAGCATATTGAATTTTTTGTTATGGGCTTTGGTAGCTCCGAGTGTATATGTTTTGTTGTTGTGGGCTTTAATAACGCCGAGCATATTGAATTTGTTGTTATGGGCTTTGGTACCGCCGAGTTTATTTGATTTGTTGTTGTGGGCTTTAATAACGCCGAGCATATTGAATTTGTTGTTATGGGCCTTGGTAGCGCCGAGTATATTTGATTTTTTATTGTGGGCTTTAATAACGCCGAGCATATTGAATTTGTTGTAATGGGCTTTGGTAGCGCCGAGTTTATTTGATTTGTTGTTGTGGGCTTTAATAACGCCGAGCATATTGAATTTGTTGTTATTGGCTTTGGTATCGCCGAGTTTATTTGATTTGTTGTTGTGGGCTTTAATAACGCCGAGCATATTGAATTTGTTGTTATAAGCTTTGGTTGCGCCGAGTTTATTTGATTTGTTGTTGTGGGCTTTAATAACGCCGAGCATATTGAATTTGTTGTTATGGGCCTTGGTAGCGCCAAATTTATTTGATTTGTTGTTGTGGGCTTTAATAACGCCGAGCATATTGAATTTGTTGTTATGGGCTTTGGTAGCGCCGAGTTTATTTGATTTGTTGTTGTGGGCTTTAATAACGCCGAGCATATTGAATTTGTTGTTATGGGCCTTGGTAGCGCCGAGTTTATTTGATTTGTTGTTGTGGGCTTTAATAACGCCGAGCATATTGAATTTGTTGTTATGGGCTTTGGTAGCGCCGAGTTTATTTGATTTGTTGTTGTGGGCTTTAATAACGCCGAGCATATTGAATTTGTTGTTATAGGCCTTGGTAGCGCCGAGTTTATTTGATTTGTTGTTGTGGGCTTTAATAACGCCGAGCATATTGAATTTGTTGTTATGGGCCTTGGTAGCGTCGAGTTTATTTGACTTGTTGTGGGCTTTAATAACGCGGAGCATATCGAATTTGTTGTTATGGGCTTTGGTAGCGCCGAGTTTATTTGATTTGTTGTTGTGGGCTTTAATAACGCCGAGCATATTGAATTTGTTATGGGCTTTGGTAGCGCCGAGTTTATTTGATTTGTTGTTGTGGGCTTTAATAACGCCGAGCATATTGAATTTGTTGTTATGGGCCTTGGTAGCGCCGAGTTTATTTGATTTGTTGTTGTGGGCTTTAATAACGCCGAGCATATTGAATTTGTTGTTATGGGCTTTGGTAGCGCCGAGTTTATTTGATTTGTTGTTGTGGGCTTTAATAACGCCGAGCATATTGAATTTGTTGTTATGGGCCTTGGTAGCGCCGAGTTTATTTGATTTGTTGTTGTGGGCTTTAATAACGCCGAGCATATTGAATTTGTTGTTATGGGCCTTGGTAGCGCCGAGTTTATTTGATTTGTTGTTGTGGGCTTTAATAACGCCGAGCATATTGAATTTGTTGTTATGGGCTTTGGTAGCGCCGAGTTTATTTGATTTGTTGTTGTGGGCTTTAATAACGCCGAGCATATTGAATTTGTTGTTATGGGCTTTGGTAGCGCCGAGTTTATTTGATTTGTTGTTGTGGGCTTTAATAACGCCGAGCATATTGAATTTGTTGTTATGGGCTTTGGTAGCGCCGAGTTTATTTGATTTGTTGTTGTGGGCTTTAATAACGCCGAGCATATTGAATTTGTTGTTATGGGCTTTGGTAGCGCCGAGTTTATTTGATTTGTTGTTGTGGGCTTTAATAACGCCGAGCATATTGAATTTGTTGTTATGGGCTTTGGTAGCGCCGAGTTTATTTGATTTGTTGTTGTGGGCTTTAATAACGCCGAGCATATTGAATTTGTTGTTATGGGCCTTGGTAGCGCCGAGTTTATTTGATTTGTTGTTGTGGGCTTTAATAACGCCGAGCATATTGAATTTGTTGTTATGGGCCTTGGTAGCGCCGAGTTTATTTGATTTGTTGTTGTGGGCTTTAATAACGCCGAGCATATTGAATTTGTTGTTATGGGCCTTGGTAGCGCCGAGTTTATTTGATTTGTTGTTGTGGGCTTTAATAACGCCGAGCATATTGAATTTGTTGTTATGGGCCTTGGTAGCGCCGAGTTTATTTGATTTGTTGTTGTGGGCTTTAATAACGCCGAGCATATTGAATTTGTTGTTATGGGCTTTGGTAGCGCCGAGTTTATTTGATTTGTTGTTGTGGGCTTTAATAACGCCGAGCATATTGAATTTGTTGTTATGGGCTTTGGTAGCGCCGAGTTTATTTGATTTGTTGTTGTGGGCTTTAATAACGCCGAGCATATTGAATTTGTTGTTATGGGCCTTGGTAGCGCCGAGTTTATTTGATTTGTTGTTGTGGGCTTTAATAACGCCGAGCATATTGAATTTGTTGTTATGGGCCTTGGTAGCGCCGAGTTTATTTGATTTGTTGTTGTGGGCTTTAATAACGCCGAGCATATTGAATTTGTTGTTATGGGACTTGGTAGCGCCGAGTTTATTTGATTTGTTGTTGTGGGCTTTAATAACGCCGAGCATATTGAATTTGTTGTTATGGGCCTTGGTAGCGCCGAGTTTATTTGATTTGTTGTTGTGGGCTTTAATAACGCCGAGCATATTGAATTTGTTGTTATGGGCTTTGGTAGCGCCGAGTTTATTTGATTTGTTGTTGTGGGCTTTAATAACGCCGAGCATATTGAATTTGTTGTTATGGGCTTTGGTAGCGCCGAGTTTATTTGATTTGTTGTTGTGGGCTTTAATAACGCCGAGCATATTGAATTTGTTGTTATGGGCTTTGGTAGCGCCGAGTTTATTTGATTTGTTGTTGTGGGCTTTAATAACGCCGAGCATATTGAATTTGTTGTTATGGGCCTTGGTAGCGCCGAGTTTATTTGATTTGTTGTTGTGGGCTTTAATAACGCCGAGCATATTGAATTTGTTGTTATGGGCTTTGTTAGCGCCGAGTTTATTTGATTTGTTGTTGTGGGCTTTAATAACGCCGAGCATATTGAATTTGTTGTTATGGGCTTTGGTAGCGCCGAGTTTATTTGATTTGTTGTTGTGGGCTTTAATAACGCTGAGCATATTGAATTTGTTGTTATGGGCTTTGGTAGCGCCGAGTTTATTTGATTTGTTGTTGTGGGCTTTAATAACGCCGAGCATATTGAATTTGTTGTTATGGGCCTTGGTAGCGCCGAGTTTATTTGATTTGTTGTTGTGGGCTTTAATAACGCCGAGCATATTGAATTTGTTGTTATGGGCTTTGGTAGCGCCGAGTTTATTTGATTTGTTGTTGTGGGCTTTAATAACGCCGAGCATATTGAATTTGTTGTTATGGGCTTTGGTAGCGCCGAGTTTATTTGATTTGTTGTTGTGGGCTTTAATAACGCCGAGCATATTGAATTTGTTGTTATGGGCTTTGGTAGCGCCGAGTTTATTTGATTTGTTGTTGTGGGCTTTAATAACGCCGAGCATATTGAATTTGTTGTTATGGGCCTTGGTAGCGCCGAGTTTATTTGATTTGTTGTTGTGGGCTTTAATAACGCCGAGCATATTGAATTTGTTGTTATGGGCTTTGGTAGCGCCGAGTTTATTTGATTTGTTGTTGTGGGCTTTAATAACGCCGAGCATATTGAATTTGTTGTTATGGGCTTTGGTAGCGCCGAGCTTATTTAATTTGTTGTTGTGGGCTTTAATAACGCCGAGCATATTGAATTTTTTGTTATGGGCTTTGGTAGCTCCGAGTGTATATGTTTTGTTGTTGTGGGCTTTAATAACGCCGAGCATATTGAATTTGTTGTTATGGGCTTTGGTAGCGCCGAGTTTATTTGATTTGTTGTTGTGGGCTTTAATAACGCCGAGCATATTGAATTTGTTGTTATGGGCCTTGGTAGCGCCGAGTTTATTTGATTTTTTATTGTGGGCTTTAATAACGCCGAGCATATTGAATTTGTTGTAATGGGCTTTGGTAGCGCCGAGTTTATTTGATTTGTTGTTGTGGGCTTTAATAACGCCGAGCATATTGAATTTGTTGTTATGGGCCTTGGTAGCGCCGAGTTTATTTGATTTGTTGTGGGCTTTAATAACGCCGAGCATATTGAATTTGTTGTTATGGGCTTTGGTAGCGCCGAGTTTATTTGATTTGTTGTGGGCTTTAATAACGCCGAGCATATTGAATTTGTTGTTATGGGCCTTGGTAGCGCCGAGTTTATTTGATTTTTTGTTGTGGGCTTTAATAACGCCGAGCATATTGAATTTGTTGTTATGGGCCTTGGTAGCGCCGAGTTTATTTGATTTGTTGTTGTAAGCTTTAATAACTCCGAGCATATTGAATTTGTTGTTATGGGCTTTGGTAGCGCCGAGTTTATTTGATTTGTTGTTGTGGGCTTTAATAACGCCGAGCATATTGAATTTGTTGTTATTGGCTTTGGTAGCGCCGAGTTTATTTGATTTGTTGTTGTGGGCTTTAATAACGCTGAGCATATTGAATTTGTTGTTATGGGCCTTGGTAGCGCCGAGTTTATTTGATTTGTTGTTGTGGGCTTTAATAACGCCGAGCATATTGAATTTGTTGTTATGGGCCTTGGTAGCGCCGAGTTTATTTGATTTGTTGTTGTGGGCTTTAATAACGCCGAGCATATTGAATTTGTTGTTATTGGCTTTAGTAGCGCCGAGTTTATTTGATTTGTTGTTGTGGGCTTTAATAACGCCGAGCATATTGAATTTGTTGTTATGGGCTTTGGTAGCGCCGAGTTTATTTGATTTGTTGTTGTGGGCTTTAATAACGCCGAGCATATTGAATTTGTTGTTATTGGCTTTGGTAGCGCCGAGTTTATTTGATTTGTTGTTGTGGACTTTAATAACACCGAGCATATTGAATTTATTGTTATTGGCTTTGGTAGCGCCGAGTTTATTTGATATGTTGTTGTGGGCTTTAATAACGCCGAGCATATTGAATTTGTTGTTATGGGCCTTGGTAGCGCCGAGTTTATTTGATTTGTTGTTGTGGGCTTTAATAACGCCGAGCATATTGAATTTGTTGTTATGGGCCTTGGTAGCGCCGAGTTTATTTGATTTGTTGTTGTGGGCTTTAATAACGCCGAGCATATTGAATTTGTTGTTATGGGCTTTGGTAGCGCCGAGTTTATTTGATTTGTTGTTGTGGGCTTTAATAACGCCGAGCATATTGAATTTGTTGTTATGGGCTTTGGTAGCGCCGAGTTTATTTGATTTGTTGTTGTGGGCTTTAATAACGCCGAGCATATTGAATTTGTTGTTATGGGCCTTGGTAGCGCCGAGTTTATTTGTTTTGTTGTTGTGGGCTTTAATAACGCCGAGCATATTGAATTTGTTGTTATGGGCCTTGGTAGCGCCGAGTTTATTTGATTTGTTGTTGTGGGCTTTAATAACGCCGAGCATATTGAATTTGTTGTTATGGGACTTGGTAGCGCCGAGTTTATTTGATTTGTTGTTGTGGGCTTTAATAACGCCGAGCATATTGAATTTGTTGTTATGGGCCTTGGTAGCGCCGAGTTTATTTGATTTGTTGTTGTGGGCTTTAATAACGCCGAGCATATTGAATTTGTTGTTATGGGCTTTGGTAGCGCCGAGTTTATTTGATTTGTTGTTGTGGGCTTTAATAACGCCGAGCATATTGAATTTGTTGTTATGGGCTTTGGTAGCGCCGAGTTTATTTGATTTGTTGTTGTGGGCTTTAATAACGCCGAGCATATTGAATTTGTTGTTATGGGCTTTGGTAGCGCCGAGTTTATTTGATTTGTTGTTGTGGGCTTTAATAACGCCGAGCATATTGAATTTGTTGTTATGGGCCTTGGTAGCGCCGAGTTTATTTGATTTGTTGTTGTGGGCTTTAATAACGCCGAGCATATTGAATTTGTTGTTATGGGCTTTGTTAGCGCCGAGTTTATTTGATTTGTTGTTGTGGGCTTTAATAACGCCGAGCATATTGAATTTGTTGTTATGGGCTTTGGTAGCGCCGAGTTTATTTGATTTGTTGTTGTGGGCTTTAATAACGCTGAGCATATTGAATTTGTTGTTATGGGCTTTGGTAGCGCCGAGTTTATTTGATTTGTTGTTGTGGGCTTTAATAACGCCGAGCATATTGAATTTGTTGTTATGGGCCTTGGTAGCGCCGAGTTTATTTGATTTGTTGTTGTGGGCTTTAATAACGCCGAGCATATTGAATTTGTTGTTATGGGCTTTGGTAGCGCCGAGTTTATTTGATTTGTTGTTGTGGGCTTTAATAACGCCGAGCATATTGAATTTGTTGTTATGGGCTTTGGTAGCGCCGAGTTTATTTGATTTGTTGTTGTGGGCTTTAATAACGCCGAGCATATTGAATTTGTTGTTATGGGCTTTGGTAGCGCCGAGTTTATTTGATTTGTTGTTGTGGGCTTTAATAACGCCGAGCATATTGAATTTGTTGTTATGGGCCTTGGTAGCGCCGAGTTTATTTGATTTGTTGTTGTGGGCTTTAATAACGCCGAGCATATTGAATTTGTTGTTATGGGCTTTGGTAGCGCCGAGTTTATTTGATTTGTTGTTGTGGGCTTTAATAACGCCGAGCATATTGAATTTGTTGTTATGGGCTTTGGTAGCGCCGAGCTTATTTAATTTGTTGTTGTGGGCTTTAATAACGCCGAGCATATTGAATTTTTTGTTATGGGCTTTGGTAGCTCCGAGTGTATATGTTTTGTTGTTGTGGGCTTTAATAACGCCGAGCATATTGAATTTGTTGTTATGGGCTTTGGTAGCGCCGAGTTTATTTGATTTGTTGTTGTGGGCTTTAATAACGCCGAGCATATTGAATTTGTTGTTATGGGCCTTGGTAGCGCCGAGTTTATTTGATTTTTTATTGTGGGCTTTAATAACGCCGAGCATATTGAATTTGTTGTAATGGGCTTTGGTAGCGCCGAGTTTATTTGATTTGTTGTTGTGGGCTTTAATAACGCCGAGCATATTGAATTTGTTGTTATGGGCCTTGGTAGCGCCGAGTTTATTTGATTTGTTGTGGGCTTTAATAACGCCGAGCATATTGAATTTGTTGTTATGGGCTTTGGTAGCGCCGAGTTTATTTGATTTGTTGTGGGCTTTAATAACGCCGAGCATATTGAATTTGTTGTTATGGGCCTTGGTAGCGCCGAGTTTATTTGATTTTTTGTTGTGGGCTTTAATAACGCCGAGCATATTGAATTTGTTGTTATGGGCCTTGGTAGCGCCGAGTTTATTTGATTTGTTGTTGTAAGCTTTAATAACTCCGAGCATATTGAATTTGTTGTTATGGGCTTTGGTAGCGCCGAGTTTATTTGATTTGTTGTTGTGGGCTTTAATAACGCCGAGCATATTGAATTTGTTGTTATTGGCTTTGGTAGCGCCGAGTTTATTTGATTTGTTGTTGTGGGCTTTAATAACGCCGAGCATATTGAATTTGTTGTTATGGGCCTTGGTAGCGCCGAGTTTATTTGATTTGTTGTTGTGGGCTTTAATAACGCCGAGCATATTGAATTTGTTGTTATGGGCCTTGGTAGCGCCGAGTTTATTTGATTTGTTGTTGTGGGCTTTAATAACGCCGAGCATATTGAATTTGTTGTTATTGGCTTTAGTAGCGCCGAGTTTATTTGATTTGTTGTTGTGGGCTTTAATAACGCCGAGCATATTGAATTTGTTGTTATGGGCTTTGGTAGCGCCGAGTTTATTTGATTTGTTGTTGTGGGCTTTAATAACGCCGAGCATATTGAATTTGTTGTTATTGGCTTTGGTAGCGCCGAGTTTATTTGATTTGTTGTTGTGGACTTTAATAACACCGAGCATATTGAATTTATTGTTATTGGCTTTGGTAGCGCCGAGTTTATTTGATATGTTGTTGTGGGCTTTAATAACGCCGAGCATAATGAATTTGTTGTTATGGGCTTTGGTAGCGCCGAGTTTATTTGATTTGTTGTTGTGGGCTTTAATAACGCCGAGCATATTGAATTTGTTGTTATGGGCCTTGGTAGCGCCGAGTTTATTTGATTTGTTGTTGTGGGCTTTAATAACGCCGAGCATATTGAATTTGTTGTTATGGGCCTTGGTAGCGCCGAGTTTATTTGATTTGTTGTTGTGGGCTTTAATAACGCCAAGCATATTGAATTTGTTGTTATGGGCCTTGGTAGCGCCGAGTTTATTTGATTTGTTGTTGTGGGCTTTAATAACGCCGAGCATATTGAATTTGTTGTTATTGGCTTTGGTATCGCCGAGTTTATTTGATTTGTTGTTGTGGGCTTTAATAACGCCGAGCATATTGAATTTGTTGTTATGGGCTTTGGTTGCGCCGAGTTTATTTGATTTGTTGTTGTGGGCTTTAATAACGCCGAGCATATTGAATTTGTTGTTATGGGCCTTGGTAGCGCCGAGTTTATTTGATTTGTTGTTGTGGGCTTTAATAACGCCGAGCATATTGAATTTGTTGTTATGGGCTTTGGTAGCGCCGAGTTTATTTGATTTGTTGTTGTGGGCTTTAATAACGCCGAGCATATTGAATTTGTTGTTATGGGCCTTGGTAGCGCCGAGTTTATTTGATTTGTTGTGGGCTTTAATAACGCCGAGCATATTGAATTTGTTGTTATGGGCTTTGGTAGCGCCGAGTTTATTTGATTTGTTGTTGTGGGCTTTAATAACGCCGGGCATATTGAATTTGTTGTTATGGGCCTTGGTAGCGCCGAGTTTATTTGATTTTTTATTGTGGGCTTTAATAACGCCGAGCATATTGAATTTGTTGTAATGGGCTTTGGTAGCGCCGAGTTTATTTGATTTGTTGTTGTGGGCTTTAATAACGCCGAGCATATTGAATTTGTTGTTATGGGCTTTGGTAGCACCGAGTTTATTTAATTTGTTGTTGTGGGCTTTAATAACGCCGAGCATATTGAATTTTTTGTTATGGGCTTTGGTAGCTCCGAGTGTATATGTTTTGTTGTTGTGGGCTTTAATAACGCCGAGCATATTGAATTTGTTGTTATGGGCTTTGGTAGCGCCGAGTTTATTTGATTTGTTGTTGTGGGCTTTAATAACGCCGAGCATATTGAATTTGTTGTTATGGGCCTTGGTAGCGCCGAGTATATTTGATTTTTTATTGTGGGCTTTAATAACGCCGAGCATATTGAATTTGTTGTAATGGGCTTTGGTAGCGCCGAGTTTATTTGATTTGTTGTTGTGGGCTTTAATAACGCCGAGCATATTGAATTTGTTGTTATTGGCTTTGGTATCGCCGAGTTTATTTGATTTGTTGTTGTGGGCTTTAATAACGCCGAGCATATTGAATTTGTTGTTATGGGCTTTGGTTGCGCCGAGTTTATTTGATTTGTTGTTGTGGGCTTTAATAACGCCGAGCATATTGAATTTGTTGTTATGGGCCTTGGTAGCGCCGAGTTTATTTGATTTGTTGTTGTGGGCTTTAATAACGCCGAGCATATTGAATTTGTTGTTATGGGCTTTGGTAGCGCCGAGTGTATATGTTTTGTTGTTGTGGGCTTTAATAACGCCGAGCATATTGAATTTGTTGTTATGGGCTTTGGTAGCGCCGAGTTTATTTGATTTGTTGTTGTGGGCTTTAATAACGCCGAGCATATTGAATTTGTTGTTATGGGCCTTGGTAGCGCCGAGTTTATTTGATTTGTTTTTGTGGGCTTTAATAACGCCGAGCATATTGAATTTGTTGTTATGGGCTTTGGTAGCGCCGAGTTTATTTGATTTGTTGTTGTGGGCTTTAATAACGCCGAGCATATTGAATTTGTTGTTATAGGCCTTGGTAGCGCCGAGTTTATTTGATTTGTTGTTGTAGGCTTTAATAACGCCGAGCATATTGAATTTGTTGTTATGGGCCTTGGTAGCGTCGAGTTTATTTGACTTGTTGTGGGCTTTAATAACGCCGAGCATATCGAATTTGTTGTTATGGGCTTTGGTAGCGCCGAGTTTATTTGATTTGTTGTTGTGGGCTTTAATAACGCCGAGCATATTGAATTTGTTATGGGCTTTGGTAGCGCCGAGTTTATTTGATTTGTTGTTGTGGGCTTTAATAACGCCGAGCATATTGAATTTGTTGTTATGGGCCTTGGTAGCGCCGAGTTTATTTGATTTGTTGTTGTGGGCTTTAATAACGCCGAGCATATTGAAATTGTTGTTATGGGCTTTGGTAGCGCCGAGTTTATTTGATTTGTTGTTGTGGGCTTTAATAACGCCGAGCATATTGAATTTGTTGTTATGGGCCTTGGTAGCGCCGAGTTTATTTGATTTGTTGTTGTGGGCTTTAATAACGCCGAGCATATTGAATTTGTTGTTATGGGCCTTGGTAGCGCCGAGTTTATTTGATTTGTTGTTGTGGGCTTTAATAACGCCGAGCATATTGAATTTGTTGTTATGGGCTTTGGTAGCGCCGAGTTTATTTGATTTGTTGTTGTGGGCTTTAATAACGCCGTGCATATTGAATTTGTTGTTATGGGCTTTGGTAGCGCCGAGTTTATTTGATTTGTTGTTGTGGGCTTTAATAACGCCGAGCATAATGAATTTGTTTTTATGGGCTTTGGTAGCGCCGAGTTTATTTGATTTGTTGTTGTGGGCTTTAATAACGCCGAGCATATTGAATTTGTTGTTATGGGCTTTGGTAGCGCCGAGTTTATTTGATTTGTTGTTGTGGGCTTTAATAACGCCGAGCATATTGAATTTGTTGTTATGGGCCTTGGTAGCGCCGAGTTTATTTGATTTGTTGTTGTGGGCTTTAATAACGCCGAGCATATTGAATTTGTTGTTATGGGCTTTGGTAGCGCCGAGTTTATTTGATTTGTTGTTGTGGGCTTTAATAACGCCGAGCATATTGAATTTGTTGTTATGGGCCTTGGTAGCGCCGAGTTTATTTGATTTGTTGTTGTGGGCTTTAATAACGCCGAGCATATTGAATTTGTTGTTATGGGCTTTGGTAGCGCCGAGTTTATTTGATTTGTTGTTGTGGGCTTTAATAACGCCGAGCATATTGAATTTGTTGTTATAGGCCTTGGTAGCGCCGAGTTTATTTGATTTGTTGTTGTGGGCTTTAATAACGCCGAGCATATTGAATTTGTTGTTATGGGCCTTGGTAGCGTCGAGTTTATTTGACTTGTTGTTGTGGGCTTTAATAACGCCGAGCATATCGAATTTGTTGTTATGGGCTTTGGTAGCGCCGAGTTTATTTGATTTGTTGTTGTGGGCTTTAATAACGCCGAGCATATTGAATTTGTTATGGGCTTTGGTAGCGCCGAGTTTATTTGATTTGTTGTTGTGGGCTTTAATAACGCCGAGCATATTGAATTTGTTGTTATGGGCCTTGGTAGCGCCGAGTTTATTTGATTTGTTGTTGTGGGCTTTAATAACGCCGAGCATATTGAATTTGTTGTTATGGGCTTTGGTAGCGCCGAGTTTATTTGATTTGTTGTTGTGGGCTTTAATAACGCCGAGCATATTGAATTTGTTGTTATGGGCCTTGGTAGCGCCGAGTTTATTTGATTTGTTGTTGTGGGCTTTAATAACGCCGAGCATATTGAATTTGTTGTTATGGGCCTTGGTAGCGCCGAGTTTATTTGATTTGTTGTTGTGGGCTTTAATAACGCCGAGCATATTGAATTTGTTGTTATGGGCTTTGGTAGCGCCGAGTTTATTTGATTTGTTGTTGTGGGCTTTAATAACGCCGAGCATATTGAATTTGTTGTTATGGGCCTTGGTAGCGCCGAGTTTATTTGATTTGTTGTTGTGGGCTTTAATAACTCCGAGCATATTGAATTTGTTGTTATGGGCTTTGGTAGCGCCGAGTTTATTTAATTTGTTGTTGTGGGCTTTAATAACGCCGAGCATATTGAATTTTTTGTTATGGGCTTTGGTAGCTCCGAGTGTATATGTTTTGTTGTTGTGGGCTTTAATAACGCCGAGCATATTGAATTTGTTGTTATGGGCTTTGGTAGCGCCGAGTTTATTTGATTTGTTGTTGTGGGCTTTAATAACGCCGAGCATATTGAATTTGTTGTTATGGGCCTTGGTAGCGCCGAGTTTATTTGATTTTTTATTGTGGGCTTTAATAACGCCGAGCATATTGAATTTGTTGTAATGGGCTTTGGTAGCGCCGAGTTTATTTGATTTGTTGTTGTGGGCTTTAATAACGCCGAGCATATTGAATTTGTTGTTATGGGCCTTGGTAGCGCCGAGTTTATTTGATTTGTTGTGGGCTTTAATAACGCCGAGCATATTGAATTTGTTGTTATGGGCTTTGGTAGCGCCGAGTTTATTTGATTTGTTGTGGGCTTTAATAACGCCGAGCATATTGAATTTGTTGTTATGGGCCTTGGTAGCGCCGAGTTTATTTGATTTTTTGTTGTGGGCTTTAATAACGCCGAGCATATTGAATTTGTTGTTATGGGCCTTGGTAGCGCCGAGTTTATTTGATTTTTTATTGTGGGCTTTAATAACGCCGAGCATATTGAATTTGTTGTAATGGGCTTTGGTAGCGCCGAGTTTATTTGATTTGTTGTTGTGGGCTTTAATAACGCCGAGCATATTGAATTTGTTGTTATGGGCCTTGGTAGCGCCGAGTTTATTTGATTTGTTGTGGGCTTTAATAACGCCGAGCATATTGAATTTGTTGTTATGGGCTTTGGTAGCGCCGAGTTTATTTGATTTGTTGTTGTGGGCTTTAATAACGCCGAGCATATTGAATTTGTTGTTATTGGCTTTGGTAGCGCCGAGTTTATTTGATTTGTTGTTGTGGGCTTTAATAACGCCGAGCATATTGAATTTGTTGTTATGGGCCTTGGTAGCGCCGAGTTTATTTGATTTGTTGTTGTGGGCTTTAATAACGCCGAGCATATTGAATTTGTTGTTATGGGCCTTGGTAGCGCCGAGTTTATTTGATTTGTTGTTGTGGGCTTTAATAACGCCGAGCATATTGAATTTGTTGTTATGGGCTTTGGTAGCGCCGAGTTTATTTTATTTGTTGTTGTGGGCTTTAATAACGCCAAGCATATTGAATTTGTTGTTATGGGCTTTGGTAGCGCCGAGTTTATTTGACTTGTTGTTGTGGGCTTTAATAACACCGAGCATATTGAATTTGTTGTTATTGGCTTTGGTAGCGCCGAGTTTATTTGATATGTTGTTGTGGGCTTTAATAACGCCGAGCATAATGAATTTGTTGTTATGGGCTTTGGTAGCGCCGAGTTTATTTGATTTGTTGTTGTGGGCTTTAATAACGCCGAGCATATTGAATTTGTTGTTATGGACCTTGGTAGCACCGAGTTTATTTGATTTGTTGTTGTGGGCTTTAATAACGCCGAGCATATTGAATTTGTTGTTATGGGCCTTGGTAGCGCCGAGTTTATTTGATTTGTTGTTGTGGGCTTTAATAACGCCGAGCATATTGAATTTGTTGTTATGGGCCTTGGTAGCGCCGAGTTTATTTGATTTGTTGTTGTGGGCTTTAATAACGCCGAGCATATTGAATTTGTTGTTATTGGCTTTGGTATCGCCGAGTTTATTTGATTTGTTGTTGTGGGCTTTAATAACGCCGAGCATATTGAATTTGTTGTTATGGGCTTTGGTTGCGCCGAGTTTATTTGATTTGTTGTTGTGGGCTTTAATAACGCCGAGCATATTGAATTTGTTGTTATGGGCCTTGGTAGCGCCGAGTTTATTTGATTTGTTGTTGTGGGCTTTAATAACGCCGAGCATATTGAATTTGTTGTTATGGGCTTTGGTAGCGCCGAGTTTATTTGATTTGTTGTTGTGGGCTTTAATAACGCCGGGCATATTGAATTTGTTGTTATGGGCCTTGGTAGCGCCGAGTTTATTTGATTTGTTGTTGTGGGCTTTAATAACGCCGAGCATATTGAATTTGTTGTTATGGGCCTTGGTAGCGCCGAGTTTATTTGATTTGTTGTTGTGGGCTTTAATAACGCCGAGCATATTGAATTTGTTGTTATGGGCTTTGGTAGCGCCGAGTTTATTTGATTTGTTGTTGTGGGCTTTAATAACGCCGAGCATATTGAATTTGTTGTTATGGGCTTTGGTAGCACCGAGTTTATTTAATTTGTTGTTGTGGGCTTTAATAACGCCGAGCATATTGAATTTTTTGTTATGGGCTTTGGTAGCTCCGAGTGTATATGTTTTGTTGTTGTGGGCTTTAATAACGCCGAGCATATTGAATTTGTTGTTATGGGCTTTGGTAGCGCCGAGTTTATTTGATTTGTTGTTGTGGGCTTTAATAACGCCGATCATATTGAATTTGTTGTTATGGGCCTTGGTAGCGCCGAGTTTATTTGATTTTTTATTGTGGGCTTTAATAACGCCGAGCATATTGAATTTGTTGTAATGGGCTTTGGTAGCGCCGAGTTTATTTGATTTGTTGTTGTGGGCTTTAATAACGCCGAGCATATTGAATTTGTTGTTATGGGCCATGGTAGCGCCGAGTTTATTTGATTTGTTGTGGGCTTTAATAACGCCGAGCATATTGTATTTGTTGTTATGGGCTTTGGTAGCGCCGAGTTTATTTGATTTGTTGTGGGCTTTAATAACGCCGAGCATATTGAATTTGTTGTTATGGGCCTTGGTAGCGCCGAGTTTATTTGATTTGTTGTTGTGGGCTTTAATAACGCCGAGCATATTGAATTTGTTGTTATGGGCTTTGGTAGCGCCGAGTTTATTTGATTTGTTGTTGTGGGCTTTAATAACGCCGAGCATATTGAATTTGTTGTTATGGGCCTTGGTAGCGCCGAGTTTATTTGATTTGTTTTTGTGGGCTTTAATAACGCCGAGCATATTGAATTTGTTGTTATGGGCTTTGGTAGCGCCGAGTTTATTTGATTTGTTGTTGTGGGCTTTAATAACGCCGAGCATATTGAATTTGTTGTTATGGGCTTTGGTTGCGCCGAGTTTATTTGATTTGTTGTTGTGGGCTTTAATAACGCCGAGCATATTGAATTTGTTGTTATGGGCCTTGGTAGCGCCGAGTTTATTTGATTTGTTGTTGTGGGCTTTAATAACGCCGAGCATATTGAATTTGTTGTTATGGGCTTTGGTAGCGCCGAGTTTATTTGATTTGTTGTTGTGGGCTTTAATAACGCCGAGCATATTGAATTTGTTGTTATGGGCCTTGGTAGCGCCGAGTTTATTTGATTTGTTGTTGTGGGCTTTAATAACGCCGAGCATATTGAATTTGTTGTTGTGGGCTTTGGTAGCGCCGAGTTTATTTGATTTGTTGTTGTGGGCTTTAATAACGCCGAGCATATTGAATTTGTTGTTATGGGCCTTGGTAGCGCCGAGTTTATTTGATTTGTTGTTGTGGGCTTTAATAACGCCGAGCATATTGAATTTGTTGTTATTGGCTTTGGTAGCGCCGAGTTTATTTGATTTGTTGTTGTGGGCTTTAATAACGCCGAGCATATTGAATTTGTTGTTATGGGCTTTGGTAGCGCCGAGTTTATTTGATTTGTTGTTGTGGGCTTTAATAACGCCGAGCATATTGAATTTGTTGTTATGGGCTTTGGTAGCGCCGAGTTTATTTGATTTGTTGTTGTGGGCTTTAATAACGCCGAGCATATTGAATTTGTTGTTATTGGCTTTGGTAGCGCCGAGTTTATTTGATTTGTTGTTGTGGGCTTTAATAACGCCGAGCATATTGAATTTGTTGTTATGGGCTTTGGTAGCGCCGAGTTTATTTGATTTGTTGTTGTGGGCTTTAATAACGCCGAGCATTTTGAATTTGTTGTTATGGGCCTTGGTAGCGCCGAGTTTATTTGATTTGTTGTTGTGGGCTTTAATAACGCCGAGCATATTGAATTTGTTGTTATTGGCTTTGGTAGCGCCGAGTTTATTTGATTTGTTGTTGTGGGCTTTAATAACGCCGAGCATATTGAATTTGTTGTTATGGGCTTTGGTAGCGCCGAGTTTATTTTATTTGTTGTTGTGGGCTTTAATAACGCCGAGCATATTGAATTTGTTGTTATGGGCTTTGGTAGCGCCGAGTTTATTTTATTTGTTGTTGTGGGCTTTAATAACGCCGAGCATATTGAATTTGTTGTTATTGGCTTTGGTAGCGCCGAGTTTATTTGATTTGTTGTTGTGGGCTTTAATAACGCCGAGCATATTGAATTTGTTGTTATTGGCTTTGGTAGCGCCGAGTTTATTTGATTTGTTGTTGTGGGCTTTAATAACGCCGAGCATATTGAATTTGTTGTTATGGGCTTTGGTAGCGCCGAGCTTATTTTATTGGTTGTTGTGGGCTTTAATAACGCCGAGCATATTGAATTTGTTGTTATGGGCCTTGGTAGCGCCGAGTTTATTTGATTTGTTGTTGTGGGCTTTAATAACGCCGAGCATATTGAATTTGTTGTTATGGGCCTTGGTAGCGCCGAGTTTATTTGATTTGTTGTTGTGGGCTTTAATAACGCCGAGCATATTGAATTTGTTGTTATGGGCCTTGGTAGCGCCGAGTTTATTTGATTTGTTGTTGTGGGCTTTAATAACGCCGAGCATATTGAATTTGTTGTTATGGGCCTTGGTAGCGCCGAGTTTATTTGATTTGTTGTTGTGGGCTTTAATAACGCCGAGCATATTGAATTTGTTGTTATGGGCTTTGGTAGCGCCGAGTTTATTTGATTTGTTGTTGTGCGCTTTAATAACGCCGAGCATATTGAATTGTTGTTATGGGCCTTGGTGTCGCCGAGTTTATTTGATTTGTTGTTGTGAGCCTTGGCAGCACCGAGTTGAATTGAATTGCTTGTTTTGAGAGTATGGCCAATTAGGTGGATGCACTTTAAATAATATTTTGTTTGTTTTATTTTTTACAACTCTGTTACAGATGGCTGTGCGAGGGCGCACAGTTTGCAGGATAGCCGTGTTAGGATATGACTGTTATAATTGCTAATAACTGTACATTAATTACTGTAGCCCAGGCAAATGCCAACGTAACTACATCGTTACATCATAGATCACGGCTGGCCGCCAATAAAGGAAGTATTAGTAGTCAGTTGGGTTGTAAACCTTCAGAGAAACGGTTCAATATAATAATTTAAAAGGGAACAGTTGTTTGATTTGTTATAATCCTCACCTTTACTAACATTATTCCTAACATATATGCAAAAATCGTAAAGTAATGACAGATGTCATGTCTCTGTCGATAAATTATTACTAGGATACAATATTTAGTCTGCAAGTAGTTACTTGACACTGTAACTTGTTTTATAAAACAGACATTTTTATTTACTCGTCGATTAAATTTACTTACAAAGTAATAACTCAGCAGCTTATTCGATGTTTATAAAACCGGGCATAAGCCGAACAACCATATGTTAATAATTATATGATATTGCGAAGAAAATTATTGGCAACCTATAAACAATTGTTACTGTTATTAAAAATTAGTTGTTTGACATTTGGATAGATTGCAGTTATTCATAATTTATTTTTTTACCTCTCGCTAAGAGAGGTATTGTATTCATGCTAAAAATCGCATATCCAGATTTTAATGAATAAGCACGTTTTAAGGTCCCTAGAATCCGATTATAACATTTTTACGATGATGTCCGTATGTGTGTGTGGATGTGTGTGTGTGTGTGGATGTTGGATTCACTATATCTCAAACATTTGGACAACCGGAAGTAGTAGTTACAAGAAAAAAATTATCTAAATATTATTTATCGAAAATTTATGTAAATACTTATATTAAAGAACGTTAAATTCTTTATTCGATAATATAAATTCATTATTATATCTTCTATAGATTTAGAGATAAAGAAAGGCATATAAAATAATTTGATGTAAAAAATCTCGGATCAAACTACTACAAGGCAAGAAATTCAAATGTTTGTAATTGAGACATAAATATCATTGTCAAAAACATTTGTATGCCTCTGTCAAAAATATTTGTACATTATTATGAAGATTATGAAAATAAAAAAAGTCAACAACGCAAAAGAATATACGTAAAAAAATATAAAAGGAATTTGCAAAAAAATGACGAATATAAAGAAAACGAAAAGGAAAGTAGAAAAAGAAAATTTCATGATATTGAATATAAAGAAAATGAATGTATTGTACATAATTTATATTAAAATAATTATTTTGTAGTGAGACATGAATATATGTATTTGTATTTAAAAATATTTTTCGTTTTATACGTACAACCAAGTAAAATATCTGGCGAGAGGTTATGTGTTGGCCACATCAGATTTTTCTGCCTAAATCGTTACAGATATTACAACTTACGCAGAGACAGAAAAGTTTACCATTGAATGTATCGTTGTCGTGACACCTAAGTTCATGCACTAGTGGTTCACAAATAATAACAAATATTATATTATAGATGGATTATCAAAGCAAATTTTATTCAAACCGAACAAAGCGTTCTGTCATTATAAGCATTTTTTTTTACTAAACGGTACACTTTCAGTAAATTAAGTTAAATCATGTTACTTTGGGACCAGGAATCTTTATTTAAGCCATGTCTACGTGTTTTAGAGATACCCTGCATATAAATATTAGGATGAGTATTTTTACCTCTCGCTAAGAGAGGTATTGGATTTATGCTAAAATTCGCATATCCAGATTTTAGTGAATAAGCACGTTTTAAGTTCCCTAGAATCCGATTATAACATTTTTACGATGATGTCCGTATGTGTGTGTGTATGTGTGTGTGTGTGTGTGTGTGTGTGTGTGTGTGTGTGTGTGTGTGTGTGTGTGTATTTGTGTGTGTGTGTGGATGTTGGATCCACGATTTCTCAAATACTATAAGACATAAGACATTTTTAACTACGGATTCCTCAATCTAATAATAATGGGAAGAGTCGAGTCAGTTTTGGTAACAATTTTACAACCGGAAGTAGTAGTTACAAGAAAAAAATCATCTAAATATTATTTATCGAAAATTTATGTAAATACTTATATTAAAGAACGTTAAATTCTTTATTCGATAAATATAAATTCATTATTATATCTTCTATAGATTTAGAGATAAAGAAATGCATATAAAATAATTTGATGTAAAAATTCTTGGATCAAACTACTTCAAGCCAAGAAATTCAAATGTTTGTAATTCACACATAAATGTCACTGTCAAAAATATTTGTATACCACTGTCAAAAATATTTGTACATCATTATAAAGATTATGAAAATAAATAAAAAGTCAACAACGCAAAAGAATTACTTAATAAAGATTATAAAAGAAATTTGCGAAAAAATTACGAATAAAAAAAGAAAAGGAAGGTAGAAAAAAATTCAGGATATTTAATATAAAGATGTATGCATTGTACATAATTTATATTAAAATAATTATTTTGTAGTGAGACATGAATATATATATATATATATATATATATATATATATATATATATATATATATATATATATATATATATATATATTGGGCCCTATTCTGTAACTCCTTCGTTAATTTTAAACCACTGGTTAAAATTTTTATCCAATAGATATTGATTTGACAACTAAAAATCCCTCTTTTTATTATATGTCAACATATTTGATTGGTTAAAAAATTTAACCAATGGTTAAAAATTAACCACTGAGTTACAGAATAGGCCCCATTATATATATATATATATATATATATATATATATATATATATATATATATATATATACAGAGAATTTATTTTAAAATGCAACATATGGTTCTTCACTTCCATGGTTACACACTACTGTCAAAAAATGACAGCAATGTAATATTTTTCCATTTTAAAATGCAACATTAAAAATAGTATTGCAGCACAAGAGATATCTCCAGAACACATCACAAATGGTGTCAATTCTTTCTACGACCGCCTAGTATATTGCCCCAGTGTAAATGAAGATATTTTTGAACAATTATCACATTAAAATTATGAATTTTTGTAAGCTAAAGTTTGTTAAGATGTGTTATATTAAATATTTGATTTCTTGTTAATCGTATACAGACTAATTTACTGGAAATTAGTATTGATAATACATAACTACTAATTTTGTATGTTGCATTTTAAAATGGACAAAAATTACATTGCTGTCACTTTTTGACAGAGATAGTGTGTAACCATGGAAGTGATAGACCATATGTTGCATGTTAAAATAAATTCCCTGTATATATATATATATATATATATATATATATATATATATATATATATATATATATATATTTTCTATAATTATATACCTATAGGCCAGAGTGGTAATTTTTTTTATTTTTTTATGAATTTGCAACTACAATTTTAACTGGGGACAAGAAAAGAGCGCCTGCATGAAGAGTGTGTGAATACTGTAGTACACTCAGGCTACGGTTCCTTATACCGACTAATCTTTCCACTACTGGAACATAAGATAGATTGATAAAACCAGAATAAATCATTACTAGATAGTATCCCTTAAAACCACTGCTGACAATAATGTTAATCTCCAACTGAAGAGGATCTATTCCAAGCAATGTGCCGCAGAATGTTTTAATAATATTGTATTCTGTATGTTTCTGGCACGAAATAAATCCAAAAGTCAAAATAGAAAATAAAGTGTGTCATAAAGTGTCAGGTGTCAACTAACATAAAAAAAAGAGAGGAGAGAACGGGGAAAAAATTATACAGAAATAGACAAAGCAAATATATTGAATATAAATAAATAAATGTAAAAATAATGCAAGACATGAAATTTATAATGATAATGAATTTAATTTAAGTAATGTTGATGTGTCACAGTTATCCACAGAATAAAATTTACTTCCTCGAAAATCGGTGGAGTAATATATTCTGTAGATTTACTTAGCTAGTATTTTTATTCTTGCTTTATAAAACGAAAATCTCTGGAATAAACTATTTTACTTTAAGAGTAAATTTTACTTTGCTAGTAATTTACCTATCCATCTTTTATAAAACTGGGCATTAATAGTAGTATTTTACTGCCATTATTATGACACGATTAAATAAACGGCCTAATTCACTAAGATAGTTGTTAACATACTCGTTACGTAACAACTCAGACTTAACAACGATTTTTAGCAACTCTTGTAACAACTGTCATTCAATTGGTATTCAGTAAATGCATAATTAACGACATTGTTATAAATGGTCGTTCTGAACAATCGTTGTTAAATATAGCAGTGAAGTTATTAACAAGTGAGTTAAAAGGCATGTCGATTCTCAATATTTGTATATATTTATACTCTATTCACAACCTAAAATGACAGATTTTGATTCGTTTGACGTGTGAGCATTTAATAATGAGTGATAAGAAAATTTGGGGTGCAAGATGTTCCGCGGAACATTATTCTCTAATGGCAGATTTCATGATAATTTTGGACTAATTAAATAACAAAGCTAGTTTTACATTTCATTTTTAACAACTGCTAGTTGGAAATTTTGCAAATGGTTGTTTGAATTGAAAAATTGAAATTTTGCCCTGTAATCTCTTTATAAGACCCATAGCTAAGCGTAGAAATTAAGTGTTGGGAGAATTTGATGAAGTTCTCCAGTTTAGTATATATGTTTATTCAATTTTTTTTTCTTTTCTTGTAGTATTCTATTATCTAAGATGAATTCACATATATTGTTGTAACAACACTCAATGCAACAATGTTAATTTAAAATGTAAAATTTTGGTAAGTTTATTTTTGCGTAAATTGTAATTTGTAATTTATATTGTATTTTTAAATTATGACACATTTTATAGCACTGAGGATGGTCAAATACTGACCGAAACGTCTGAATAAAATAATATTAATAACAATACGGAACTTAAAGGCCTTCAATATCCTTCATTCAGTAAAAATAATAGAAATTTGACATTGTTGAAATGGCTGCTTAAATTTAAATGTGTAAGATAAACGTAAATAAATTTCAAGAAATTGAATTTAGATCCTTTCGGGAGAGAAACTGAAAATTTGTTCAATATTAGGAATTAAAATATTTAAATTTGGAATAAATGTAAACTCTTCATCTTGTAACATGAGACCTTCGGGCATATACTGACTCAGTATACTTGAAGCGTGAGACCATCCAATTCACGAATTAAACGACACCAGCTCATACTCCAAGATCCCAGAGCCCCCAGTTGTAACTTATTTTCTCAAAGATGAAATGTGTAGAATAGAGTAGTATTCCTATGTACATTGAACGCACGCATACCTGCTAAGTTGGATAGACGGCCAATTTACAGGTACCAGGTGCGAAAGGTAAGCAAAAATTGGACTTACTTCACTTAAATTCTGAAAGCTGATTTTTATGTATGGCTTATAGAATATTAGTACAAAATAATATTCAACACTCCCAGACACTTCCGGTCGGCCTTAACTTCCGACAGACGCTTTAAAGCTCACACAAAAATACATGAACTTTACTTATTTTCTGATGCTTGATTTTTATATATGTTACTTAGGGGACTATTTCAAACCTATATGTACACAGCCAGACAAATGCTAAGGGCCAAACATCCCCCGAGACACAAAAAACATTCTGCTGAGTATGAGCTCGGGGGACTATACACGCGTTTCAGAGCGAGCGAGATAGCCATGTAACTGATTTCCCTCTCTTAAACTTACAGTCTGCTCTACTCTACTGTGTGTTTGCACTGTAGCATCCTAAGTGGCACATAAAATATTTTGTGGTATTTTAGTCCACAATTTTTAATTTTTGACTTATTGTTCAATAAATTTTATCGAAAAGTCAACATTTTTTTGTGTCGCTTGGGATACAGTATTATATTGAGTTTGTAAGAGCATAGATGTTAATTTAGGAAATAAATATAGTTTAAAAGTAATTTTTTTCATTAAATAAAATTTATTGGAAATTTATTTTTAAAAAAATCAAAAAAATATTTGCTGAGCAGTTATTTATTACAAAACAGATAGTAATTACTTATAAACTTTCTATTGATATGTTAATTATTTATTAATAAATGACTTCTTTTTTTGAATAATTAAATTTTTTATTTCTTAGCAGAATGTTTTTGTGTCTGGGGGATGTTTGGCCCTTAGCATTTGTCTGGCTGTGTACATATAGGTTTGAAATAGTCCCCTACGTAACATACATATACAAAAATCAAGCATCAGAAAATAAGTAAAGTTCATGTATTTTTGTGTGAGCTTTAAAGTGTCTGTCGGAAGTTAAGGCCGACCGGAAGTGTCTGGGAGTGTTGAATATTATTTTGTACTAATATTCTATAAGCCATACATAAAAATCAGCTTTCAGAATTTAAGTGAAGTAAGTCCAATTTTTGCTTACCTTTCGCACCTGGTACCTGTAAATTGCCCGTCTACCCAACTTAGCAGGTATGCGTGCGTTGAATGTACATAGGAATACTACTCTATTCCACACATTTCATCTTTGAGAAAATAAGTAACGTCTGGGGGCCCTGGGATCTTACTCTATCAGTTTGAATATCTCTGTAGAATTTTTTTCCCGATATTAGGATCAGGAATTGATTACTAACATCTCAAATTTCTTTACATAAATTTAAAATCTTCTTTAAAAATGTATATAATTATTGAGCATGTATGTATATATTAGTTTTTAAATAGTTTACCTTTGCTGTCGTCCCTCTATTTTTAGTAAAAGTTTATTTCCTAACACATTTTTTTAAGAAAAACCATTTACCAACGATTGTTCAATACTAACAAAGAGAGAAATTCAGTTGCTAGATTAACAACTCGACGTAACGACTAGTTGTTAAATTTAGCAACTTGATGTAATAGTGAATTGGGATTTTGAACTTAGCAACTGACATTGAAATTAACAACTGAAAATGGTTGTTAATTTTAACAATTTTGTTTAGGGAATTAGACCTAATATCAGCTTACTCTTAAACAACTTGTAAAGATTCACAACTCATTTTTACAATGTATGAAATATATAATTAAAATGTTAGAGCGAATTTACTTTCGTGGGTGCATGTGCGTCGGTGCCCCTGCTGGAAAATAGGACTGATAATACAACTACAAATTTTGTATGTTGCATTTTAAAATGGACAAATATTACATTGCTGTCATTTTTTGACAGTAGTATGTAACCATGGAAATGATGACCATATATTGCATGTTAAAATAAATTCACTGTATATTTCCACTCGTGCCAATATCATCTAGTGGTATCAGATTGCATTTTATTCTTTTATTTACAATTATTTATTTGTGTTTTTACCTTCCGTCACCTTTAGGTAAGGAAGGTATTGTCTTTGGTCAAAAAATTCGGTGGTGAGTTTTTGATGAATAAGCACGTTTTAGGGTCGCTAGAATACGATTTTACTATTTTTACGATGATGTATGTATGTGTGTGTGTGTATGTATGTGTGTGTGTGTCTGTGTGTGACAAAATTTTCTAATGCGATAACTCTAATACTACAATTCCAAAAATTATAATTCTTTCGTATTCCTCTTCGTTACAGCCATGTGAAGAGCTGATTAGATTTTGGTTATAATTGGTCAACCGGAAGTACCCTCATTTGAAGATTTTAACAGTTTTTCTTCAAAAAACGATGTTAAATATCATTTTTTCACATTTAATGTTATTATAAATATTAAAGAATTATTTATTCTCTATACAATTTGAATGCATTTTATACTTCATATTAAATGGACATAGAGTTAAAAAATTATAAAGACATTAAATATCATGTATATTAGTCAGCTTTGCTATAACTCTGGAAACAGCTGCTACATTAAGAAAATAGAAAAACTGACGGAAGGTAATGTGCTGGCCACATCAGATTTTTTGACAGACATTTTATTACTGTAATCATATTTGAAATACATTAAAAATGTGACAAAATAAATTAGTACTGGTGCTTTTTATTGTTTTAATTTTTTTATATGAATTTACGAAATGAATTTAATTAAAAGTTTCAAAATATTAATATGGAACAATGGGACAAGGCGATGGAATGGAACACTCTTAACTATTTTGGAAATACTTATTCTTCCTTTAATGGCATCATTCTTTGGGATCTTTGTCAGTATCAATACAAAGTGTTAACAACAGCACGGTCATTTATAATGCAGAAAAAATAAACATTACAATTAGTAAATTATATTATTGGCCTGATGACAATCCCACAGTTAATGGAATAATGAACGATGCTAAAACTACATCTGGAGCCACAGAACTACGTAAGTTAATTTTAAAATGACTTAAACACATCCCTGTCATAAATTGATTTGACATTTATTTTCATCTCTGGTTAAATTGTTCGTTAACTGATTTAAAACGAAAATGCATCGAAAAACTGACAAAGGCGTTTTCATTAATTGTTTTGGAAGATCCTTCGCTTATGATCCATAAGCGTTCGTTTATTGTCAAATCTGTAGGATAGTGTACAAAATGCGCGGAAATGTGAGAAATTGGAAATGGAATTTACAATTTGAAATAGTTTTTATATGGTTTAAATATATCATTAGGCACGGCATGATCAGCGTCTAGAAGTTTTAGTAGTAAAAATAATACAAATTTGATATTATTAAAATGACTGTTTAAATTTAAATGTGTAAGATAAATGAAAATAAATAACTAAAATTTAGATCTTTTCGGGAGAAAATCAGAAAATTTGTTCAATATTAATATATTAAGAATTAGAACATTTAAGTTTGGAATAAATGTAAATCTTTCATCTTCTGACATGAGATGAGACCTTCGAGCATATACTGACTCAGCATGTTTGAAGTATGAGACCATCCAATTTACGAAATAAATCATGAACGGCGCCTTGCTCAGTTTGAATATCGCTCTAAAATAAAATTACCTGATACTGAGAATGGATTACTAATATCTCGCAAATTTCTTTGCATAAATCTTGCATAAAAAATGTATATAATTATTGGTCATAAGTATATTAGTTTATAAATAGTTTACCTTTGCTGTCGTCCCTATACTGTGTCCCTATATTTCCAATAAAAGTTTATTTCCTAACACAAAATTTTCAACAAAAACCATTTAAAAACGAGTGTTCAGTACTAACATAGGAAGAAATGTAGTTGCTAGATTAACAACTCGACGTAACGACTCGTTAAATTTTAGCAACTTGATGTAATAGAGAATTGGGAGTTTGAACTTAGCAACTGACATTCATTTTAACAACTGAAAATAGTAGTTAATTCTAACAACTTTGCTTAGAGAATTAGGCCGATAATTACTTTCTTTCGCTCGATTTTTATCACAAAGAGATGTAATTTAATATGGAAGAGGGCTAGGTTCACCAAGCAGCTAATTCCAAATACTTCAAAGTCGCGCAAGTCATGCGTCTGTTCGCGGCCTATACTTATCATATTTTAAACATGAAATTTATTCCTGCAGGTGGTTTTAAAACCGAAATAGATATGGAGTATGCACTAAACAAAGATAATTGTTCAGGATGTTTAGGCGTCGCTTTTACTGATGTAGGGAAGCTACCACAAAATCTAATATACAGTGTACGAGGCCCGCCCAGCGATTTTGCAAAAGAGGTTATTATAGATCCCAAAAATGAGACAAGTACAACTTTTGTTACAAAATAATGTCAAAATTAAATTTTCCATTATTCTTCAAAACTCTATTCTTAGGAGGAAAATACTATATTAATATTCATTTCCAGAGTTTCAGTATTATTTTGAATCCGGCTTTCTTGCGACCCAATATGTAGTTGACACATCCTTCATAAAACATGTATCTGCAAAAAGCTTGTCTACAGAAGTTAATGCTCAAAGGATGCCATATCCCTCATATAAGTGGGACAATATTGACATTATAATTATGAAGTTATTTTTCGTAACTCTAATCTTTCTCCTTGGCCTTATTTGTACTGTCTATTGTGTTATACCCCAGATCGTGGAAGAAAAAACATCTGGAATGCGGGTATGTATAATTAATATGTTTTAAAAATTGAGCGACCTTTTTTAAATTTATCGTATTATAAAGTTCTAGGGACATAATAGATTGCTATATTTTTTTAAATCTTTAAATCTTATCAGAATTCGTGAAAAACAGCATTAAACAAAGCTATGTATCTCTTTCATTTTCGTTTCTTGTATTAGTATTACTTTACTTAAATGATTCACTCTATGCAATAACAAAACTACCAACACACAACGAAACACAAATTATCGATGCCAAAATCACCTCTGTGTCTGCATACACACTTATTTTCTCGCGTTCATTCGCACTAAATTAAAGCCAAAAGTTTCCAGTATGGAATTAAAGAAAACACAATTTATTTAATTCAATTGTAACACAAGAGGTACGTTCAATAAGCCAAGCAAAACAAGCAACCGGAAGTAAAATTTGTTGAACGACTTTGCTAGCCTAGCATTTGCTTGATTTGCTCGCAAGCAATCCAAGCCACAATTTTCTCGCTTGTCTTGCTAAGTGTCAAATATAATATATAACATTATTAAATTTGAAATATTTTGTTATAGTCAATATAGCTTCTTCCAAATTAATCCCACTATCTGAAAATAAATATATATAAATTCATTTTCCATATGTTCGCAGACCAAGAAAAGAAATACAACAGGTACACAATTATACAATGTTATATTTGACATCTATATACGTTTCTCGATGACAGTTGTGGATGACAGTTCGTCATATAGCTAGCAAATCGTTCAGCGCACTAAGCAACAAGTCTCGTTTGCTTACCTAGCATTTGCTAGATTTGCTTACTTCATTGAACGCACCTAAGATTCATATTTTTTACATAATTTTTGACATATTTTTCGTGACTGTTTTTCAATGCACTTACTTCGATCTAAAAACATTACATTTTATATTTTTTATCATTGTTGACAGTACATTTCATATTTTTCTCATTGCTAAGCAACCACATTTTCTCCTCCCCGTTTTGTCCTCAAAACGACGTTCTCTCCTGATTTCACGACTGCTCGGCGGTAAGTCCTAATGGTAGGCTCTTCATCTTTTTCTTTTTTTTGCAATTGCAACTCGTACATCCAATACCCGAACTTGCCCGTCTTTCCCAGGGTACACTTGATCGATGATCCGTTTTTTCCATGTGCTTCTTAGCACCAGATAATCCTTTAATATAACATCTCCTACCTTGACGGGCTCAGTCTTCTTTCTCCAGATTTTTCTGGGAGCTAATAGTGGTAAACATTCATGCGACCATCGTCTCCAAAATTCATTGCTAAGATGTTGACAATACTTCCACGTAGCTCGGAATTTGTCCCTTTCTTTACAGATACCTGGTAGAGGAACAGGAGTTTTACTCCTCACCGTTTCATTTTTCGCGGGAGATTCCTCTTTCTTTGTTTCGGCTTTTGATTCTTTAGAGGCATCTACGGTTGTTTCATTTTCTTTTGGGGTTTCTTTTTCTATGGTTGTTTCCTTTTCTACAGTTGTTTTCTTTTCTTTTTCTACTGAAGATTCAGTTTCTTTTTCTATCGGTTTGTCATTTTCCGTTTCTACCGGTTTTGTTTTGGACGAAGAATTAACTTTCTCTACTGGTTTTGTGTCTTTTATTTTCGCTGCTTCAGAATCAGTATTTACAATTTCAGTCGTTTTGTCTTTTCAGTAACATGTTTTTCTACACATTCTTCCATTGTTTCGGTGACTTCTTTCGTTTCTACTTTAGGCTCCTCTTCAGTTTCAGTTGAACTATCTACTTTGTCTTGCGTTTCTTCGCTAGTTTTTTCTACTACTGTTTCTTTTTCAGTCTCTTTCATTTCAGATTTTGATTCAGACTGATATGATTTACAAGCGAAGTAAGAGTATTCTCCTCTCGTGACACCAGACAAATACCATCCCAATCGACAAAGATGAGCAGATGGTCCATTTTCATTAGGATCCTCAATTGTTTGTAGTGGACAGAAGAGGCGATGGTTATCAAAACCGATTATAATTTGAGGTCGTTTGTCAGGAATGGACTTAACACGTGCTCCATTTAGATAGACGAACTTTTCTTGTATCTCATCAAAGTCCAACTTAGATGAAGGAACTACTAGATTCTTAATAGTACGAACATTTTTAATTAAATATCTATTCGAATTTCGGAGAACTCCTTCAACTGTCAAATCGACTAGCCTGGATTCATTTTCAGTTCTTACGTCGTTACCAAATACATTAAATGACAACGGTTTCACATTCCCTGACAAACCAAGTTGATTCGCAATGTCAGATTTTATCATTGTGAAACTTGCACCAGTATCCAGCAAAGCTAGAACGGTTTCAGTTTTTTTAAGACCAGTGACCAGCTGAAGTAACTGCATTGAGTACATCTGAGGAACTAGAATTAAACTCAGAAGGTTTCTTGTCTTTCTTGCTGTTTTCTGTATTCATTGAAGGAGGATGAAGCAAACGATGATGAATATTAGTACAAGAATCTAGGCCACATACTTGTTTTTTAGAACATTCTGCAGAACGATGACCTTTCTCAAGCCATTGATAACATAATCCTTTCTCTCTTACTTTTTTTCGCTTTTCTGATATTGGTAACCTCATGAACTTTCTGCATGAAGTTATTATATGGTTTTCGATATTACAGTTATGACAAAAATTCCTTTTCTCTTCTTTTGCTGTATGTATTCCTTGATTTTTAATTTTTCTAGTTTCAGAAGATCTTTCTTGAACCGGCTCAGGTTTGATTTGTAGGTACGCAGTGTTTACTTCATCTTATATCCATGATTGAAACATTTGTAGATTTTTCTTTTGTTGTGATTGCATCACAAATTTGTGCCATTCACGCTGTAGAATTTTAGGCAATTTGTCTACAAGTTCGTTTAATAATTGTATATTGTTCATATATTCTTCAAGTTGAAAAGATATTACGTTGGTAACTAGTGCGTCTACTGCAGTTCCAAATCCCACGATGGTTTCTGGTCTGTTAAGATCAGGGGCTTTAACACATTTAGCTTTTTCTATCAATGTTGTAATAATCTTTTCAGGATTACCGAAAGCTTGTTCTAAAGTTTTCATAATCTTGTTTACGTTATCAGGATTGGCCAAGAGATGATTCACTGCAAACTTAGCTTTGCCTTTTAGGTGGGATCTGAGTCGTACCATCTTTTGAGAGTTGTCTAATTTCTTGCTGGTTCTATCAAACTCATTCTTAAAAATTAACCAATCTTCGGCACTTCCATCGAAGTATGGTAAGTCGCTATCATTTGACTTCATTACTACGAGTGTATTTTGCTACTGGTTGTGTATGGCTCGGGTTAAAGCAGTGGCGAATTTTTCAAAAATATCAGGGATTGGTTCAGGCTCATGCTGATTTTTCTGATTAGTATGAGAAAATGAAGTCGAGATGTCGTCATGGTCTGTTTTTCCTCCATTTTCTATCCAGTTCTTCAAAGGGTCATGTTTTTCATTTTCTTCTTCGAATGTAGGAATTTCTTCATGATATTGTTCACATTTTTCACCATTAAAATCTTCTTCTATGATTATATTATTAATTATTTTGCTTTCATCTTCAATTAGCTTTTTACTGCGTTCAAAACTAACTTGAAGTCTATTAAGTTTCTTTTCACCTTTGGTAATTTGTGCCTCCAGATTGATAATCTTCATTTCGATTTCTCGTATTGCTTTCTTGGACTCTTCATCAGCCTTTTCACCCTCATAGTAGGTTAGTTCTTTTCTGGCATGATTTAGGTCTACCATCAAATCTGCAACATGATCGGAAGCTTCTTCGATTTCCTTTTCTAAAGCTGTAATTTTCTTCTGAGTCTCTAACTTGTTCTGCATAATTCTGGTAGAAGTGGAAGATTGTACTGACTTAACGGATGGAGCGTTTCTATTCGTTTGCGGCTTTTCAATATTCGGTTTTTTGACGATCCTTACATTCTCCGTTGGGTTGCCAAGCTGAGGGTAGGTTAATCTAGACGGTGGTTGCTGAAACCGCTTTTCTCTTACGGAGGAAACCAAAGTTCTCTTCACTCATATTGCTCAAAGAAAAAACAATCGAATTAAAAAGGGCTAAAGTATTCGTTACAAATAAAATAATGAAGTAATCTTACAGTAGGAAGTGTACTGTTATTTATACTGCTGTACACTAAGCAGATATATTCATATGCAAAGTTAAAGTGATTGCTGCACTTCAGGGTCCTCACTGGGATAATTGACAGGTAGCCAAGTAAGGGAAATATCGTCCTTTTTGCTTCCTGCGGATTCAAATTTAAGGTTCAGGGCTGGAAACTTGACCTCTAATGCGCTCGAAGGATCACGTCTTGGGGTCACCATAAAATGTGTCTGCATACACACTTATTTTCTCGCGTTCATTCGCACTAAATTAAAGCCAAAAGTTTCCAGTATGGAATTAAAGAAAACACAATTTATTTAATTCAATTGTAACACAAGATTCATATTTTTTACATAATTTTTGACATATTTTTCGTGACTGTTTTTCAATGCACTTACTTCGATCTAAAAACATTACATTTTATATTTTTTATCATTGTTGACAGTACATTTCATATTTTTCTCATTGCTGAGCAACCACAACCTCAATCACTTGTTTGACAGAATGACATGAATATTTTAATATTTGAAAATGACATTACCGTTTCTATTTCATGTTTTGCCGTTGGTTGGACGCAGGTAGCGTATATCCCTCTCAAACTTGTAATATAATGAGATAGCGAACAAAAGTCTCATTTGATATGCCATGTATGTACGACAAAGATGCTGGATAAAAGTTTAGTAATTCTTGCATAGCCTAAAATTTGAAAATATCACCAAATATCCAATAGATATTTTTCAAATAATTTTTGAAATTTGGATATTTTGAAAAAGTCAAGTGATCAGTAACAGATTGTGACGTCACAACACATACATCTCCATCGGCTCCAATTGGTCCCTTATAGTGATAATTCTTTGTGTTTTGTTACAAGCGTTATGATAAATATGTTGTCAAAGTTGTCAAGCAAGTGTGAAACTTTTGAGTTTGGTTCGTGTTATGACTGGTTTATGATGGATTTCATTTACAAATTTAGATTTACGAATTTAAATTCAAATATAAATTGTACATATCTGCCTTTACTGGTTCATGATGAATTTAAGAAATTTATGATTTAGAATTTACATTTAAAACATCACCATATTTTATATTCTAAATGTAAATTTGTAAATGCGTCCAATCATTTCACAGTATTTCAAACAATGATTTTTGGTGGGGAAAATGAGAGTTTCAAGTGACAGTTGAAACATTTTAATTTTTATTTGACAAATAGATTCTGAAAATATGGATATATTATTAATATTATCTATAGAACAATACAGATTGATTTTGATAAAAATGATAAATATGATATAACTGTCATCTCATTTGTGTCAAACCACGTAAGTTGATTGGGCATATTTCATATCATTAAATTCAATATAAACCAGCAAGATAAATCATAAATTTCAAATTTAAATTTGTAAATCTAAATTTATAAATTAAATCCATCATAAACCAGCCATTAGATAACACAAAATTCGATATAAAATGAGTAATTTACAGTATCGTATCGTGCCTTCTTGCAAAAATGCGCTAGGAACAAACCTACTATTGAATTTATAAATATGCCAAAAGATGCGAAGAAAAGATAATTGTGACTGGAAGCAGTAGGTCGAAGAGCTGATGGTTGGGTTTTTACATTTTATTTTACCTTATTTCGGCAACAGTAAAACAATCGTTTTCTGGTATAAATTCAGCCATCATACAGCTTTCGATTTTCGGTAAACTGTCCGACTTAGCTTGAGTGTATTTTGTATTAGCCATTATTACTCATTTATAGAGTACATGCACGTCACGTTGACAACCATGTCAAAATCAGCTGAGAGGAAATAAACATCTGCTATACTTTGTTCCATTTAAGCCATTCAGTATTGCGGAGCATAGGGAATAGTTTTGACCTCTCTGATTGGCTGAAA
The DNA here is from genome assembly GCA_963082715.1 of Harpalus rubripes. Taxonomy (NCBI): domain Eukaryota; kingdom Metazoa; phylum Arthropoda; class Insecta; order Coleoptera; family Carabidae; genus Harpalus; species Harpalus rubripes. The sequence continues at coordinate 2,307,126 of OY720460.1, read as the reverse complement.
TTAGAGACAAGAGACAAATTTACCCAATGTAGTTTCGGCTACTTCAGATTTGCGCTTTTGCCAGTGCGATATACTGAATGGCTTAAATGGAACAGAGCATAGTAAGAAATATTTTCAATTTTTGGCATCAAGGTGGATCTGCTGAGTCTGTATCTGACGTATGATATATTCTGATTAATACATTAAATAGCAAATCTACTAAATTAAAATCGTATAATACCTAAAATCAACTCAATATAATACAATTAATAAAAAATAAATAAATATAAATATATCATCACGGCTTATTACCCATTGCTGGGTGTGCCAATCTGCTTTGTACACAGATATCGGTAATGGTGATATATTTGCACCGTGCGGGCGCTTACTTCAGATATCAAAAAGTCAAAAACCTGTCACATGTCAATTACATAGTGTCATTAGGCGATTTCGGGCGACAACCGTTCACGGCGCTAGGAACAACATACCCGGTATGCTTGGATCAGTGCTCACAGCAGAACGGGTTTGCGAGTCGGGTCAGCTCTCTGTTCACTATTTCTCTCTTTTTATGTCTTTTTTTGAAATGTCAAAAGTCAAATCACTCGTGGGCTTATGTCAAACAGGGTGACATTATTTTCGTTGACTCTTTTATGGACAAATATGGAAAAAACTATCTTTCTCCGTTAATGCATTTTAATTGTCAGACACTATTTTTGACAGTTTTAAATGTCGCAGAATATACATAACCACCAAGCACGGTGTCAATAAGTGAACCAACGATTTTTGGCGCAACCATTAACCATATCATACCGTAACTAACCGTAAGTAATCCGAAGAAGTGAACGGGTATGTCGCCCGAAATCGCCTATTATGTTTACTTCCACTCAGCTGATTTAGACGTGACGTGCACGTACTCTGTAATGCAAAATGTCAGCGTCAAATGTCAAATTAGAAGTTTGTTATTAACATGTGACAAACGATCGCCTACGTTTATTTATCTAAATAACAAAAATGCATGTAGGTGATGGAAAAACTGTTTTTCTATTGGCTGTAAATGACATAATGTATGTGCTTTTACGACATAGGAGTAGGGGGTTTCATGACTATTTTTTGTGCCAATATTCGTATTTAATTATTTTCAAAAATATCAACAAATTATTAAAAAAATAAGTATTAATAAGAAAAATATGGCATAAACTTTCATTTAAAATACTTTTTGAAAAATGTCAAACAGGCTCATTGATGACGTACTGATCAAGTCGGAGATTAAAGAGTTGTATTTAGAATTTTTTTTTGTTTTTTATCATGACATTTGACGTTAGTTCGTTCGACGTTGTTTGTGTAGGTTTCGCGTCGACCGGGTTAGTTTGGTTGTTTCTTTACAATTAAATTTAATCATGTTTGGAAGAAATCATGATTAAGAAAATCACAGTCCAAACAAATACGCTTGCTATCGTATGATTTTTTTAGGATCTAATGAAAATAATGGGTTTCCCAGGGTGGATTATTTTTACAAATTGGTACGTATATACATTAATGACATTGCTACCAATGGCTGGACTCGCTACGTGGATAATGACATCCGAAAAACTTTACTGGCGTAAATTTTTGCTAACTACAGACTTCAGTATCGTTTATATTTTCATAGTATTGTGTGTTTTACATATACTCAGTTTTGTGTTTCTTCTAGCATCTATTAAAATTGGTATTGTTTATGCCATTCACTACGTTTATACCGACAGTTCAGCCACTTGAAATGAGTGGAGTAAATCAAGAATTGTGCAATTTTTTTCAGTGACCTGTTTCGTAAAACAACCTGGTTCCATTTGAGCCATTCATGCCCGTATGCACCAACATAAGTGATGCATGACGAGGCGAGAGTACCCTCGCATCACGTCTCGTCTCGTTGCATTATGCGAGACGAATACGAGAGCGAGATTGCAGTTTAAAATTCGAGGCGAGATCGATATAACAACTGCGAGAAACGAGCAATAAAAAGTATTTGTAACTTTATAGCTTTGATTCATAAATTCAATAAAAAATGCACCGTACAGGGAGTAGAGTCAACACTAATTCATGCATAGAACACGTAAATATGAAAATTATGTGAATTCACAATATTTTTTGAGTCTATTTAGAGTCGATTAGTATTGGTCTCTGAGCGAGAAAATGCAAAAATAAAGACAAAATCAGTATTGCATCCAATAGACTAGTTTTCTCTAATATTTCAGCCCCTAATTCACCCCAGTTAAAACCACGGTTAATAAAACTCTTGTCGCCCCTGAAAAGTAAAGGATGTTGTATTAAGCGTCGATGGGATCCAACAGGGAGAGAAGCTTAGTGATTGGTTGCCAGCGGGTTACCAGTGTAGAGGTTTTTATGACTTAATCTTACTTAAATAGTAGCATATATTTAATGAAAAAGTGTAGGTACTTTTAGTTACAAACAATAATTTTTAATTGTTTAATTCGTTTTACTGATGAAATAGTTTAGAGATCATAATTTGATGATAAATTGGATATTTTAGACGTAAATTAAATTATTTACTAACGTATCATATTTTCTGGTGACCGTAAATGAATAAACATTATGTTCGTATTTAAATAATTTGGTGTCCAGAATTTAGTGTTTCGTCTCTTTATTATAGTTATACGACTGCAAATACATGGAAGACGGTGCTATTGGTGCGACATTGTCACTTGTAGTTAAATAGTTACGTAAATACCTAGTGCGCAAGCGCTTATTTTTATAGAGTGACTCTCGTGCGAGAACGAAATGAGACCCAAAAAAATTTTCAAGAACGAGAGCGAGATCAAAATTACAGATCCGAAAACGAGACGAGATCGATATTTTATATTTCTCGTCTCGTCTCGCCTCGCGTGCATCACTAACCAACATTCAATAAGGCTTAGGGACTTAATAATTTAAGTTAATGAACGAATTACAATACACTAACATTACCTAGCCTTATTGGCTCAATAAATATGTAAATAAGTTACGGATTCAAATTTCATTCAATAACGATATTCGGCCTAATTCACTAAGGGCCGGTATTTCCATCTTCGGATAAAGTACTGGATAACTTATCTGTCGGATAAATGAACAATATCGCATCGAAAAATGACATTCAATATAATTTACATCATTTACGCTTTTATTTCGATGCGATATTTTATCATTTATCTGACGGATAGTTATCCTGAAGTTTATCCGGAGGTGGAAATACCAGCCCTAAGATAGTTGTTAACATAGTCGTTAGGTAACAACTGAGAGTTAACAACGAGTTTTAGCAACTCTTGTAACGACAGTCATTCAATTGGTATTCAGTAAATACATAATTAACGACATTGTTAAAAACAGTCGTTCTGAACAATCGTTGTTGAATATAGCAGTGAAGTTATTAACAAGTGAGTTAAAACTGTTAAAAGGCATGTCGATTCTCAATACTTGTACATATTTCTACTCTATTCACAACCTAAAGTGACATATTTTGATTCGTTTGACGTTTGAGTTTTTAATAATGAATGATAAGAAAATTTGGGGTGCAAGATGTTTTGCGGAACAATATTCTCTAATGTAAAATTTCATGATAATTTTGGACTAATTAAATAACAAAGCTAGTTTTGCATTTCAGTTCTGATAACTGCTAGTTGGAAATTTTGCAAAAGGTTGATTGACTAGAAAAATTTAAATTTTACCCTGTAATCTCTTAAAACCCATAGCTAGGCGTATGCGTAGAAATTAAGTGTTGGGAGAATCTGATAAAGTTCTCCAGTTTGGCATACATGTTTATTCAATTCGATGCGATCGATTTCGAAATTTCAAGAATCTTATCATCAGGAATGACGCATGACCATCGTCTAGAAGTTTTAGCAGTAAAAATAATAGAAATTTGACATTGTTGAAATCCAATTCACGAATTAAACGACAGTTTGAATATCTCTGTAAAATTGTTTTTCCCGATATCAGTATCGGGAATGGATTACTAACATCTCGTAAATTTCTTAGCACAAATCTAATATCTTGTTTAAAAATGTATATAATTATTGGACATGTAGGTATATATTAGTTTATATATAGTTTACCTTTGCTGTCGTCCCTCTATTTCCAGTAAACGTTTATTTCCTAACACAAGTTTTTTAAGAAAATCCATTTACCAACGATTGTTCAATACTAACAACGAGAGAAACGCAGTTGCTAGATCAACAACTCGACGTAACGACTAGTTGTTTAATTTTAGCAACTTGATGTAATAGTGAATTGGGATTTTGAACTTAGCAACTGACATTGAAATTAACAACTGAAAATGGTTGTTAATTTTAACAATTTTGCTTAGAGAATTAGGCCGATAAACTTTATAAACTACAAATTGACTAACGAATTAAAATTTTAAAAAATCCTAAAACCTATAACCATTAGAACCGCGAACGGAAAAATAACAAAGAAATGACAAAAAATCTAATATTATTAAGAAAAGAATACAGCTTCAAACACAAAAACAATAATGACATAGAAAACATGTTACAAACCAGATACGGACATTTAAAATATGAAACAAAACATAAATTAAACATGCTTATAAAAAACACAGATCTATTCCCGAAAGAAGGAGAAAATTTTTCGCATACTAACGTTTTAAAACAAAATAATTCTATCAGGTGTTATTCCTATTCACACAAAAAACTATAAACTCCCGCAAATTTACGAAAAGGACATAGAGGAACATATCGAAAAAATGCTCACAGATAAAGTCATCAGAAAATCCTATTCTCCATATAACTCACCAATATGGATTGTACCAAAAAAAGCAGATGCTTTAGGTAAACGTAAGACCAGGCTAGTAATAGACTTTCGGAAATTAAACGCAAAAACAAAGGAAGATAAATTTCCTATACCCAACATTGACACTTTGCTCGACAAAATAGGAAAACCAAAATTTTTCACTACATTAGATTTACATAGCGGCTTCCATCAAATTCAAATGGAAGCAAAAGACAGAAAAAACTGCTTTCTCTACCCCGACAGGACATTACGAATACGTAAGAATGCTCTTTGGTTTGGTAAACGCCCCGGCAACCTTTCAGCGAATGATGAATTTAGCACTCGGTGAATTAGTCAACGATATATGTTTAGTGTATCTTGATGACATCATTATTTTCAAAAGTACGGTAGAAGACCACATAGAAAATATATAAAGAGTCTTTGACAAATTAATGTAAGCAAATTTAAAAATCCAAATAGACAAGAGTGAATATCTTGGTTTCGTAATATCAAAAGAAGGTCTTAAACCAAATAACAAAAAAATAGAACCAATAGAGAAAATTCAAATCCCAAAAACCACTCAAGAAATTTAATCATTTCTCGGCAAACTATCATGGTACAGACGTTTCATCCCAAACTTTTCAAAATTCATTAAACCATTTACAAAAAATCTAAAAAAAGGCAGTAAAATAAATATCACAGACAAAGAATATCAGGAATGTTTCAAAAAATCTAAAGAATTAATGACAAATCCCCCGATACTTGCTTTCCCGAATTTCGACAAATTATTTATTCTAACAACCGACGCATCTGACTATGCAATGGGCGCGGTGTCATCCCAAAACCAGAATGGTCAAGAAAAATCACTAAGCTACGCGAGCAAAACACTCCATCAGGCGGAAATAAATTATAGTACGATAGAGAAGGAGTTGAATACAATCGTCTGGGCAAAAACAAATTTTCATAATTATCTATTCGGCAGCAAATTCGTAATTAGAACAAATCACAGACCACTAGTATGGCTTTTTAACATGCGAAACGCAAACCAAAAACTAATGCGATGGAAGATTGAACTCTCCGAATACAACTTTGAAATAGAATACATACAAGGAAAGACTAACAAAATTGCAGATTTTCTCAGTAGAATGAGAGAACCTTCCAAAATAAATTTCTTAAAAGGTGACGTGACCCACACCAATATATTTATGCACTGCATTTCTAAAGATTTGAAATTTGGGAAAGGATTAGCAAAATTAATAGACGAGATGCATGACAGCAAAGACCACTGCACATAAAAACGCGACTCTAATATTATAATTCAAACACATAATGAAAAAATTATCTTCAACATAAATGTCAAAAGAAAACTATTATGAAAACTGTAATATAATTTTTTTAAAACAATCCTTGAAGGAACTCAAAGAATACTTAATAAAAAACGATTTATATGAAATAAATATACCCCATTTATCTTGTGGTTTAGACAAACTAAATAAAGAGGAATTAATCAAAATTCTAAAATCTGTCTTTTCCGAAACAAATATACAAATTAATCTATATGAGTTAGAAACGAATCTTATGAACTCTAATTAGGATTTAGAATCCATATTGAATAGTAACACTAGCGGCACTAAACATTCAGATAACGAAAATCCAGTAAACGGCATAAAAATCTTAGAAACCAGAATTAACATTGCAAACAATCAAATAATATTCGAAAGACATAATGAAAATAAGATTAACATAAATAAATTATTCGATAATAAACAAAGACTAGAGGTTAAATTCAACGACAAGAACTTAGCAAAAGAAGTATTGGAATTCCTTAAATTTTATATTGTACCTCATGTAAAATACTTTTGTATATTTAAAGACGAAAAATAACAAAGACAAATTAATGATATTATAAAAACAAATTTTGAACCTTTCTCCATTAATTTAATTAAAATAGATCAAATGGTAAAAGTTGTAGAAAATTTCAAAGAACAAGATGTAATAGTATATGCCTATCATTTCGGAAAAACAAATCACCGCGGAATTAAAGAAACTTATAATAAATTAAAAACAAAATACTGCTGGCCCAAAATGATTAAAACTATCACAGATTTCATAAATAACTGCGAAATCTGTAAGACTTGTAAATACGATAGAAAACCCTCAAAATTAAATGATATATTCACAGAAACTCCAATCAAACCTTTCGACATAATAAACATGGACTTATTAACATTAGATGGACAAATATGTCTAACTATTCTAGATCAGTTTTCGAAACATGCAAAAATTTATTCCCTAAAAACCAAAACTGCTAAAGAAATAACCAACACTCTCCAAAATAACTTCCAAGAATATCAATACCCAAAGAAATTAATATGTGATCCAGATAAAGAATTCGATAGTATTACCTTTAAAACATTTGTCACAATAATGAGATTAAATTACATATAACGAGTGCAAGTAACCCAAAATCCAATCAAATTGAAAGATTTCATTCCACTATAATTGAACATCTCAGAATTATATTGAAAAGAAATCCAAATAGTAAGCTACGGGAAATATTACGGGACGCAATGTATGCTTATAACAATAGTAGAAATAATACCACGCAATTAACCCCCAATGAAATTCTTTTTGGCAAAGATTACTCAAACACATACCCTATAAAGCTAATGACGCCCAAAGAACAATTATTAGAATATCAGGAAAACAAAAAGAAAGAGAACAACAAAGTAAAAGAAAACATATTAGCGGATAAACGGAAAAGCTTCAAACCAAATGCAAAGTCAAAACTTAAAAAAGGAGTTGCCTACCTAAAGCAAACCAGACGACTAATAACAAAATTCAAAAAACCTATCTACGAAAAGGTGAAAATTAACAAGATTGACGAGCACAACAAAACAGCTCACGTCATAAGGAAAAGAATAGAAAGAAAGGTCAAACTTTATAAACTAAAACAATAATATTGTTACAGAATCATAACTACGTCCGGTCAAACACTGGATACAGATAACAACGGAATCAACATAATAGAATTAAATGGCGCAAGGATCTTCGAAGGTGAAGTATACGCTCATTGCACCTATAAAACTGACAGGATATCAGACGCTTTTCAAATCATACAAGACCAAGTAACAAAACTTAACGACAATACTCAGAACTTAACGAGACAATTCAAAATAGAAATAGATATGAAAAATCAACACGTACAAAAACATTTTCAAAATTACAAACATTCTATTCCCACAACGAGTAAAAAGAGGCATATTAAACGGATTAGGATCAATTATTAAACAAATAACCGAAAATTTAGACAATAACGATACAGAACATTATGACCAAATACTTGAAGAAATTAAAGAAAACACATATTAACAATAATAATCAAAAGAAAATAACGTACCAATTAAATACTATTTAATATATATATATATATATATATATATATATATATATATATATATATTATATATAATATTTGACGAACAATTTAAAGCCATTAAACAAAATCATGTTATGATCAATTGAAAATTAAAAATGATTCAATCAGTGTTAAAAGAAAAAATTAATTGGGACAATATATTCATAATAACAAACACTCTGGACTTAATAAATAATAACATAATAGAACTAGAAGAAATTATTAATAACATAGAAATAACACTTGCATTCTGCAATACAAACACATTTCACATTTCACTTATCGAAAACGAGAACATAAAAGAACTCATAAACATTATAAAACAAAACACAGACATACGAGAGAACTATCTAAACCTCATACACAGTTATTGCAAAGTTACTGACAATGAGTTACGATACCTCATTATAATCCCAAAATTTTCCAAGACCAAATATCCTATAAAACAAATTACACCCATTCCCTATTTCTGCGAGAATAGACTATTAGAATTAAACTTTATTAAACAGTTGATAATTAAAGTAGATAACCACAACTACATATGTGATAGACTAGTTACTGTAAATCTTGAAAATTATTGCAAAACAAAATTTGAAGCTATTGATACATGCTCAGATACACTATTAGAACACAATACACAAAACTGCGGATCACGAGAAATATATGAGGAAAATCTTATAATACCAATAGAAAATTCCAACATAATATACGTAATACAAACAGACAGCACCCAAGAACTAAAATGTTCAACACAAAACATTATATTAAAAACAAAAGGAGTGTATAAACTCAGTGGACAGAATTGCCAAATAAACGGCAGAAAATTTAATAATCAATTGACAGATAAACAAATTATATTAGATATTGAAAAACCCAATATGAAACAAACCCGACTAGACGAATTAAAAGATACCGAACATTAAACCAAAAAACATGAATATCAATATGTTATTATTGTAATCCTAGTATTAATAATTACTATATACTTTATTGTAAAGAATAGACTTACATTAAAGGAAAAACTCAAGAGGAAAAATAATAGAACTAAAGAAATAGAAATACCTCTTAAACCTATGGAGATATAAATCTATTCTAAAGGTACCCTGATAAGTACAAAACTTCGAGGGAAGAATTATGCCACCCTATTGACTTATCAGAGTAAACAAACAAGACCACACAATAGATATAGACCTTTTCGCTTTGTTATGACAAGAAAATAGGATATAAGCCTAGACTTATTTATTTATTTATTTATTAACCTTAGCAGTACAGTGTGGTACCAATGGCATGTCAAATAGGAAGAAGTATTATAAATATAGATAATAAATGTTATAAAATTTAAATAAATCGTGGAATTAATTATTACTAGACAACAAAAATATCTCACATTTTTTACGACATGAAGTAAACACAAAATTAGAATCACAATTAAAACATAATGATAAAAAGTTAAATAATTGTATAGTTAAAAAATTCGTCTATTGAATAAAAAATATTTTCCATAAGGATGACTTTAACTTCTGTTGTAAAAGATTTATTGCTCTGAATTGCTTTTAAACGCGAGGATAAATGGTTGTAAATTTTGATGGGCATATATGAAACATTATTATGAAAATTTTGATTTTTGTGTTTCGGAATGGATAGATTGTTTTTTGCCTTGTGTCATAGTGTCCATTGGATACGGTAAAGAGTGAAGGGTTGCGTTTAACAAACATTACACACGACAGGATATAGATGCAAGGAAGGGGGAGGATTTGGAGGCTTTTGAATAAACCTCTGCAGGAGGTGCTAGATTTAACGCCAACCATTGCTCTAATTATAGATTTTTGTGCTTTAAAAACGGAAGCTGCGTGTGTCGAGTTTCCCCAACAAATTATACAATAACATAAAATGGAATAAATTTGACCATAATAAAAAAGTTTTAGAATATCCAGACTAACACAGGTTTTTAGATTTTTAATGACGAAACAGGTGATATGAAGTCGTTTGCATAGTATCTGCGTATGTTCAACCCAAGATAGGTTGTATGCAACGTGTAAACCGAGTACCTACTTTTGTAGAGGTGACCGGCGTCACAGAAACATTTGCGATGCACGCAGCAATGTTGAATTCAGACCCTTGTAATTGCAATTGAATTAGGTTTGTCTTACCCGCATTAAACACAACACCATTAGTTTTACACCAGTTATCCATAGCGTCAACGCTCTCCTGCAATTTAGAATTTAAAAGAGGGATAGAAGGAGCTGAAATAGTTGCTAAGGTGTCATCAGCAAAAAGACAGACATCGGTATTGTTTAATGAAGAAGGTAAATCAATAATGAATAATATAAAAAGGAGTGGCCCTAAAGTACAACCTTGTGGTAGACCATGTATTACAGGTTCGGCTTGAGAATTATGTCTTTTGTTGTCTACATTAATTGATACTACCTGTAATCTATCAGTTAAGTACGATTGTAACCAGGAAAGAGTTACTCCTCTAATACCATACATGTAAAGTTTATGGAAAAGTAAACTATGGTTTATTGTGTCAAAGGCTTTGGTAGATCAAAATAAATGGTGGAAACTGGTTTTTTGTTGTCAAGATGTTCAAGCACACTACATAAACTGAAAAATAATGCTTGTTCTGTTGATTTATTTTTGGTGAAACCATACTGACATGGCGTTAAAATATTTTTTGAGTTAATGTAATTGACTAATCGAGAATGCATGACTTTTTCAAATATTTTTGAGAAGGCTGGTAGTAGGGCGATTGGCCTATAGTTTTCAACTCGTTGTTTGCTGCCTTTTTTATGGATAGGAACTACTTTTGCAGTTTTGAATTGCGATGGAAAAATGCCATTAAGTAATGATTTGTTAATCAAGTATGTTAAAACTGGAGTAATAGTATCTACGATTTTTGAAAGGAGAGTGCAAGGAATTTCGTCGACGCCTGCAGAACTTTTTTTTGAAATTAGCATTATAATATCATATATTTCACACACCGTGACTGGTTTCAAAAATATAGTTTCGTTGATTACGATTTCAGTCTGGATTTCAACTGATACAGTGGGAAAGGATGAAGTTAAGTTATGAACGGAATTTAGGAAGTAATTATAGAAAAAATCTGGTAATTTTTCAGGAATTGTCACTGCTTTGTCACTATGAATAATGGGCAGAGATATAGAAGATGTGCCACATGAATTCTTTTCGTTATTTATTATATTCCAGGCTGTTTTGCAAATGTTTTTGGAATTTTTCATGGTGTTGTCATAATAACTTTTTTTCGCATCTAATATTGCTTTTTTATATCTACGTTTTAAGATTTTGTACTGTGTAAGTATATTATCATTGGGTGTAGTGCGATATCGATCGTAAGCTAGTTTTAACTGTTCTGCCATATTCGTTATTTCGTTAGTTATTCAATTTGCTTCTTTGATGCAAGTTGAATTTTTCTTATGAAATGCTATATTAAAATAGTGGAGGAAAATTTTAAGAAAATTGTTCATTTTTGTATCAAAGCTAATACTGTTAAAGACATCGCTCCAGCCTTCATTATTTAAAAGAAAACGGAAATAGTTTATGTTGCTGTCATTGAATGATCTGTAGAGAATGTAGTTATTATGCACTGTAACGTCGGGAAGACTTAGCTGAAAGCTCCACAGCTGAGCCGAATGGTCGGAGAGGCAAGGATTTTTAATTTGCCAGCTAATTTTGGAATGATCAAAATAGGTTATCGATGACTCGTGCAGAGGTACTATAGAGGAGAGGAAAACCCTTCGTAGGTGAGGATAAACCAAAGGAAAGTAAAAGATTTGTGATTTCACCGGAATCCAATGGACACGAAAAATCAACGTTAAAGTCACCACAAATAAAGATATTATTTAATTTATTGGAAATTAATTTATGAAAGTTGCGACAAAAATATATCATATCACTTTTAGGAGGCCTGTAAATGGCAATAATTGAACAATTTTTAGTATTGCTTATAACATGTTGATGATTCTTGTTCGATATCTGCTGTAGGCAGTATCTCCGTTCTTTATAACTTGTAGTTAAGCAAAATTAAAACTTTGTACTTAAAATTAAATAAAGTTTTTTATTATTATTCAAAGTGAATAAAATTATAACATATATATGTATATATATATATATATATATATATATATATATATATATATATATATATATATATATACAGGATGTTAATTAAAAAGCGGGCCATATGCGTTTAACATGGGAAATCAGTTTTTCCTTGCGCAAAAGTTCCCATTTATTTTTAAGCAATAAAGTTTCAAATAAAAGTTTTAGATAATAGGGTATTCTCTGAGGAGCACCAATATTAAAAATTTACTAAAAATATTAGTGTTGATAGGTAAACAACAGGGAAAAGACTAAAAATCATATTATAAATTAATTGTTACAAAAGATGTAAAGCATTTAAATTTTGCTGATGTACTAGATGACCTTCCAATGGGAGACCAGTTAAAATCCCTACTCCATGTTCGAATGTGATAAGACACCGAATGAACCACTGATAGTACACCGATGGTACTGTACAACTAGTACGGCACTATCACGTGACAGAACAAAATCAAATTTTAAAAATTAATATCTTGCTTATTAAAAGGAATTCATAACTCGGATTTTCACAGGTACTCTTAGATATCTGTTCTTTAAGAAAAATAAATAAAAAAAATATAAGAGAATACCCTATTAAACTGTACGCCTAAATTATGAAACAGATTTAATATTGCACGTTTGGTAACGTGTAAAATCGAATTTGAAATTGTAGAAAAATTGCTCATTTGTAGCGATAGCCATGGAATTTTAATAAAATTACAAAGAAATACATATCGTTTGAATTGTCAAAACTTCAATTTTTCAGGTTACAAAATAAAATTGAAATAAAATCTCTGCAGTGATTTAGATCTAGATTATAAAAACAAAATATGTTCAGCGACTTAGGTATAGAATATAATTACATGTAATTTTTATTTGAAAATCGAATTGCTGACAGTTCAAAATAAATGCATTTCTTCATAACATTGTTTTTATTCCATGGCTATCACCACAAATAAGCAATATTTATAAAATTTCAAATTCAATTTTACACGATACCAAACGTGCAAAATTAAATATGTTTAGTGATTTAGACGTACAATTTCATTATTTACAACTTTTATTTGAAACATTTTTGTCTAAAATTAATTGGGAACTTTTGCACATGGAAAAACTGATATCCCATGTTATACGCCTATGGCCCGCTTTTTAATTAACATCCTGTATATATAAGCTATGGTTTTTTTTATTAATTTTGTTAATCTTTTTCATTTATTATTTAACTAGAATATATGGGCGATAATACATGCATTAATCTAATATATACAATTCACTTTCCTTTTTTACCTGTTATCGGCGTCTTTTCCCACACACGCAACTTTGTCAGCGACGGACTGGCCCTCTACGACGTGTTCCCCTAAGTGGGATAAAATACACATCATCTAATAAGATAGACAGGAGGGGGGGCAGGAATAAGGTTGCCCCCAAGTCCCAGACTTGGGCAGGCGCCCCGCATATTAAATGCGGCCTAACACCTCGTGGATTCCGGTACCCCTATTCGCAAAAGTATACACCCAGTGCATTGACGAATTGCTGGAATACGGCTCTCGTGAATAGTCATTTCTGAGCCACATACGCATGTCCCAGACATGTGAGTTCCCAGAACTCGACCTCCCAGACGTCAATGGGTCCCAGACCCATTATGAGAGTTAAGCTTGCGATCACACGTGTGTAGGTCCCAAATCTATCATGATATACCCCAGGTTTATCCTTTACGTCCCAGACGTTCTCGTGTATCTCAGCCTCTTAGTATGCATGTCCCAGACATGTGAGTTCCCAGAACTCGACCTCCCAGAGGTCAATGGGTCCCAGACCCATTATGAGAGTTTAGCTTACGATCACACGTGTATAGGTCCCAGACCTATCATGATAAACCCCAGGTTTATCCTTAACGTCCCAGACGTTCTCGTGGATCTCAGCTTCTCAGGTGGTGTTTTTCACACCTCGAAGCATATGGCTCCATGGACCCAGAGTTGTCCCAGAAAACTGTTCGGATAATTAAGAAACTACTACGTTTGCGGCCACAAACAAATAATACAAATGTATACTGCACATATACCATGCATATTAAATACACAAACAGTGTATAACATCAAGCATCTGGTGATCCACACCAAAGTATACCTGTATAATAATTAGAATGACAGCGAGTTCTACTACTCACCTATAATTACTGCAAGCATCTCGTCTTTTCTTTGTTGACACTATTCACAGTTTCATCCACATCCGTATTTGACTGCTAGCACACAGCAACTAACTAGCCCTACCCTAACCATCGAAGGGTTGGCGGTTGTTGTTATTATTGTGTTCAGGATTGTCAAGTGTTTTTGCCTTAAGCCAGCGCTTCTAAACCAGTGGCGCCCAGTCGAAAAGTGAATTTTACATGGGAAATCAGTTTTTCCTTGCGCAATTTGTTCCCAATTAATTTTAGACAAAAGTGTTTCAAATAAAAGTTGTAGATAATTAAATTATACACCAGCATCACTAAACAGATTTTATTTTGCATGTTTAGAGACCTGTAAAATCCAAATTGAAATTCTATAAATATTACTCATTTGTAGTGATAGCCATGGAATTTAAACAAAATTATAAAGAAATGCATACCGTTTGAACTGTCAGAAATTCGATTTTCAAATAAAAATTACTGATAATTATATTCTATCCTAAGTCCGTAAAAATATTTTGTTTTATAATCTACATCTAAATTATTGCTTGGATTTTATTTATTTTTATTTTGTAACCTGCAAAATCGAAATTCTGACAATTCAAACAATATGCATTTCTTTGTAATTTAAATTAAATGGGAAGTTTTGTGCAAGGAAAAACTCATTTCCCATGTTAAGTGCCTATGGTCCGCTTTATAATTAACACCCTGTATATATATATATATATATATATATATATATATATATATATATATATATATACAGGTGTTTCCTTTAAAACAACCAGCGCTTTTTTGGGCGAACTAAAGACTTTAGAAAAAATGTTGTATACAAGAAATGATCAAGAGTAAGGGGCTAATTTATTTATAATAACAAATCGAATATTCGACCAGTGGTTCTCAAACGGCAGAACAAAATTATATTCTTTAAATGGTATAAGCCCAAAAAATCGCTGGTTCTTTTAAAGGAAACATATATATATATATATATATATATATATATATATATATATATATATATATATATATATATATATATTGACGTTTTTTGTGATCTCGACTGATCAGTTAAGACAACAGTGACATAAGAGTGACTGTAGATTACGACCCGGTTCATCTGCACTTTCATTACATGTACACGATAAAAAAACATCAAATGGATTTTGCTAACGCCACTGTCTTGGCACAGGAAAACAACCTCAGCAAAAGGCAGTTCTTAGAAATGGTAAATATTAATAAAGAACCCAGCACAATGAATAAGAAAACCGATGTCAATGGTCTCAGCACCATATATAATTACATTTTACAGTTTAATGACCTGCAATTGAATGACAGCTCACAACTGTGATAAAAATTTACCTTGCCTTGCGATGTATTTGTTTGTATAACTTTTAAATAAGTATTTTCAGTCTGATAATAGTTTTATCCCCTTACGTGTGGTACGTCTGTTTCACTTATGCTATAGTATGTTTAGTACCCAGTCATCCCCTTCGGGCCTTAAACCCATCCCTCTGAATTTACCCGTCACGTTTTTTCAAACATTGCCGCGCTTTTCCCATCAAGGCCTCACATCCGTCAACTTACTTGTTACGCCATTTTCTGACGCAAATTTTTTTTTTCTAGTCACATGTAAAAAAGTTTAGGTGTCATTTTTTGTATTTTTAATCAATTTTAACAACAATAATTTTTACCTTTTCGACTCAATAAAACACCAAAATTTGTACATTTTGTTAAAAAATATCAAAATTGTTTTGCAAAAATATTTAAAATAGGTACATTTCTACTTTCCAGCGAAGATCCGATTTTCATGGCTGTAATGCTTTCATCTTAACCTCAACAAGTAGTAAGTTAAATATAATAAACTTGTAACCATTGTTTGTACAATATTGTAAAATAACATCGTTGTCATATTGTTTATAGTGCCCCGATGAAGGAATAAATTATTTTCCGAAAGCTTGGCAATAAATTAAAAGAGTGTATTGATTTCAAAAATTTCATCTCCTTGGCTGCTACACCGTTATCCATTTAACTATATATATATATATATATATATATATATATATATATATATATATATATATATATATATATATATATATATATATATATATATATATATATATATACAACTGATCTTATTACAAAACTTAAACCCATAGAGGACACTAATACAAGTATACTAGTATCATTCGATGTCAGCAATTTATTCGCAAACTGGGATAGTTGAAGAAACTAAGAATTTAATAAAGGAAATGATTAACAATTCTACATGGGGAAATGACAAATGTAAAAGCTTTTTTGCACTTCTTAATATTTGTCTGGAACAGATTTTTTTCATTTTCAATAATAATGTGTACCTATAAACAAAAAGACGGATTAGCGATGGGGTTACCCCTATCATGTACTTTAACCGAAATTTTCATGAAACATTTTACAATTTAGAATATTTAATGAAATTTCAGAATTTTCAGATGTACTGTGTTTTTGGACTGGCTCATTGTACGAGCTGAATACATTTCATAAAAAAATTAAATATACTTCATAATAACATAAATTTCACCATAGAAATTGAACAAAACTGTAAAATAAATTTTCTAGACCTTACTATAAATAGATCAGATAATATATTCAAATTTAGTATATTTAGAAAACCGACTCAAACTATAGATTCTATTAATGACAGTTCCAATCATTGCATTCAGCATAAATTAGCGGTCTTTAATAGTTCAATTCACAGAATGTTAACATATGGTTTAAACGACAATGAAATTGACAAAGAAACGAAGATCCTACACCAAATAACATTAGCTAACAATATCAACCCGAGAATCATTGATAAATTAATAAATAGGAAGAAATATAAATTAAATCTCACAAGACCTTATAACAAAGAGAGTAATACTAACAATGAAACATCTAAAAGGGTTAGCCTACAGTTTCTAGAAAATATAAATTACAAAATTAAAAATCTTCTTGCAAAATCAGGAATTGAAGTAGTTTATAAACCAATTTCAAATTTAAAGAGAGAAATTTTCAAGAAAGTAGACAATGTTGAACTATTTGAGAAATCAGGAGTTTACAAACTGAAATGCGGCGATTGTGACTGTAATTATATTGGAAAAACAGGCATAAAATTCAAAATTAGGTTTAAAGAACATTTAAGAGCGTTCAGACTCCAGAATAGTCATTCCATTTTCGCAGAGCATCTTCTAGAAAAAGACCATAATTTTGACATTTCAGAAAACTATAAAATTCTACACATAGCTGAAAATGGAAAATTTTTAGACTTCCTAGAAAATTTAGATAAAAAAGTCGAACTTTAAAGATGAAAAACATTGTTTAAATGACCAAGTCAGTTTGAAGAATAGTCCGCTCCTGGATTTATTACTTTAAACTGATTAGTGAATTCTGGCAAGATTTTGCGTAGTTTTTGCAAGGCTATTCCCACGAGTTCTTTGACCCATTCTTTCATTCATTCATTGACAAGATACTGAGCACAGACACACACATATGTAAAAAATTAAATAGAAATATACTTTTTTTAAAAAAGTTTTGTAAAGATTGTTAGGTTTGATGTTACAGTTTCCCTCGTCCAGCTAGTAGTGTGATACTTTTGTAGTTTTAAAGTGTAAGTAATAATTATGTTTATTACTTTTATTTATTTGTATACAATTTTATCTATTTGTTTGTGATTTTTGACTCTTTTGTAACAATCTGGTGAAAATTGTTGTGTATCTGTAGCATGATTTTCTATTGTAGTCAAAAACCGGTGCTGAGGATGGTTACTAAGTAACCGAAACCGGTCCAAATTTCATTAAAGTGTGAACAAGATTTCGGGTTTTTTCCTTTTTTATACCTTACATCCTTGATATATATATATATATATATATATATATATATATATATATATATATATATATATATATATATATATATAGGGTGCTTCCTTTAAAACAACCAGCGCTTTTTTGGACGAATTAACAACTTTAGAGAAAAATGTTTTATAACAAAAATGATCAAGAATACAGGGATAATGTATCAATAGTAATATATTTTTTAGCTCTTTAAATAGAATATTATTTTCTGATTTCAACGATATAAATATAGCATAAGGTTGTATAACAATTATTTCGAGAAAAATGGTATTAAAAAGTATAAATAATGTAATAAAAAAGGGTTTACTACTAGCGTAACTAGGCAACAGACCTGTGTATTTATTGTAACATTAGAATATTATTTTTAATACCATTTTTCTCGAAATAATTGTTATACAACCCTATACCATATTTACATCGTTGAAATCAGAAAAAAAATCTATATCTAATGGGCTAAAAAATTATACAGGTACCCATTTAAAAAAATATAATTTTAATCTGCCGTTTGAGAACCACTGGTCGAATTTTCGGTTTGTTATTATCAATAAATTAACCCCTTATTCTTGATCATTTCTTGTATATAACATTTTTTTCTAAAGTCACTAGTTCGCCCAAAAAAGCGCTGGTTGTCTTAAGGGAAACATCCTATATATATATATATATATATATATATATATATATATATATATATATATATATATATATCTATATATATATATATATCTATATATATAAATATTATTAATTTTGAAGTGAAGCCTGTGTGGAATTGAAACAAAATAAAGAAAAGCATATCGTTTGAACTGTCAGAAATTTAATTACATAGGGTACAAAATGTGAATAATAACAATGTATTTAAGTGTAGAATTTAAAAATAAAATCTCTTAAGTAATTTAGGTGCAAAATTTAATTTTATCTAACTTTTAGTTGTAAACCGAATTTTTGACAGTTCAAACGATATGCATTTCTTTATAATTTTCTTGCAATTCAGTGGCTATCACTACAAATGAGCAACATTTATAAAATTTCTAATTCGATTTTACGAGTTAGTAAACGTGCATAATAAAATATATTTAGTGATTTGGAGTAGAATTTAATTATCTAGAACTTTTACTTTTATTTGAAATATTTTTGTCTAAAATTAATTGGGAACTTTTACGCAAGGACAAACTGATTTCCTATGTTGAACGCCTATGGCCAGTTTTAAATTTACACCCTGCATCACGGCATATTACCCATTTCTGGATGTGCCAATCTGCTTCGCAGATATCGGTATTTATGATGACATATTGGTATCGCGCGAGAGTTTACCAGGCGTCACTGCACAGGCACTCATTGCTGGCGTGGAAAGTGCGACATAGGTGTCACTTTCGTGCTATTTAAGGAAAAATTTATAGATCGAAGGACAATACTGAAATATCTGATTCTGTTATAGTGCACTTTTTTTGATGATACATTCCAGTTGACCCTATAATAGATAATAATATTGTCCACATTTTTAAAAAAAATTATATACTACCCGGTATCCGTTGCGCAGGTTTTATTTTAAAAAGTGAATCCGACCATTAGAATATAAACTAACATTATTTTTTAATTCAGTTAATACAAGAAAATTCAAAATGGTATGACCTGCGAAGAAAGATTAAAAATATATATACATGGCATAAAAAATAACATATCGATAAACTTTGACCTTATCTATTACACAAATACATTTAATTAAGTAATGTGATGATTTTATACATTATACATTAGTATAATCACGTCATTTCCCATTAATTCAAAATTAAGTATTCATACAATTGTCATCCTTCGTCACACATCCCTATTTAATTTAATCCAATGTTTTAATTAACATATACTAACAAATTATAATAAATTTGAAATTTAAATTTGCTAGCCTTAAATGCTGGAAATAAAAACACTGAAACCTTTTTGTAGTTCGACAGGCAGGTAGGCTATTTATTTTAAAGGATGTATGCACGCATCACGCATCTTATAGCTTATAGTACTTTTTTCGTAACCTGCATTGAAAATTAACTTACTACTAAGTACTAAGTAGAACATAGATGCATTTTCAATACAGTGACGTGTTACGTTCACTCCTAACCATAGTTAAGCAATGTTTTTATAATTAAGTATTTAAAATGGAAATAAATTAAGCAGTCATCTTAATACTTTTTTAAAATTTTATTCTTATCTTTAACTAAACTGTCTCCAAACTTGTGTTTTTAATGAAACAGCAATCTATACACTCAATAAATAATTAGTCACCTCGGTGGTCGAGCGTATATAGGCAGCTTACTTCCAGCAGTACTTAAAGCGATCTTCACCGCTCGGACACTAGAGTCGTGGCTTCGATTCCCACCAGGGGCTTGGATGTTTGTAAATGTCTTCAAATATTTTTAATATAATATGTAAAAATTGTAAATTTAATAAAATAACAATGAATAAGTTGCACGGATGTTCTGTCTTATTGTTTATGCTTTGTGTATGTATATATGTTTGTTTAGAATAATCTGGAATTTTTTATTTATTCAGACAGAGGGTTGTACTCCACCACCACTTTGGTCAAAATATAGGTTTCATGTAGAGTACAGTTACGGCCCTAATGGCAGTACAGTGTCACCTGTTGAAAAGCCGACAAAATATTTATTTTACACTAAGTAAATAATTAAACACCTTCTTTGTCTCACGCGAAATCAGTTGTGTGCATAAATTATCTACTTTTGCGCCAAAGTAATTATTTTGTCCTCTAAATTACTGATATGTCACCAAATGTAATATTCTCAGAGTCTAGTTACGATCTATGTTTTATTCGGTTACAGTCGCCATCACAGTAGCATCAATTAATTTACTTAGTTATCAAAAAATAGGTAGTATTGGGAACTAGCTTTGATTCGCAAATTCAATGAAAAATGCATATCAGGAGAACATTTGCAATAAGTGGGGTCACGCTTAATGCGCGCATAGAACACGTGAATGTGAAAATCATATGAATCCAATGTAGTATTACAATCTACTCTTCGGTCGCATAATAAGGAACAAAATTACAAAGAAAAATGGCGCCAAATGTAAATCCGTCGCTATTATTGAAACACCTTTTATGTACCGTACCTAATTCTACACAACTATGGTCCTAAGAAACAACTATGGCCCAAATATTCGGGTTCCAAGGTAGTATTATATTTGACATATGAGCAACATCTAATGAACCGTTTAAATAGGTACTAAATGACAGAACATGGACTGAATGATATTGTTATGAAATTTTAAATGTTATGTTAATTCGTCATATTTTCTCATTTTTCAACGATTAGTTAAGGTTAACTATTTTATTTAACTCATAAATTACAAAATTTCTCATCTATATCTGTTTTTACAACAAGCTAGTCTGTGTCCCCGCTGCTCTACCTGACAAGTATTATATTTATTTATTATTTTTACAATTGCACATGTATTTACATTTTTACTAGAAAAAGTATAAAAAATCATATTTTCAATTATTTGACCATTCCAAAACAGGTAATTTTTTACAATTTTTACCTGTCGTTATCGAAGGTAAGGGAAGTAAAGGGATCATGCTAAAAATCGGATATCGAGATTAACGTCACTATCACAAAATAAGTTTAGATACAGTAAGATCCTGGAGAAGGAAATATTGATAATGGGTCTTTGAAATGACCTTCGATATCTCCCTTGTCGTTAGAAATACAGGATAAATTTATTCACAGATTTTTTTCGTCTACTCAAGGAGTATAACGTAAAATTATTTTGCTTGTCTTTTTTAAATAGAACATCCTATATATTTTCCTATATTTTGAATTGTATTTTATTCATCTATTCGCACATATAGTTCTTTTTTTTAGTTTTCTGCGGCATTGCCTAGATGTTCCATTTTTCTAAAACAGACTTAATACACGCTTTACTTTATAAGGACGTATTGAAGTTATTTTAATAGTAAAAATTAAGATTTTTTTCTGTACAGCTATAACTGAACTCTATGTTCTCATATAATTTTTTAATAGTACATTAAAACAAAAGTATCATAAGGCAATCTGTTAACGTACGAGTCCAAGTCCAAAGAACGAGTTCGTTAACAGGCCTTATGATACATGTTTTTTATACTATTTTTTCTATTGAGGTAATTTTACAATTAGTTTTTTTAAAAAAAGGACTTGTCAAAAGTATGTCTTGGTGTTCTTTTTTTGTCAGTTATGTTGGTAGCACTTTCCGCGAACATTTGAAACTTCACATTTTAACATTTTGTGTATTGTGTGATTCTGACTGATTGTTTACATTAAAACATTGTATCAAGCATTATATAATTATGGAAGAGGAAAACCAATACTTACAATGTACTTCACCGGCTTATTAATGAACTACTTGATTTGGCATATCTAGTAATAAAGGCAAATTTATGAAATAAAAAATTGGGATCGCTGGTTTGTGTTAATTATTATCTTAAATAAAACTCTTTAAATAATGAAATACTTTAATGAAAAATTTATTGATCTACTCTTTTACATTCCACCATTTAGTCAACACATCGACTGTTCAGTTGCAGACATAACAGCAACAGACGTTCTTACATTCTTCAATACAAAACATATGTTGTATTTGTATATGGCACTTATGTCTAAATCATATTTAAAAATTTAATATTTGACAGTTCGCCTCGACGTGGAACTGGAAATCATGGATCGTAAAATTTTCATATTTGTTTGCAAGTAGCCACAAATTGAGTTGACAGTGTCATCATTTCAAGTAATATGCACCATACATTTCAAAACCTGCCTGATATAACAATACAATCAGTTGAAAATTGCTATATTACCATAAAATTAAATTGTAATAAATAAAACTTACCGTTTAAATTGTTTTGACAGAGTAAATCAGCGCGCATTGTTTCTTGTTTCATAATTTTTTAGTCGAAAGATTTTAACTTCACAGATTCTTCTTTCTGAACTAGCTATAGCTATAAATTTCTCTTCTTTCTAGTCCTATCACCTGGAGATAAGATGAAAATCAATAATTAGAAATAATATTTCAACATAAACAGCTTACCAGTTTGAGGTTATATCTTTGAATATTTAATACGTATTGTATTATATATTCAAAGGTTATATGTAATTCATCTGTCATGACTCACCTCTAGAATACGAAAAGCGCCAAAGACAGTACGTTTATAGATCTTCTACACGTCGTGTTTTCAGTGACAAACAGTGCGTTTATAGACTCATAAGAACACCGAAATAGAAAATATACTATTAATTAATTTACTCAATTTCAAGTGACTAAACAGTTTTATTTACTGGCTAGTGCAAACTACTATCCATTATTGCAATTGTTTCTTATTAAAAACACAATTTCCATAGTATACTAGATTTCATTTAAATAAATTTAGAGAAAAATGCTGAAAAACTCCGGCATTATTGGTTTTAGGCATAGGGTACTCTTAATAACATATATATATATATATATATATATATATATATATATATATATATATATATATATATATATATACATATATATATATATATATATATATATATATATATATATATATATATATATATATATATATATATATATATATATATATATATATATATGTTAGCGATTACATGATGCATCTGATATTATATGATTTGTTATTTATTTTTTTATTTTTTTGGGAATTAAATAAATTTATAAAATACAACTAATTTTAGATAATTATACAATACCTTACAATCAATATGCGTCGATTATTATAGAAACTTCTATGACGAGGAGTTGTTGGCAGGCAGTCTTTGACAAACCATTGACACGTGCAGTTCAGTAGTGTATTCGCTGCGAGTAGTGCGAACATTAATATTTGAGTATATCTAACTCGGCATCTAGGGTGAGTGATAACTATTTTTATACGTATGTGAGAACAGTATTGAATTTTGACACCTTTATGTTGTAAAATAAATGTACGACGGATTACGATATGACTCGAGGTCATGCGAGCCTATTGCGATTACGAAATGAGATCATGCGGATCTCTCGAAGTCATGCGGATCTAATGCGATTGCGAAATGAGATCAAGCGGATCTGTTGAGGTCATGCGGGCCTTACGTTCCGATAACACTACACATTAGTGTGAGGCCTCGAGGGTCTCTGGGATCAAGCGGATCCCCACAAGGTCATGCGGACCTTGCGTTGCGATACACTACACGTTAGTGTGAGGCCTCGAGGGTCTCGGAGATCATGCGGATCTCTCGCGGTAACGATACGATGACACGCGGACCTGCTGTGAAATCAATGGTGGTCATTTGGGTCTCTAGCGATAGTAATGCGAGGACGTGCGGGTTATATTTGTTTTGTTTCTGTGCGATTTTGTGCGATATCGAAGGCCGCAGTACTGTACGCTTATGTTTGCAATTAATCTAGTGTGCTAAAATTTGGTTTAGCTGCGAGTCGTTTCGCAGTTCTTAACTGTACGCTTATATATATATATATATATATATATATATATATATATATATATATATATATATATATATATGTATATATATATATATATATATATATATATATATATATATATATATATATATATATATATATATATATGTATATATTGTAGTTCTTGTTAACTTATCGAATAGAGTGGTAGTTCTAAGTAAGGGCGTCAGCACAACCGACCTGCACTTCTCTAAGATGCTTCATTTTACTTTCATTCATTTATCATATTAAATCTACATTCAAAGCATACTTGCACAATATTTTTGGTTAATGTCAATAACAGAGTTCGATAAAAGTGTACTCTAATTTTTTGAACTGTGTATTTACAGAATGCCATGAGAAATAGCACAAAATGTTTTTTATATTTTGCGTTCATAATGAAGTCATTACGATACGCAATTGCGTATCTTAATGGCTTTCATTTCGATACGCATTTTTTTGTTTTAGACAGTTGGTACTAGATGACGTTTCTTTGTCTCATTTTTACATTTATTTTTAGTTAATTGGCAATTCATTTTAATAATATAATGTCGAAATTATTATTATTTTTTTATTTAGGGAAGATTATTTACATGAAAATGTACAAATGGTTACAAATATAATCACAAATTGAGTAAGTAAATGTTATTGTAGAAGGCGCAAAATATAAAAAATAGTATAAAGAACTCATTTTATAAGACATTCTTTCGCACTTGTCAATTAGAAAATTTTGACGCGTGCGAAAAAACATATCTTATAAAACACGTTCTTTAATATACTATTTTCTATTTCGGTATTTTTATGAGTCTATAAAAGCACTGTTTACCACTAAAAACACGATCTTTAGAAGATCTATAAACGTACTGTTTTTGGCGCCTTTCGTGTTCTAGAGGTAGTAATCATGCTTTCATAACTAAAATGAATTACACATAACCCCAAAATAAAATGCTAAGGTACCGTTTGTTTGAGCATGAACGCGAAGCAGTTCCTAATATTATCCAAGAACTAAGAGCTAATAATATTATACGCGAAAGTGAGTCACCTTTTGCCAGTCCGATTCTCCTCGTACGTAAAAAAGAAGGAACATATCGAATATGTGTTGATTTTCGCGAACTTAATGCTCACACAATTAAAGATCGATACCCACGCGAATAGATGATCAATTAGGTCGTTTAGGACAAGGTCATTATTTTTGTTCTTTAGACATGTCATCTGGTTTCCTTCAGATCCCTATAGATGAAGAATCAATTCATAAAACCGCATTCGTTACACCGGATGGCCACTATGAATATCTTCGTATGCCTTTCGGGTTGGCTAACGCCCCCGCTATTTTTCAACGTTCCATTAATAAAGCATTAGGTAATCTCAAGGATACGATAGCCCTTGTCTATCTAGATGATATCCTCATCCCCTCAAAAACGGTCGAAGAAGGATTAGAGAATCTTAATGCAGTACTAAAAGCTTTACAATCTGCTGGTTTTTCTCTCAACATTCACAAGTTTCATTTTCTTCAGCAAAAGATTGAATATTTAGGTCCAGAAATCTCTGCTGAAGGTATTCGCCCAAGTGCACGCAAAATAGACGGTCTTGTCAGGGCACCCATTCCTTCTTCTGTCAAACAGGTACGGCAATTTATGGGTCTTGCCGGTTATTCCTGAATTTGCTACACGTACTGCTTGTATTTCCAAATTAACGCGTTCAATGGACAAAAGAGCATGAGGTAGCCAAGAATTATGTTATTAATAATTTAATTTCGAAACCGCTATTATCTGTGTTTGATCCTTCGCTGCTAACCGAATTACATACGGACGCAAGTTAGCTTGGGTATGGAGGCATCTTGCTTCAAACACATGATGACACAGTGAGAGTAATTGGCCATTTTAGTAAGAAAACTACTAGCGTTGAGGAGAAGTATCACTCTTGCGAGTTAGAAACTCTTGCAGTTGTGAATTCTTTAAAACATTTTCGTGTATATCTTCTTGGCATTAATTTTACTTTAATAACAGATTGTGACGCTATTAAATCAACAGCCACTAAAAAGAATATCTTACCATGCGTTGCACGTTGGTGGTCGTATATGCAAGACTTTAATTTCAAAATTATTTATCGAAAAGGTAGCTCTTTGCCTCACGTTGATTTCCTTAGCCGCAATCCCATTGCTGTTCGGCGCGTCACTGCTAGTCACAATTGGTTGCATGTTGAACAGCGCGGTAACTGTAACCCGACAACTAATTAAAGATGCAAAAGAAGGACGGTTAGACAAATCTCGTTATGTTGTGCGGAATGGTATTTTGCATTATATTATCAATACTCTCGAAGACCGATTTCCAAAACCATTTGTACCATGTGAAAGTAGACTTGGGTTGTTACGGCTATTTCATGACGAGCAATGTCACTTTGGTGTTGACAAGACAAAATTCAATTCAAAAACATTTTTGGTTTCCCCGCTTGAGAAATTTCGTGCAAAGTTATATTAGACACTGTCTTATCTGTGCTATTAAAAAGACACGCACAGATCCATTTCATGGTTTTATAACGAATGTTGAAAAACCATCTCAGCCCATGCATGTTCTGCCTGCCGATTGTTTAGGCTCATTAACTGCCACAGGTGAAGGACATAAACATTTTCTTGTATTGGTCGATGCATACAACAAATACTGTGTTTTACAACCATTGAAAACAGTACAAACTATAGAAACTAAATTAGCATTTCAGTCTTTTATATCGCTGTTTGGTACTCCAAAATTAATTATAATGGATGCTGGGCCCAACTTCAAAAATTTAAAGATACCTGAGTTTTTAGACTCTCTTGGTATAACTTATCATTATACAACGCCTGATATACATCGATCGAACGGACAAGTCCAGCTATACATGCGCACTATTATGAATATCTGTTGGAATTCAATATTGCACCTCTAGTCGACCTAGATAAAATATTCAGTTGTTGTTGTCAATCTCATGTCAATATATATGTGACAGATGTATTTATCATTTTTCGCACATTGTATTTAAATATTAATAAACTTTTTTGGATTTACCGTGGTCGTGTTGTTTGAATTTAGTCACAACCCAACAGGTTATGAGGCCCAGGGTACGCGAATCACGCGGACGTATAATTTGAAAACGCGACGATATCGGAAATCTGAAAATATAAAATCGTGTAAAGTGTAAAGACAGTCGATTCGTTAGTTATAAAAATGGCGCACGCGAACGCGACGCGACTTGAAATGTTATCACGTGATAATTACGATACGTGGAAAATTCAAGCAGAAGCTTTACTAATAAAAAACGATACATGGGCATACGTTTCGGGTGAAAATCCACCACCTAAAGTGATCGGCGAAGGCGAAGCGCTAGCCGCAGCAGAAGAATCGTATAAAAAATGGTTGAAGGCGGATCAAAAGGCCAAGGCGGATTTGATTCTATCCATTAACCCATCCGAATTAAAACAAATTCGGGGATGTGTTACCTCTCGCGATGTTTGGATCAAATTGGAATCCATTTACGCATCGAAAGGACCCGCTCGTAAGGCGACACTTCTAAAACGCCTCACGCAGCATAAAATGCAAGAAACCGATGACATGTCGGAACACCTGGCTGGATTTTTCGACGCATTAGATAAGTTGCAATCGATGGAAGTCGATATAAACGGTGACTTACTGGCAATCATGCTTCTTTACAGCCTCCCGAACAGCTATGACAACTTCCGTTGTGCAATTGAATCACGTGACAATTTGCCGGTTGCTGAGACATTAAAGATCAAGATTATGGAAGAGTACAATGCGAGAAGGCAAAAATGCAATGAAGACGAAAGTGCCGCAATGTTTACAAAATCAGGTCGAAAATTTCCGAATAAGCCGAGAGTTGGCGCAGATGATGATGCGTACGTAAAATATAAAAACAAACAAAGACAATTTAAACCGAAATATAAGTGTGGTTTTTGTGGCAAAAAGGGACACAAAGAATCCGATTGCTTTCAGAAAAAAAAGTTAAAAAACGAAAAGTCAAATGAAGCACACTGCTGTTTCTTTTCAAAAGGGGAAACTTCGAAATCGGGTATCGCGAACAATTTATGGTGCATCGATAGTGGTTGTACTTCCCATTTGTGCAACAATAAACGCGCGTTCACGAAAACGGAAGAGATTGACAGTAGTCTAAAACTCGCGGATAATAGTGAAACGCAAGTAAAAGCTAAAGGAGTCGTTAAATTCGCGACGGTTAACAATGTAAGTGACGTTGTTACATTGAAAAACACTTTGTATGTACCGGACATACGAACCAATCTTATTTCGGTCGCAAAGATTGTCGATGGAAACAATGAAGTGACATTTAAGAAGGATCGTGCGGTTATTCGGGACAACAATGGTAACGCCAAACTCATCGCAAATCGAATCGGTGATCTATTTTATTTGCGCGAGAGCTATCATAAAGCTTGTGCAGTTTCAGAACAAAAGACTCCCAAGACAAACATAGAAATATGGCATGCTCGTCTCGGCCATTTAAACTTAAATGACATGATTCGCATGCTCAAGAATCAAGATACGATTGGTCTTAAATTCGACGATTCGATTGACTTGAGAAAATGCAATACTTGTCTCGCCGGTAAAATGACAAGCACACCATTTTCTAATAGAGAAAATTTTTCGAAGGAAATCTTGGAACTAGTTCACACCGACATTTGCGGACCGATGAGAAATACGTCTCAAGGTGGAGCACGATATTTCATTTCTTTTATTGATGATTTTAGCAGATGGTGTCATATATATTTTCTACGTAATAAAAGTGAAGCAGTCGACAAATTCATGGAGTTTAGAAATCTAGTAGAAAATCAAACCGGACGAAAAATAAAATCCATTCAGTCAGACAACGGTAAGGAATTTTGTAACGAAAGAATGCAGAAAATCCTTAAAAATTCAGGAATACAGCAACGGTTGACTGTGCCATACACGCCGCAACAAAACGGCGTAGCGGAACGCAAAAATCGTACTCTCGTTGAAGCTGCTCGCTGCATGCTCATCGAATCCGGATTGCCTCCATCCTTTTGGGCCGAGGCTGTGGCCACAGCGAATTATCTCCGAAACCGATGTACGACAAAGGGGTTAGCCAATGGGACTCCGCACGAGAAATGGATGGGAAATCGACCAAATATCTCACATCTTCGCACTTTTGGTAGTAAGGTCGTCATATTAAATAAATCACCGACTAAGGGCAAGTTTGAGCCACGAGGTATACAAGGAACTTTCGTTGGATATTCCGAAAGCTCTAAAGCTTACAGAGTTTGGATACCTAGTGAGCGAAAGATCCGCATCTCCAGGGATATCAAATTTTTAGACGAATTTGAACCTGAAAGTCTTTATAAGGACTTCGTTCCAAAAGACGAAATGCCTAATGGATCGAATGACGAGAATTTCAACCAGAAAACTTGTATACCGAAGGAAGTAGAAATTGACGCAAATGTCAACGATCTGAATACGTCAAACATCAATATGTCAAATATCAATCATTCGGAAACGTCAAACGTCGATCTTCCGGAAATGTCAGACGACGGTGAGCCACCGTTCCTGATCTTGGATAACGCCACGGATCCACCCGCCTCAACAGAAAATCAGCTTCAGAACACCACGCATTCCAGATCTGATACTTCGATAAAGCGAGGACCTGGTAGACCGAGAAAACTACTGACAGGAAAAAGAGGTCGACCCACTAAGATTTATAAATTGATAGCAGACCGCACCGATTCCAACGTCGATATAACTGATGTTCCTTGTGAAAATGAAATTTTCAGACCGTCAAACAAGTCGAATGAAAACTCGAATCAAGGTGACGTTCAAAATAAAGATAATGACATTTATGACGTTAACTTCGCTATGAACGCATCAGAGATTCCTTTCGACGTAGCAGTTAACGGGCCGGATCAAGGTGAGTGGTTTGATGCTATCTATTCAGAAATCAAAAGTTTAATAGCGAATGACACCTGGGAATTAGTTGACAGACCGACCGAAGGTAAGGTGATTGATTGCAGAACAGTCCTGCGAAATAAATATAATCCAGACGGTACACTGGCTCGGAGGAAAGCAAGAATAGTCGCACGAGGTTTTACCCTTATGGCTTTATCAGTCAAATTTGACTTACAGATTTCGCAGCTCGACATTGTAACCGCCTATCTCAACGGCGACATCGACACCGAAATATTCATGGAACGACCAAATCTTCTAGAAGAAGTTTTACAGAAAATGGTCAAAACCGAAAAGGACGAAACCATAATAAAGAGAACAAGAGACATGCTCAAGAAGTCGAAATCTGGAAATAGGTATGTAAATTACGAAAGGCGATTTATGGTCTTCGGCAAGCCGGTCGGCAATGGCATCTTAAGCTGAACGAAACTCTTTAGTCAATTGGATTGAAACCTACCAATTCCGATCCTTGCGTATATGTCGACCATCAAGATGATCATCCAACTTTCGTCCTGATCTATGTGGACGACATCCTAATTGCATCACAAAATCCCGAAAGAACTGACGAAATAAAAAGAAAGCTCGCTAACAGATTCGACGTGAAAGACCTTGGGTTCATAAATTATTGTCTTGGTATTGAGCAAAGGTCAAATCACCTTATGTCAAAGTGGATACATTAGGGATGTCTTGGAAAAATTCAAGATGACCGATTGTAAGACCGTAAAAACTCCGATCTCAGTCGGAACAAAGCTAGAATCCGATCAAGCCAGTGAAAACGAATACAAGCGATACCCATTTAGAAAACTGATTGGAGCCCTTATGTACATTGCTGTCGGCACACGACCAGACATTGCCTATGCCGTCAACATGTTAAGTCAGTTTAACAACTGCCATAACCACGAACATTGGCAAGCCGCAAAACGTGTCCTACGCTATCTGAAGGGGACTATCAATAAGAAAATAAATTATATTCGGGATGATAAAGGAATCCTTGGCTACGCGGACGCAGATTGGGCAAACTGCCACACAGATAGAAAATCATATTCTGGATATAGTTTCATCATGTCTGGAGCAGCTATCTCTTGGTGTTCACGTAAACAAAGGACTGTGGCTTTATCGTCTACCGAGGCGGAATACATGAGTCTCACTGAAGCCGCAAAGGAAGCCATTTTCTTAATAAAATTCATTAATGAATTAGGTTTTAAAGAATTATCTAGCATTGTCATTTTTAACGACAATCAATCAGCCGGTAAACTAGCTCAAAATTCAGTTTTCCATTCTAGATCCAAACATATAGATATCAAGTTTCACTTCATACGTCAAGCACTTATGGATTATCCATTGAAACTTGAGTATCTTCCCACAGAAGACATGATCGCAGACGTCTTGACGAAACCTCTTCCCGGAGTTAAGCACGAGAACTGCATCAACGGTTTTGGTCTAAACGACGAAATTTTAATTACGGTTCAAGATTGAGAGGGGGTGTTGGAATTCAATATTGCACCTCTAGACGACCTAGATAAAATATTCAGTTGTTGTTGTCAATCTCATGTCAATATATATGTGACAGATGTATTTATCATTTTTCGCACATTGTATTTAAATATTAATGAACTTTTTTGGATTTACCGTGGTCGTGTTGTTTGAATTTAGTCACAACCCAACAATATCAGAGTAGAAACAAAAGTACAGTCAGAATGGTCAAGCGGCTTGTGGGAGATACAATTTGTACTGAACACATCCATTCAAAAGTCCACTCAAACTTCACCTCTGAAAGCCCTAATTGGTATAGAAGGCGAAATCTTTGTTGAAAAGTTCAAGCCGCGAACGAATTAGAGAGCGACTCGACCTGATCGCAAACAAATCTCTCCAGACAAACCAAAAACGGCGTAACTCGAAGGAATTTGCGATAGGCGATTTTGTTTTAATGCACAGAGATGAAACGATGCATAAGAGTAAACTTCAGTATGAGTTCCAAGGTCCATTTGAAATATTGGGCATGACTCCAGAAAATCATTATGAACTCAGAAGAGTTGGAAAAAGTACCATAACTAAAGCGGCGAA
Source organism: Harpalus rubripes (assembly GCA_963082715.1). Taxonomy (NCBI): domain Eukaryota; kingdom Metazoa; phylum Arthropoda; class Insecta; order Coleoptera; family Carabidae; genus Harpalus; species Harpalus rubripes. The sequence continues at coordinate 2,274,333 of OY720460.1, read as the reverse complement.
AGAACAATTTAGACTTTGGCCATGTAATTGTCCGATTTGTTGGAATATCTTGATAATGAATCAAGGTTGTTATAAAGAGTTAGTAATGATTTGTTTGTTTTAGAATTTTACAATGTTGAAAGCTGCTACGCTTTGCATTGGTGATATTGAAAGCTACTACGCTTTGCATCTGGTTTGTTGTTTACAATGTTGAAAGCTACTACGCTTTGCATTGTAGATGTTGAAAGCTACTACGCTTTGCATCTGAATTGTTGTTTTAAAATGTTGAAAGCTAAGACGCTTTGCATTAATATAACTGTGTAACAATGTTGAAAGTTTTGACGTTTTGCATTGATGGTAGCATAATGTTGGAATCATTTAAGCTTACGGCAATTTTATTGTTTTAGTCTTAGTGATGATGATGATTCTACCCAGTTCGAAACAGCTGCATGTGGCACTTCTACTCGATGAGGATCAGCGGTTCGAGAGCGAAGTGTACGGCAGGACGGCCGTGTTAGCAGCCAAATTCGCCACATGGGATATGATGATGTAACCATCATGTTCGAACAGGAAACAGTTAAATTTTGAATTAATTAGTTAGAAGTATTATTCAATTTTTATATTTTATGATCATTTAATTTTTGATTTAATTGGTCGGAAGTGTTATTCAATTCTTAGTTTTATGTAATTTGTTATTAGCCGCCAGCAGTCGTGAAGTGGTACGTTTAGTATTCACTTGACGCTTGTACTGAATGGCCGCTGATTATTTTGTGGTGCTGTGTATCTTTTCTTGTGGGTTGAAATAAAAGTTGTGAAAAGTGTTCAAGAAAGTCTGTGTTCACACCTTTATTGTTCTATTTCAGGACAGTGTTGAATTGTGTTGGTTTTGTACAGTGCTGTGTGTTTTGTGCTATTTTTGAGGTTTTTTTTTGCTTCTCTACTTTATCGCTAACACTATTTATTTATACTGTAACGTGGAACGCCCGCCGTCGCCGCCACTGTAAGCGAGTGTTTATTTATTTATTTACGTAATTGCGCTAGTAGCCGGGCGACGTAAGCGAACAAGTCGCGACGTGTTTAATTACTTCCGGTCGCCTGAACCTTTTGTGTTCATAGTTATTAGGCGCTCGAACATTATAGGGCTTTTCTAGAAGATAATGGCAACTGTATAAAAGAGACGTAGCTATGCTCGAGAGTAAGTTAGTTATTTCAGTTGAGTCCCTGACCACACAACATTAGTTATGTGATCGGGGGTTGACTTACATAGTCAGCTGAATTAATTACATAGTTCAGTTCTATTAGTAAAGACGGACGGACACATACATTAGTGCAGTTAGTTACATACACAGTCATAGAGACATTGACACGGAGTGTTAGAGAGTAAAGTGTTAGTGAGTTGAGCAGCACAGCAGTATCGTAGTGAGCGTATGCATTTGGTGTCAAGTAGGTTTCTGACTGACTGTTAAAAACAGATTAAAATAAGTATATTTGGAACGTAGTAGACCTGTTCAGGCGCCTTGTCTTACGCAGCATTACAAAGCAGCGCAAATGAGATTTGCTCAGAATCACAAAGCTCGGTAAGTCGTTACTGTACTGTACTGTTTACAGACGAATCTAGATTTCGTTAGCTAACCTCGTTACGATAGACGTGTACGTGCATACAGACGTCCTGATGAACGCTACTTAGCCGCTATTACGCAGGAAGTAAATAGATTTGATACTAGATTCGTGATGGTTTGGGCTAGAAACAATATAGACAACAGAACTGATTTTGTTGTGATTCCTGAAAGACCAAATGCAATGAGTTAATATCTTGGGAGGACCATAAGGTGCCTGCTGCATATGGTGTCGGTCCCAATTTTATTCTAATATAGGACAATGCAAAGCCATATACTGCTGGATATCACCAAAAAAAATTTACAAGGGCGTGGAATTCGAACACTGGACTGGCCGGCATAAGTGTTGGCCCGAATCCTTTTGAACATATATACGATCAGCTTAGGTATTAATAGTTCTTCTTGCGAAAGATTCATATGAATAAATTATTATTACCTAATCACACTAATTTAATGCAAATTACTGTCCATTATTGCAATTGTTTCTTATTAAAATAACAATTTCCATAGTATATGTACTAGATTTAATTTAAATAAATTTAGACAAAAATAGGGAAAAACTCAGATATTATTAGTCTTAGGCATAGGATACCCTTAATAACATATAAAGATTACACAAAAAGAAAAAGTAATAAAATATAGGGTGTTCCATTTGAAAATGACAAGTTATAGTCATTTGAAATTTAATAAAATTGATTCGCTCTACACCCTGTGTAATTATATTTTAAAAAAATATATGAAAACATAGAGTATAGTTATAGTGGTATAGAAAAAAAATTCTAAATTTTTACTATTAAAATAACTGCAGTACGTCTTTATAAAGCATTGCGTGTATTAGGCCTTTTTAAAGACAAAACGGAATAACTTGGCAATGCCGCGGAAAACTAAAACAAAATTTATATGTCCATATGGGGGAATAAAATACTTATATATGAAAATATATAGAGTGTCCCGTTTAAAAAAAGACAAACAATTCTCGTTGAGCCTTAATGCAACTCCTTGAGTAGACGAATAAATACTGTTAATAAATTTATGCTGTATTTCTAACGACAAGGCAGATATCGAAGACGGTCCGTTCAAAAACTTATCCTGTGTACAAAGTCGATAACTTAGACAAAAGTTGCCACATTAAAAGACCATTTTAATGATATATCGTTATTTGAAAAAATATGCATAGATCACTAGATATAGAAAAAAATGTAAATTTTGCATTTTTTATTTTTGAAAATAAAAATTAATACTGGATTTTGAATTAAAAATATGCATAGATCACTAGATTTAGACAAAAAAGTAAATTTCGCATTTTTACCTCTCGCTAAGAGAGGTATTGTATTCATGCTAAAAATCGCATATTCAGATTTTAATGAATAAGTACGTTTTAAGGTCCCTAGAATCCGATTATAACATTTTTACGATTATGTCCGTATGTGCGTGTGCGTGTGCGTGTGCGTGTGCGTGTGCGTGTGCGTGTGCGTGTGCGTGTGCGTGTGTGTGCGTGTGCGTGTGTGTGCGTGCGTGTGTGTGTGAGCGTGCGTGTGTGCGTGTGTGTGTGTGGATGTTGGATTCACTATATCTCAAATACTATAAGACTTAAGACATTTTTAACTACGGATTCCTCAATCTAACAATAATGGGAAGAGTCGAGTCAGTTTTGGTAACAATTGGACAACCGGAAATTCAAATGTTTGTAATTGACACATAAATGTCACTGTCAAAAATATTTGTATGCCTCTGTCAAAAATATTTGTACATTATTATGAAGATTATGAACATAAAAAAAAGTCAACAACGCAAAAGAATATACGTAAAAAAGAATATAAAAGGAATTTGCGAAAAAATGAATATAAAGAAAGAGAAAAGGAAAGTAGAAAAAGAAAATTTCAGGATATTGAATATAAAGAAAATGTATGTATTGTACATAATTTATTTTAAAATATCCCATAGATTTTGCAAATATATGTGAGAATTATTTTGTAGTGAGACATGAATATATGTATTTGTATTTAAAAATATTTTTCGTTTTAAGCGTACAACCAGATGAAATATCTGGCGAGAGGTTATGTGTTGGCCACATCAGATTTTTTACCTCTCGGTAAGAGAGGTATTGAAATCATGCTAAAAATCGTATATCCAGATTTTAGTGAATAAGCACGTTTTAAGTTCCTTAGAATTCGATTATAACATATTTACGATGGTGTCCGTATGTGTGTGTGGATATGTGTGTGTGTGGATGTATGTGTGGATGTTGGATCCACGATTTCTAAAATTTTATAAGACTTAAGACATTTTTAACTACGGATTCCTCAATCTAACAATAATGGGAAGAGTTGATTAAGATTTGGTAAGAATTGGACAACCGAAAGTAGTAATTACAAGAAAAAAATCATCTAATTAATATTTATCAAAAATTTATGTAAATACTTATATTAAAGAACGTTAAATTCTTTATTCGATAAATATAAATTCATTATTATAATTATCTTCTATAGATTTAGAGATAAAGAAATGCATATAAAATAATTTGTTGTAAAAAATCTGAGATCAAACTACTTCAAGGCAAGAAATTCAAATGTTTGTAATTGACACATAAATGTCACTGTCAAAAATATTTGTATGCCACCCTCAAAAATATTTGTACATCATTATGAAGATTATGAAAATAAAAAAGTCAACAACGCAAAAGAATATACGTAAAAATGAATATAAAAGGAATTTGCGAAAAAATGATGAATATAAAGAAAAAGAAAAGGAAAGTAGAAAAACAACATTGTACATAATTTATATTAAAATATCCCATAGATTTTCCAAATATATGTGAGAAGTATTTTGTAGTGGGACACGAATATATGTATTTGTATATAAAAATACTTTTTGTTTTATGCGTATAACCAGGTAAAATATCTGGCTGGTCACATCAGATTTTTATTTTTGAAAATAAAAATGAATACTGGATTTTGGATTGCATTTCTTTACGACTCTTTATGTTTTTTCGAATGGCAATGCTCAATATTTTTTATTACCACTGGATTTCTAGTTATGAGTTCAAATATTTAATTTTTAAATGGAAGTTGTGCTGAAAAGTTACAGCAATGAAAACAGAATTTTTATATTTCCAGCGATGTGTAACTTATTGATACTCACTTGTTTCAAAAAGCGAAAATGTACGTTATTAATTAATTTAAAAACCATGGTTGTGGCAATGAAACAAAAAATTAAATACAATTAAAGATAATAAATTTGTTAATTTTCATTGCTAATTTCCTAATTTTGTTCTGAACATTTATATTCTTGTGAAGTTAAATTTATTTTAATATTTTTATATGGACGTCGTAATAGGTAATGGTAACAATGACATATTGAAGAAGAAATATGACAAATGTTTTAACACTGAGTAATATTAATAGTATATTATTCAATGAGCATGTAATGTATGGTATTACTCATGAGAATGAAGTTTGCATCACGAGCGAACGCGAGTGATGTAAATCATTCGAATGAGTAATAACCATTACATGCGAATAGAATACTATACTTTATCCACAATTGTCAAATAATAACATATCAGTGACATATTGGTTTTGAAAAATAAGTAGAATTTTCTCACTGACAAATGCAAAAATGTTTTTGTTTACATAGACAAATCTAGTCATCGGTGTAGTTGTAACAAAATTATGAAGTGATTTGACATTTAATATAAAATCTTAAAACCGACTATTCAGCTACAATTCAAGCTTAAGAAGAAAATAAAAGTATGAAAAATGACAAAACTAGTGTAATTTTGGATTTTTATGTGGAAAGAATTACTTATTAAAAGTAATTTTGTGTGTACTCTTTGAAAGGTAGGATTTGAATTTGGCATAACGATTGAATAATATTATTCCATTGAACTGTCAATATTCAATTAGTAACAGTAACGAAGGTCATTAATTGATAAAAATCGGTAGAATTATGGGTATATTATTTGACAGTTGTGGATAAAAATATTTATGAACATCAAGAAAATAAACAATTGGCGCGTAATTAAAAGTTCTTTATTTTATTCAATTTTGCCAAGTATTTTATTTGGTTTTGTTCAGTATTTTATGTTCACTGTTCAGTAAACAAATTAAAATTGTACAGTGTTTTTTATATTTAGGAAGTAAAAATATTTTTGTTCAGTATTTTTTATATTTGTTCAGTAAAAAAACATTTTTTGGTCAGTATCTTTTTATATTTGTTCAGTAAAAAATACATTTTTTATTATACTAATATTGAACATTTACGAAAAATTCTGTTCATTTAAACAGAATACTGAATAAATAAATTATTCCCAATTAATAATGATGCGATTCATTTCACTATCACACCACAACTATTGTTTTCAACCTATAAATTTTATAATTGTTGTTGCATTTTGACGTTTGAAACAAATGAACATAAATAATGTAGCGCGAGAGTACGTACATTTGGTCCGCGAGCCCCCGACCGGCGCGTGCAAGCCGATGCCTATGAATAGAAGCATTCCAATAGGAGGAGGAGCCTAGGTAGGCGATCAATAACAGTGCAGCGCGCGACAGGCGGGTGGTTAGATAAACAAGGGAAGCGTAACTACCCCCGTATTGTTATATAGTTCGAGACATCACGAGAATATTCCAGGTGTTAAGAACACCTATATAAGAGACGTACTTGTGTGCAAACGAAGACATAAATAAAGTGTTAGTCCGTCAGTAGGACATTTACATAGACAGTAAGAAGTAAGGTGTTAATGAGTTTAAGAAGCACAGCAGTATCGTGGTGAGCGTATGCAGTTTGGTGTCGAGTGGAACACTCGGGAAGTTACTCGTATACTGGGATAGCTGTGAAAGTGAATACTCGATACTCGATAGTTTTGAAAAGTATTGAGAAGCTAGGTTTACAAGCAAAGTAACGGTAGTAGAAGTGTATACTCGACAGTCACAATACAAAACAAATATAATATATGTATATGTATATATATATATATATATATATATATATATATATATAGGGTGTAAATGAAATAAGTGCATTAAATTTAACCAGTAATGTAAATCGACGAGAGCAACAATATTTCTTACTAACTTTTTTTTCTAAGTCTTTTAGATTTTGAGTTAAAATTCTTTAAAGATTTGCTGCATATTTCGGCGCGCGCCCATGGAGAACAAATAACAGCTGTCGTATTCAAGTGGGATACAAACAGCTCAAAAATCGTCAGTTATCGGTTACACTTGGAGACACAGTAATTAATAAACGAATCAACGGAAATAACATTTATTATTAATTAATTCGTAATAGTACAATTTTTAAAATAAAGAAATTTAAATTTTGGATAACAAAATTATAAAGTTGTGTATTAAACCAGACTTTTTAATCACCTGTGAATAGTGGAAGACAAGGAGGGGCGAGGTGAGGTAACGACAGGAAGAGCATAAGCATAGTTATTAGGTTATGAGATGATTATTTATCGTCGATATATCATAATAGTTTAAATACGTTATTCAAAAAATGTAAGTACAAACTTTTGTCCATCTAAAAGAGGTACTTGAGTACCAATAATTAGTCGTCCATTTATTGTTCTCGCTCAAATATGTTTTAATGAAAATTTTTACAGCATTTTCGTCTGTCGAGATGTGTATTGTGCATAATAAATACACCTTCCTAAGTAAATTCAGTCTCATTCATGAACATTATGAGCCATTCCCAAAATCGAAGTCTGTTATGTGCTGAAAACAGAACTTTTTGCACATGTTATAGATATAACTGTTGCTTTTTTTAAAATTGTCATATGTGACACTCCGTATTGTGATGTGATAAAGATGTACAAGATTAACAAATGTGCGAATATTAAGAACAGAATGATTTGGTGATGATTTGGAAACGCTCCGTGTAAATGCGTTGGCAACTCCATGACACTGTCTTTATGTCAACCGTGATGTCAAGTAAAATGTAGTACAGATACGAGTAAAAAAATAAATAAACCATAGGTAAGTAATTACAATGTCTGTGTACTCGGATTTTGACAGAATTTTACCTTATAAACCAGTTTATTACTAATGTCAAAATTTAATTGGAACAATTGACAGGATGTCAATTGCTAAAACAAAATTTTCATAGCTAGTGCTACTGCATTCAATTATCACAAAAATATTTGGAACGAGTCGTCAATTTACGGGGTGGTAAAAATGCTAAAAAAAATATGAGATTTCGAGAAAAAGTTATTAAGAAATATTGTTGCTCTCGCCGAGTTATATGACTGGTTAAATTTAATGCACTTATTTCATTTACACCCTATATATATATATATATATATATATATATATATATATATATATATATATATATATATATATATTTACATCCCACTATCATTGCTGCGTCCTTTCGTGGCTAGGACATTGTGGCAACCTTCGAAAGGAATAGAGATAGGTTTCGATATTATGAAGTATATCGACTAATTTTTTCCCCTGGTTTTGAATTTCGGTTCAAATTTAAATAAAGTGGATTTCAACGATATACATCTACGTACATTTGACGGCATTATGAGCTCCTCCACACTGACTGGATCCGACGTCCACCGTATATACTTCATGCATATCCGGTACTTGTGACGTCCTATTTGTATATTTTTATTCATACTACCATCACAGTGACGTCCAGCAACGTTGCCAATATTAAATACATTATTCTAATGTCGAAACCAAAGCGCAATTTTTATAATCATATGTACATGTACATCCACTTGTGAACATCAGAGATTTTTGACAATATTTGGTAATGATAATTTAACTTCAATATAAAGTAAGCCATAAAGAAAAAACAATTTTATCGTTTTGACAGCGGATAAACAGGAAGGTAACTTTTTGCAAGTGATAAAACGTTATTTACCTTTCTCCTAGCAACCAGTTCAAAACACTAACTACATTAATGTCATTTACATTTTTTGTCCTTGCTTGTAGTGCAAAATGAACAGATTTGGGAATATTTCCGAAGAAAGTATAAAAGAAAATATTATAAATAGTGTGCCTATAAACACAAAAAACAATAAATCATGTATCTGGCGCCAATCTATGACATTTTGTGAAAGCCGAAATTATGTATTAGAACGAGGTACAACGGTATGTAAAATATCAAATATTTTGCTAGATTGGGCTTACAATATGCGAAAGATTAATGGAGAAAATTATAAAGAATATGTAGTGAAGACAATGTGGAATTCAACGGCCAAAATGCTACAGGAGAAATATTTTCAGGAATTCAACATAAAATTTGATCCCTTTACGGATATTATTTTTAAAGAAGCACGCGATGCTAGAAACGCTAAAAGAAAAGAACTCCAAAGTATTCCTGAGAAAAGAAAGATTAGTTCGACAGCTGTAAATAAAGCACAAATAATCAAAATGGCTAAACTTTGGGATGAAAATGAACCTAAAGGTTTGCAAAAAAAGTTTTTTCATATAGCTTCTTATGAGCTGGCTTGGAGAGGAGGAGAAGCTGCTAGTTGCATGGTGTATTATTTTAAAGAAGAAAAAGCAATTGATGGAATGTTTACGGATAGAATAGAATACAACCCAATATTTTCGAAAACTGCACAAGGAGGTGCAAATAAATTGACAGATAGTAAGTGGCTAACAAAAAATAATGAAGATGACACAATCTGCCCAGTAAGATTGTTTAGATTACTTATAAATAAACGATCCAAAAATATAACATCAGAACGACTATTTTTGACTCCTAATCCATTTTGGAAATATAAAAATTCGAAAGGCTGGTACAAAAACGTACCATTGGGAGTAAATTTATTATCTAAGTGGACTAAAAATGCGGCTAATAAAATAGGAATTGATATTCAGAATAATAAGATAATGAATCATTCAAATCGCGCCAGCACAATGTCTTCGTTAGCAAAAGCAGGAGTAAGCGATCAACAAATTATTAAAATAACAGGTCATTCCAATTCCACTTCAATAAAACCTTATCTTCAATTGGACTGTGCACATCATGACAATTTAATTACAAATCTAAGAACAAATAATATTTCTAAATCTTCTACTGTGACTAATGAAGTAACAAATCTTCGTGAAGAAAACATGTCAAATAAAATGATATATAATAATTGTACTTTCACTAATTGCACGTTTAAATAAACTTTTTCATAAATAAAATGTCGTTAAATTATCTCGCTGAATTACACTCTAGCATTTTATTTTCTCCGGATAAATTGCTGTTTGACAACTCAACCTTGTAACCTGACAGCAATTTGACTCGAAAACTGTTTAAAAAATAAAATCACTCCACCTACGGTGTCGTGATTTTATTAAAACAGTTTTCTTGTCAAATTGCTAGGTAACAAGGTTTCGTGACCAACAGGAATTTATCCGGCAAAATAAAAAGCTCTTGTGTAATTACAGTTGATAATTAACACATGAATGTTAATTATTTGATTTGGTTTAGTTCAATGTTTGAAGGTTTAAAGCAGGATAGCATACTTTATTTTATTCATAATTTTTTAATAACGTTGAACTAGGGAAAATTGATAATATTCCTTCCCGTAAATCTAGTAATAAACCAGACAATATTTTACAGAAATGTGTAATGTAATGTGATTTATTTTTTATAAGAAAGGAAATTTAACATAAATTTAGTCTAAGAATACTATACACGCGTATCTATGATGAAATTTGAAAATTGATATGCCCATAAAAATCACCTTTGAAATCGCTACAGACGGGCGCTTCCTGAAATAACAATAACTCAATATTACACATTCATTGTTACAAATAAATATAATGAATTTAAATTTTTATACCGGGTTCCTTTTTTATTTTTATTATACCCGGTGTCTTTTGTTTTCAGGGTGTACATAGGAAATTAATTTGGTAAATCACTTTTTTGTAGACTGTTGCCCCCCGTTTTAATTGAAAACAATGGGTGTGGCAAAAATATAAATATAAAAAATTGCATCAAATGTCACCAAATATATGTAAATTATATAGTATTTTACACCCATAAATTAATAAATTTGAACAAAAAGATAAACAAATATTTGATTTTTATCTGCCAGAATTCATTATAAACTATAACTTATGCAAATATTGTTATGATATAATTTTAGTAAATTAATTTTTTCCAAGCAATGTTTAACAATGTTATAAATTTAAAAAGAAATGGGTGGATTTTGTTTACATCTGTAAGTCTAATGGCCACTTGCACCCACGTAACTTAAATATTAAACTTGGCTTAAATTGACAATATTGCATCGAAATGAAATGTCACATGAATTGTATTATTTATTATATTAATGTCAAAATTTTGATTTACATTTTTTGTTTAAACTTTTCATAAAATTTAAGTCTTGTTGGTGCAACTGGGCATTAGAGATCTGTAGCCAGTCTTATGTATAACTTTAAATTAATCTACAAGAATATATGTATTTTGTCACTTTTTAAAATTTACATATCTGTAAGACTTACAGTACGTACTGAACAGAATTCACCCATAAAACTAAAAAATCATATTTAACGAATATTGGGCTCTATTCTGTAACTCGGTGGTTAATTTTTAACCACTGGTTAAAATTTTTATCCAATAGATATTGATTTGACAACTAATAATCCCCTTTTTGTTCTGTCAACATACTTGATTGGTTAAAAAGATTAACCCATGGTTAAAAATTGACCACTGAGTAAGAGAATAGATCCCTTTGATTGATAAGAAGTTGAAAATTTCGAACATTTGTGTATCGTTTTGTTCAAATGCCATGACTATCGCTATTTATAGGAATTTAAATAAATTTAATAATTAATTTATAGGACTAAAATATTACATAATTTACAAGTATTTGGTGTCACTTGATGCAGAATTTTTCCTCTTTCTATTGTTACTACAACCATTGTTTTCAAGTAAAACGGGGGGCAAAAGTCTGCAAAAAACTGATTTACTATGTTAATCTCCTGATGATTCTAACACCCGGCATAAAAAATCAAAGGTAAAATTTCCACTTGGCTTATAAATATTTCTCTATTTTACCTATACCTGTAGAGTATGAATGATTCAAGCACCTTATTGCTCCATTTTTACTTAATGAATAATCTAATTTGCCCTTATAATAACTAATTTATCACCAAATTGTTTCAGTACGAACAACTGTTAATGTTTTACAGTCATCAGTAAAACTAATCAAACATTAAAAATTCTTCTTTGAAACTAAAAGTATATTTTTTAACATCAAATATCTGTATTCACTCAGATCTAGTCAAAAAAAAAACACTCTAATCCAGCTGGAAGCCAATCACTCTTCTTCGCTCCGTGTTGGCTCCCAATGACGCTTAATGTAAACTTCCAATTTTTCATGGACGGCAAGAACACCATTAATCGTGCTTTTAACTAGGATGAAGGAAGGGCTGAAATGACAAAAACTATTTCTGTTGGATTTTTACACAAGATATTATTTCTCTTCGACTAGAGTCCAATAATATATTGGATTCATATGATTTTCACGTTCACGTGTTCTTTGCATATATTAGCGTTGACCCCACCCCTTGCAAATCGTTCTCCGGTGCATTTTTCATTGAATTTCCTAGTCAAAGCTGTAAAGTTACCAACACTTTAATTTTTTTGGTAACTAAGTAATTTAATTGTTGCTATTATGATTGAAAAAAAGGGTGTTCAATAATTATTTATTGACGGAATGGATTGCTGTTAATTTAAAGACAGTTTAGTTAATCTGAGATAAAAATAAATATCTGGGATTAAGAAAATTATCCCAGAGCTTGCGTTTGGTAACAAATAAGTATTCTGGTGACAAATTCTTATTTCTATAACAATAATAACTGGAAGAAAATCAACATAAATTAAATGATCAAGTTAAAAATCAATACTCCGTCAATCGTCAGTTGATAGAACAATTTAATAAAACTATTGACACAATAAAACGGAATGAACAAGAGCTAAATTCAAAAATTGAGCAGTTACTACACATAGTTATTGATGGAACTCAGCATTTAAACAAATTGGCCATTCGCGACATCTATAATCAACTAAATACCTTATTTAGCATGATTTTTAGTATATTACAGGATGTAGAAAATTATCTAACTTTTTGCAAACTACATGTAATGCGTCCTAGTATTATAGAAATTAAAGACCTCTATTTGAAACTAAACAATATTTATAAATTCTACGGCAACGAGTTTCCCCTAGAACCTATCTTCGACAATATGTTAAAATTTGAAAATTTAACTAAAGTCAATTGTAAACTAAATTCAAACAAAATTATCTACTTGCTAGATATCCCAATATATTACAATATAGACTTCCAATTATTCCGTCTTATTTCCATACCCACAATATATCAAACTGAATTTGCGACTATTATACCAAATAAAAATTATTTGTTAAAAACTCTTGATGGCCATAGCAAATTGCTGAATGACGTATGCACAAAAGGAACCACCTCCCAGTGTTCAAATAAAATCGAAGATGTACACGAAGAAGCCTGTGAGAAAAACATTATATTACACAATAAAAATAAAAATTGTGAATATACGAAATTAAATCTGAAGGAAAACCACATCGAAATTATAGAAGAAATTAATCAATTCTTGGCTGTCCTACCACATCCAGAAACAATCCATGCATCGTGTAAACAAATTAACTAAGTCAAGACTGTACAAGGAATATATGTTATAAGAGAAGATCAGTGTAAATTAAAGTTCAGAAATCAAATCCTAAAATTCATTCGATATACCAGTCATTCTAGAAGACTTACAAATACAACTTAACGCAAGCCAACTTCCAAAAATGAGCATCGACATAAACAACATTCAAAATTTGAAGATACCCATAAACAAATTTGACAACATTGAAGAATATTACAACGTAGAAAACACAAACAACGTAATAATAATCTAATAACTATTAGTATTATTAATTTCAGCCTTCGCAAAGAAAAGATTTCTTCAAAGACAGGTCCGTTCATCCCGGAACCAGAATATACAACTCCAACCAAGGGCTCCATCCCCCGACCAACAGCAACCTCAGCTGATCCTTACCGAGGGTGCCCATTTCTTAGAAGGGAGGAGTTAGATCACTCATTCCCACAGGAACCGCTGATCTCATCACGTTCCAAACCTCATATTGCTTTATCTTTAAGTTCTCATGAATGTAGTATAAAACTAGTGTTCCGACCTTATGTCGAGTTCAGTTGTAGTAAAGAGACTATGTAGTGTATATATATATATATATATATATATATATATATATATATATATATATATATATATATATATATATATATATATAGTGGCGGCTCGTGGCAAGAGCTATGGAGCTGCAGCTCGTAGTAATAATTTATTTATAATAACATTATTAATATTCGAGAAACTTTGAAAAAATTACTAACATTCATTTATACTGTGTGCACCTACAATTTCTTTAAAAAATATCTTAATATTTATATGTTTTTTGCATTACATCGATGCGTGAACGTGTGCCTGAAAATTCAGAGTTGGCAAATGAAGTTGTGAGGTGTGCCACAATTGAATTGTGACATTGGTACTATTGCGGTGTGAAAAGGCATTGGGCGCGTTTAGCGAACGCAACAGTTGTCACAGCGGAAACTGATTTTTCGCTGAACGTTACCGCTGAGTATACGCTGTGTCTCAGCTGTTTGTCAGCATTGTAAGCAGTGAATTTTTACGCTGTATGCAGTCAGCGTGATATAAATAACTTAAAAAGTTTGAAGTTAACAGCTAAATATATCGAATAATTCAAACATAATATTTTTAAATGATTATGTTCTTATGAATAATCAACTAATTTCTACATATTCTATAAGTACATATTATTTTATATAAAGTTTTGAATTGATGCATAATTAGTAAATGTGTAAATTAAAATGTAGATCAAGCGACTGAAGAAGAACCTGTACTTGGCCAAAATATAATTATAGAGCAAAATCCTAGAGGCTATTTCACTACATGATCTTGGATTTGGCCACTGAATAAACTTATCTTTTAGTTCTATAATCGCAGATATAATTTTTATAAAAATGTAATGTCCGGTACTTTTAGAAAATACAAATCTATCACTACCTGCCCAAACTACCAAAAAACTTTCTTGCTTCGATATAACCCATAATGAAAACAAAACTTTTGTTTCTAGTGAAATATATAAATGTCGCTCTAGTAAATGTGGTTGTAATAAATAATAATTCTTCTACGTTAGCACGGGTCATTCTAAAATGATTTTTAAATTCATATTTTCCAAATATCCTTCATTATGTACTGGCACTATTCTATCCGGAATATTTTCAGCAATAACTACTTCAATTATGTTATTCATATTAAAATCATCTTTAAAAAAAAATAGTCATTTATTATTTCATCCATAATGAAAAAATTATCTTTATCTTCACACGAACACCTTATAAATATAAGTCCGTTCAGCGAATATGCAAGTGTTGATACTAATCAGTAGTAAACGTGTTGTGAGATGAGTTACAACTGTGTTCGCTAAACGCGCCCATTGTCTTGCCGGTGCGAGGAGCAGCTAGGCAAAGGGAAAGGGAGAACGCTGTACTTCTCGTAGCCACAGCGGCCACAGCTGGCTCATCGCCGATTAGAATAGATCCTAGTAGCATCTGTTGTAAAATTCCGAGTTATTCTATGGTAAAATAAATAATAATAATGATATTTTTTTCTTTATTTTATTTTGTAAGCATAATATGTATTTTTTTTTTATAATATAATGATAGTTTCTTTTTTTAATCAAAATGAATTTTTGATATAAATGCAGCTCCTACCTGCATATAGTCAAGAGCCGCCACTGTATATATATATATATATATATATATATATATATATATATATATATATATACGCTGTAAATGAATTAAGTGCATTAAATTTAACCAGTAATGTAACTCGACGAGAGCAACAATATTTCTTAATAACTTTTTCTCGAAATCGCATATTTTTTTAGCATTTTTATCACCCCATAAATTGACGAGTCGTTCCACGTATTTTTCTAATAATTGAATGCAGTAGCAATAGCTATGAAAAATTTTGTTTTAGCAATTGACTGTTTTGTCAGTTGTTGCAATTATCTTTTGACATTAGTAATAAACTTGTTTATCAGGTAAAATTTTGTCAAAATGCTTACGTTTACAAATAGCGAGTACACAGATATTGTAATTACTTACCTATGGTTTATTTATTCGTATCTTTGCTCCATTTAATTTGTGGTTGATGTAAAGACAGTATTATAAAGTTGCCAACGCATTTAGACGGAGCGTTTCCAAATCATACTGTTCCTAAATTCGCACATTTGTTAATCTTGTACATCTTTATCATGATACGAAGTGTCACATATGACAATTTTAAATAACACAACAGTTGTATCCATATCATGTGCAAAAAGATCAATGTTTTCAGCAGACTTCGATTTTGGGAATGGCTCATAATGTTCATTAATGAGACTGAATTTACTTGGGAAGGTGTATTTATTATGCACAATACACATTTCAATAGTCGAAAATGCTGTAAAAATTTTCATTAAAAAATGTTTGAGCGGGAACAATAAATGGACGATTAATTATTGGTACTCATGTAGGTACCTCGTTTAAATGGACAAAAGTTTGAACTTGCATTTTTTGAATAACGTATTTAAACTATTATGATTTATCGACGATATATAATCATCTCATAACCTAATAACTATGCTTTTGCTCTTCCTCCCCTCGTTCCTCCCTGTCAGCCTCTATTCACAGGTGATTAAAGCCTGGTTTAATACACAACTTTATAATTTTGTTATCCGAAATTTAAAATTCTTTATTTTAAAAATTGTACTATTATGAATTAATTAACAATAAATGTTATTTCCGTTGATTCGTTTATTAATTACTGTGACTGCAATTGTAACCGATAACGACAATTTTTGAGCTGTTTGTATCCCACCTGAATACGGCAGCAGCCATTTGTTCTCCATAGGCGGGTAACGAAATATGCAACAAATCTTTAAAGAATTTTAACTCAAAATATAAAAGACTTAGAAAAAAAAGTTATTAAGATATATTGTTGTTCTCGTCGAGTTACATTACTGGTCAAATTTAATGCACTTATTTCGTTTACACCCTGTATATATATATATTATACAGGATGTTTCTCGAATAAGGGACATCCCGATTATTTTCTTTATTATTAGAAATAGAAGAAATTTATTCAAATAAAAGTTGTAGAAAATATTTTTTTTAACCAGTGATTCTCAAATTATAACATAAAGTAATATTTTTTAATTGGGATGGTATATATTATTAGGCTCATTCGATAGAGTACTTTTTTATGAATTCAACCATCTAACCATTTTATATCCTTACATTACAAAAATATTGAGAAAAATGCAATTGAAATTTAAATAAATTTTATATATAATTAAATACATACATTCATACATACATACATACATAAAATCACGCATTTCCCACTTAGTGGGAAACGTCAAATAAATTATAATAATTAAATAATACCTAAAAACAATGTAAATTTAATTGAAGTATTTAGAAATAGAAATTATGTTGTAGATCAAATAGTGCCATATGATTTAAATTTTAAAATATTACATATCTGTGGTTTAGTTCCATTTTTTACCTCTTTTGTAATTTCACTGTAATAATGAAATGTATGATCAAAACTGAACTTGATTATTGCTTATTTAAAAAATGTTGTATTAATGTCGTAACAGTACTGATAAATTTGTTTAAATTCAAATATGTATGTCGAAAACGATGCACTGCTAATAAGATCAATATTATATTAGGTAAAATTACTCATTTGAGTAATACACGTACACAGGTGTTATTAGATGATTATATTCTATCACACAAAACCATGTTAATAAATATTATATAAATACGAAGAACTAAAAGTTTTAACATAACACAACAAATACAACGGAATTGTAAGAATGATAAGAGCGTAATAAATAAAGACTTGAAAACGGATGTTCGGTAAACCTGAATACCTATAGCCCGAAGCGAAGTATACAGCACAGAGAATGAAATGGTACATGTTATACGAACGTCCATGACCATCACAAGCTCATTGCGGTCAATGTAAATGTGAAAGTTCTAGCATTTTATCCACCAGATTTACAGAGTCGCACTCGCTCATTGAAAATAAGTTTTGGCGTTCAACTAATGTCAACATAATATTGAAATTGCCTGGGCCTGGGCGTTTGACCACAGACATTTAACTGTATAATAAAATACACATTCTTATGGTATATATATATATATATATATATATATATATATATATATATATATATATATATATATATATATATATATATATATATACACCGTGTGTCTGTCTTAAAAGTGTACATAGGAGATTAACATGGGAAATCAGTTTTTTGCAAATTCCTGCTCTCCTAATTATTTTAAGCAAAAACGCGTCAAATAAAATTTTAGGGCATAAAATTCTGCATCTAATTCATTAAACAGAATTACCTTTGCATGTTTTGTAACGACAGTAATTAAGTATGAAAATGTTGAAAATTATGTTGAAAATATCGACAGCCAAGGAATTGAACAAAAAATAAATAAATGCTTGATGTTTTATCTGTCACAACGTAAGTTAACTTATTTAACGTTTCTGACAATTTGATAAGAAAAATATCGATAATTATGATAATTAGAGAAATATTATATTAGACTAATAGATAAAGTAAAAAATACAGTTTTGTTTAAATAATATGAATTTATTAAAAATTCAACTGCATAACAAAATTATGTATGAAGCTTGATGTACTCCAAACTCATTTCCAATACATAGTACCTACAGAAGGAGACTACACTTATTCCTAACACTCCTTTCAGTAACGCTCGTTTTCCTACTCGTCCTATATTCTGATTGCCAGAAACGTCAAATAAGTTAACTTACTTTGTGACAGATAGAACGTCAAGTATTTATTTATTTTTAGTTCAATTCCATGGCTGTCGATATTTTCAACGTAACTTTCGATATTTTCATATTTAATTTTTGTCGTTACAGAGCATGTAAAGGTAATTCTGTTTACTGATTTAGATGCAGAATTTTATGCCCGACAAATTTTATTTGATGTGTTTTTGCTTAAAATAATTAGGCGGGCAGGAAATTGCAAAAAAATTATTTCCTATGTTAATCTCCTATGTACACCTTTAAAACAGACACACGGTATATATATATATATATATATATATATATATATATATATATATATATATATATATATATATATATTATACCAGTTATAATGCCAGCTGCACATATACATACCGGGTGTCTATTTCTTTATGAACCATAGGAAATTCAATGGTAAAATTTTCATATATCTTTAATTTATGCCCTAATAATTGTAGAACAAAAATGTAAATAAATAAAATATTCAGAATTAAAAACTGAATCAAATGAAGTTAAATTTATTGGTATAATACGTTCCTGCGATGAGATAAATGTAAATAAAATTTTCGACTTTAAGCTGTTTACAAAATAGGTACAATGAAAAACAAAACATACAATTCAAACAGTCGTATTGTTTTACTTTGACAGATAAAGGTTTATTAATTGATATTTATTTGTTTTGGTTTGAAAAATATTCTGATAATACTGATAAATAATTTAATGATATGAATCATTATTAAAACTTTATGAGAGGTGTCATCTGTCAATCTAAAATAACACAACTGTTTAATATTTTGTTTCATTTCTCTAGCTAAAAATTATATACTTTTATCTTGTCTCTCCTTTGTGAACGAAACGCATGTAAAAAATAATTTTTGAATTGTTAGATGTAGTTTTTAATTTTGAACATTTTTTGTGTGCGGACTCTTGTTCTAAAATTAATACGGCACAAATTACGACCATATGAAAATTTTACCATTGTATTTCCAATGGTTCGTAAAAAAATAGACACCCGGTACCTATATTTTAATTTAACGTTTATATAACACAAATTTAAACCACATATCAATAAAACATAACAACGGATTATTATAGCTTATAAATCAATATTTTGATATATCAATTTGGATATTTAAAAAGCAAATATATAAAATACTATAGTATGAGGATGCATAAATTATATTATATTCATCCATAATCTGAATGTAGTGATTTAATATGGGAATTTTTTTCTAGCCTACATTACTTGCATTTAATTTTATAGCATTGTTCTTGTCACATTTTAGAATATAAATTTCTCCATTGATTGCTATCAATTTTGTAATTTACTCCTTTGGTGACTGAGTACACCAAATTTAAAAGTATGTGATCATTTCAAAAAATAAACTTGGGGATAAATAATTGTCATGTACCTACCACGTGTAATATACACATATTTTTCATACTATTTTTGTGATTCGTATTATGTAAAATTTTCCGCTCAGTACAAATAATTAATTTCCCATGTCAAATCCCTAAGCTCAAAGTTTGGATGAAAACCTGTTCGTATGCTGTGAAACAGTTTTTAAATATTTCAGATCACATTTTAAATAATGGCTTATAAAAAAACAGAACTTTAAATATCTTTTAGCCAATTTTGAGTTGGTGAAAGCAGGAATTGATAAATCTGTATTTTTCAACCGCAATATTCTATTCCCCAAATTTTTATTTTTATGTTCAACGAAAATGAAATATCTAGTAAAATGCGGTCCTGTTTCAAGAAATGAAACAAAAATTAAACATATACGTCGTACTTTCCATTCACAGTTCTCCAGCGCGGAAGAAAGAGATAGAGACACAAGGGAATTTCAAGAGAAAGCATGCTGCACGACGCATGTGGCATTATCAGAACGCTTATCATGCAGTCATAAACTTCGTGATATGCGATATAATTCTACTGTATGTTACTGAGTGAACAACGCGATTGTTCATATATGCTTAGCACGTTAGTTGAAGTTAACAAGGTACCAAAATGGTGGTGTGCGAAACATTTAAAATTATTAGTGTTACTATAGTTTTATTTCAATTTCTAAGAGCTATGTTTAAATTATTTTATATCTATGTACTTGGACCATATTTGCAAGTTGGGCCCAATTTGAAAGAACAAGGGAAATGGGCAGGTAAGTTTACTACTTATATGTACATATTAAAATCGTTGTGTTACCTATGACGTGATGACAAGAATCGATTGGAAAAAAGCATTTTATTCTACTCTTCTCATGAAATATTATTAAAATACACATATAAACTTACAAAGAAGAAAAATATAAAACTTTAATTTAATATTAAAATTACTAATCTAAAAAAATGTCAACAAAAGGGGAACTATTATTATTATTATTCCGATTTAAAAAATTCTTCCCCGAAAAGTCATACCTACACCCAGTCTAAAAAATAAGATGATTTTTAATTTTTTATTTCGCATATAGTAAGAAATTGTAAAAAGTACAAGAATAAAGTATCCGTAATTTAAGAAATAGTGAAAAAATCGTTCATAATATTATTTAAAATATCATTCTTGATTCATATATAAAATAAATAAAAATATCGGCAATTGTTATTTTTTAGTTATTTATATCATTTGCTAAATACAATCAAATATAAGTAGGCTTTGCTAAAAAATACTTTTAGAGTGTCATTGTTTTGCAATGAAATCAATATTTAAAAATCTGATGTGGCCAACACATAACCTCTCGCCAGATATTTTGCCCGGTTGTACTCATAAACGAAAAATATTTTTGAATACAATATACATATATTCATGTCTCACTACAAAATAATTCTTACATATATTTGCAAAATCTATGAGATATTTTAATATAAATTTTGTAAAATACATACATTTTCTCTATATTCAATATCCTGAATATTTTTGACAGTGGTATACAAATATTTTCGACAGTGACATTTATGTGTCAATTACAAACATTTGAATTTCTTGCCTTGAAGTAGTTTGATTTGAGAATTTTTACATTTAGTGTAAGTGCATACGCGCAAATACGGCGTCTGTTTCTGACGAATGTCTGTAAATCGACAAAAAAGTAAGTACAGGTAGTGACACACATTGTTTCTAAAATACTATAAGTGCTCTGCTCGGAAATATTTCAAGTTAAGGATCAGTTTGTGAGTTATATCTGCTTTTATTTTTCATTAAAAAACATTTCGAATTATTACCTAATAAATACTAAAAAGCAAGTAATACCTTTATAAGTGAAGCGGTGTCAGTTGTAACACATGGCCCGGTGTCGATTGTAACGTGTTTAATAATTAAGTACAGTATTGATCATGATAAAAATTACAAGAAAAAACCACTGCTATCGAAAACATAAAAGAAGAAGAGCAACAAAACGAAAAACACTTCCGAAAGTAACAGTCGCAGGTTACTCTTCAGATGGCTCCGATGAAGAAACTCTCTATGTATTGGCCCATATTTTTTGAGCACAGCAGTGGTGAAAATGTAAAATCTGGACACCGGGCAAGTTAAATTGTACGAAGAAAGACCTATTTTATGTTCACCTAAACTGAAATTTCGTTAGCGACTAAAGGCATTGGTCAAAATGGTCCATATCACCAACAGTATATATATATATATATATATATATATATATATATATATATATATATATTGTTTGTAAAAATAAAAATTTGGTCACATACCCCATTGAACCAATGAACGCCATAACGAGACGCAAATTGAATAGCGCAAAATTTAAACGTAGGAAAAAATATGTTTTCTGAGACTACAAATTCAATAATAAAATAAATTTATACATAAAATAAATGGCGAAACAAGCTTTGCAAACAAATACTAAACAAAGAAATAAACTTGAAAGACGCTGTCTAACAGAAATGACAGGTTGCCAAAAATAAAATTCACTACAACTGAAGAAAATATTTATTATAGTTATTGAAAAAATAATGTAAATGAAATATTGGTTGTACTTTTTATTTACAACTGAGCTTTAATATTTTGAAATGAAAAAATTATGTGAAATACATATTTTAAGTCACTGCATAGTTCCTATTTTTTCATTATGTTGTAGAATTTACACTAGAATTAGCATCTTGTTATGGCGCCCATGTGTTCAATTCGGCACAAAGCTGGGCATTGCCGCTATGATGGATGCTCAGTGTAGGATATATCTTTGCTTATCTATGGAGTAAACTTCATTCGCCTAACCTCGGCCGACGTGTAGATGTGGCATAAGAATTTATAGAATACTTTGAAAATTTGACCAAATTTTTCAGTTTTTTTTTCTCAATTTTTTAGTTTATTTTAATATTATTAGTTTAATTTTAAAGATAAAGAAATTTATTTAAAAAATTGTTTAGTACAGCGAAATATTATTATTTATTGCATTAATTACATATTTTGAATGATAGGTAGGCTATTTATAACATTTATTAAACATTTTTCTTATATTTAATTAAATATGTATACAATGAAATCAAACGTTTTCATTATTTTAATTATATAATTAACAAAACATAATCATCTGAATAAACATTAAAAATATTAAATTCCTTCATGTCCTCAGGTTCTTGCTACTTATGTATTTAAAATGTTACCAGCATTGCAAACGTAACGTTCGAAATATTATTACTCGCTTCTTCTGTCGAATTTGAATTGTTAAACTATTTTTTCCATGTTAAAAGCCTATATTACGGTTTCTCGTACTTAATCTGCATATACAAGAAGTGCCACGAAAGAATCTCAATACTTAAATCAGCTATTCTTTAATTTTAAGCAGAAGTTCTAATAAACATATTCCCTATCTCGTATCTTACAGCAGTAGCAACCTCTTGAAGATAACCCTAGAGGTATAGGTATATTTTGCTCTCTAATTTGAAAACAGTGACAGATAAAATTATGAAACTCCGTATATTTACTATTACTACCATCATATAAGAACAATATGTTGTACTTTTTTCAGGTTTTTCACAACACTTTTTGATTGGTGTAATTTTTTTATTCTAAAGGTTTTATAATTTTTTTAACTTCATTTGAAAGTTATGTCAATTATAAAGACAGATGATGCATTTGATAAAAAACTGTTTTTGAGATAATAGAATTTAAACAAATATTTTGTGGTACTACTGAAATTATTTAATACGATATTATTTTTAAATTAGTAATAAATAATTTTGTATAAAACTTAAAAATAACAAACTAAACATAATTAATATACTTCGGAAATCATTTTTCGACCGTAAATGTAAATTCAAATGGAAACCAATTTCGTGGAGATGTCGGTCCAGGGATTAAATAAATTTCAATTTTCTTTTTCATCGACGTTTCGGTTTTTAGGTTTAGGAATAAAAAAATGAAACGTCGATGAAAAAAAATTAGTTTATTTAATCCCTGGACCGACATCCCCAAGAAATTGGTTTTCATTTGAATAACTAATATAAACAAAAAGTAATTTTATTAAGCAAACCTGTAATCATCATTTATCACGAGCCATGATTTTGAATTTCATTTAATATATTACATTTTTGTAATTTTGTTCCATTATAGTTCATATTAATAACAAAATTATTGTCAAAAGAACGAGGTTATTGCAAATTGTAATATTTTTTTAAAAAACGCCAGTATTAGTTTAACTTCAATAATTATCTTGAAAACAGTGCATATAATCAAATGTGAATTTTTTGATATTTATTATTACACGCTTTTTGATACATTTTTGTACATAACCAATGATATTATGAGGATGAGACAGTATTGCTTGCACCAATTCGAACTCGGGACGTAAGTCGGCTTTGTTGCCAACTAAAACTTCGAGCCCTCTATTTTCTTTAGAATTGAGATAACTTGAAAAAAATAAAAAAATTACAAGATAATGTCATTATATGATGTAGCAAATATACCAAGTTTCATAATTTTACCTATAAACGTTTTCAAATTTGTTTAAAAAATATATGTTTCAAATATTTTAGGTCAAAGTTTTAATTAAAATTGGTAAACGGTTGGTGAATATCTAAAATGATAAATTGTTGAGCATTCAATTCATAAATGTTCTCACACATCACATATCTAGGCATAGTATTATTAATAATAGTTTAGCGATTATTTAAAACGTTTGGTCATCTTGAAAGAATCAAAATTACGACAAGCATATTCAGAACTTAGATATGCAGGTGTTTTATTTAAAACAACCAGTGCTTTTTAGGGCGAACTAATGAATTTAGAGAAAAATGTCATCTGGAATAAGAGGCTAATTTATCGGTAAAAACAAACCGAAAATTTAATCAATGGTTCTCAAACGATGTAACTGAATTACATTTTTATAAATGGTAACCTATACAATTCTTTAGTCCATTAGATAGAGATTTTTCTGATTTCAGTAATATAAATATTATATAGGGTTTGGTATAATAATTATTTCGAGAAAAATGCTATTAAAAAAATAGATTTTTACAATATACTGGCGCAACTTAGGCAACAATGAATCAATAGTTGTACCTACTTCAATATAGCAACATTAATTCTAATTTTTAATGCCATTTTTCTCGAAACAATTGTTATACAACACTATACAATATTGATATAGCTGAAATTAGAAAAAAAAAACGCTACTTAATTGACAAAATTTTTATATAGATTACTATTTAAAAAATATAATTTTGTTCAACCGTTGGAGAACCACTGGTTGAATTTTCGATTTGTTACTACTGATAAATTAGCTCCTTATTATTGATTATTTTTGGATATAAAATTTTTCTCCAAAGACATTAGTTCGCCTCACAGGGCCCGTATTCTTGAACGTTCATCATTGCGTAGTCTGTTTGAAAAACAATATCGAATATGTCATTGTCAGTATCAACTGTATTGCAACATTTATTCTCTTATTTACAAGTTGAAAAAATTATTTATTAATAGTTAATACATATTTGATAAAAAATAAACTTTTATCTTGTAAGTGTTCTGAATAAATGTAACAATACCATTGACACTGACTCACTAACATATACAATATTATTTTTGAAATACAGACTACTATCAGTACTAACCAACATGAAAACGAACGCGAATACGAATACAAACAAAATTACGAACGCTTAAGAATCAAGACCCTGCAGTGGCGGCTTGTCAGGGTAGGCAGGTGAGGCAGTGCCGCACCAGAAAAGAAATAAAGCTGTAGATAATGTACAGTAAAAGGTATGTAAATTAAATTTCAACTTATTCCGTTAATGCATGTCTTTATAAATATCAAAAGAAAAATTTAAGCCACCACCATAACTAATCTGTAATGTAGTTCTCCTAATTTACACTCTGTAAAGTGCTTTACGGAATGAATAGTATATTGCCTAATGTTTTTGATAAAGCTTTCATTATGGTAAGAAATACGTGGAAATGAATAGTATAATGCCTAATATTGCCTAATATTTTTGATAAAGTTTTCATTTCGGTAAGAAATACGTGTACTAGATAAAGAGCTGTTTCAGGCAGTGCTTCAAATGCAAAATGCAATAAGTGCGTAAAGGATAAAAGATAGTTACTTTACTTTCCACACGACCCTATAGAGGCCGAGGCCGTACGTGAATACAATCAAACACGGCGTACTGACAAATTTTGTAAGTAGGTTCACGACATCTACTGTACATTATTATTGCAAGCCATATTAAATAATATTAACTATATAGTAACACGTAACATAGCCTGAGAGAAGACTGTTTTGAGTGTAATGCAACAGTGAACATAACCTGTCTAGCATCTTTATTATAATAGACTCTGGTTTGCGACTTTGATACTGTAACGTGGAACGCCCGCCGTCGCCGCTGCTGTAAGCGAGTGTCTATTTATAGCGGTGACGTAATCGCGCTAGTAACCGGGCGACGTAAGCAAACAGGTCGCGTCGTGTTTAATTAATTCCGATCGCCTGAACCTTTTGTGTTCATTGTTATTATGCGGTCAAACATTCCAGGGCTCTTCTAGAAGATAATTGAAACTGTATAAAATGGACGTAGCTATGCTCGGGAGTTAGTTCAGTTGAATCCCTGATCACACTATCACACAACATTAATTATGTGATCGGGGGTTGACTTACACAGTTCAGTTCCATTAGTGAAGACGGACAAACACTTAATTAATACAATCATAAAGTTAGTTACATACAGAGTCATAGAGACATTCATACGGAGTGTCAGAGAGTAAAGTGTTAGTGAGAAGCACAGCAGTATCGTGGTGAGCGTATGCAGTATTGTGTCGAGTGGAGTAGTTACTCCAGAAGTTACTGGTATACTAGGATAGCTGTGGATGTGAATACTTGGTAGGGTTGTCGAGTATTGTGAAGCTATAATGTATGAGGACAGTAACGGCGAGTCTGGAAGATACTGGTATATTGGGATAGCTGTGGAAGTGAATACTCGGTAGGGTTGACGAGTATTGTGAAGCTAGGTATACAAGGACAGTAACAGCGAGTTGGAGTGATACTCGGCATTAGTGTCGAAGAATTGTGGTATACGGATAGTTGGGGATACTGAGGCTGTGGAAGGAGAAAGTTAGTTACATAAATAGACAGAGAGTTAGGTGAAAGGTGACTTCTGTCCGAGCAGTTGAATATACAGCCGCTGTTGAATCAGTTGGGTACATAGACGCTGTGGCGGTCGGTAGTCTGACAGTTGAACGTGATATAAGTATATAGTGATATAAATATTGTGATATAAATATCGCGCAAACAGGCTACAAGAGTCTGCAACAGACTAGCAGTCTAAGATTGAAACGCGTAGTGAAATAAATAATTTGTAATATCGTGGAAATAAATAGTAGTGTTAATTAGTTAAATAAATAGTGTTAGTGTTATCTAGTTAATTATAGTTTAAGTCTTAATTAGTTTTTAATAATTGTTTAATATTAGTAATAGTAACTTTCATTATAGTTTAATAAATACTTAATTTTAATTAATAATAATTGTCTTCACTTCACCCAAATAAATAAAAACGTTACAATTGGTGTCAGGTGCTCGGATTAATAAACTGTGAAGTGTAAATTAAAAATAAATAAAATTAAACTATTAAAATTAAGTGAACTGAAAGTACGTGATCTCAGGACGGAACTGGAAGAACGTGAATTGGAAGCAACAGGAAAGAAAGCAGAGCTTCAAGAGAGACTGCGTCAAGCATTAATCGATAGTGGTGAAAATCCTGCAGATTACTTATTTAAAGTTCCGTATGATAATTACGACATTTGTAAACTACTAAAAGAATATTGCAGAAACGTAGAAGAAAACTTTAGAGAATTAATAGAATTTTTTAGAGATTTAAGACAAGAAAGTTCCAGAAGTTTGGAGGAAAATTCCGAAGCACCGGCGGAAGAATTAATGGAACATTCTAGAACATTGGAAAGGGAATTGAAGGAAAGTTCTCAAATAGTGGAGGAAAGTTCTAGAATAGCGGAGGATAATTCCAGTGCACTGAAAGAAAGAGTAATGGAACATTCTAGAATATTGGAAAAAGAATTTGATGAGAGTTCTAGAAAAGTCGAAGAGAATTCTAGAATTATGGAGCAAATGTTGGAGCGAAAGTTGGAGAAGACTTTTAGAAGAACTGAGGATAGCCTTCGGGAGTAGCTCGTGTGGTTCATCTCGCACATCCTGCGGCTCTTGACAGCGAGTTGGAGTGTCTGGGCACGCAAGCACTCATCTACGCAGTTCGAGACTGTAAAACTCAGCAAGCACTGCACCTAGCTTGGCCAAAAACGAGTGATGACACAATGTCATACGTATTCAATAATGAAGCTGCCAAACAAACTTCACGTAACCCATTGTGAGTACGAAATAATTATGCTGATAGAAATATGAACAACGAAGCCACAGAAGAGAAGGTGTGACAAACTACAGGCACAGTCTTTATTAGAAGAAAGAAACTCCGCTGTTACAAAAGACGAAAGAGAAAAAGGAACAGAACAAGCGAGAGAACGAGAGTGTGTACAGAAAGAGACTAAAGAAGAAATTGAAGACGAAATTCTAGAGATAAAGGAAAGGTATGAAGAGAGTATGAACAATGAAGATCAGCTGGAAGTCAAGAATAACCCTGAAGAAGAAAAAAAAGGAGAGAGAAGCCAACCAGAAATAAATAGTCCCAGACGAGCAGCTGCAATCACAATCCAAGTTCCCAGTATACCAGTAACTTCCAGACTCGCCGTTACTGCTCTCGTATACTATAGTTTTCCAATACTCGTCAACACCGAATATTCACATCCACAGCTATCCCAGTATACCAGTAACTTCCCTTTTACTCCACTCGACACTATGCTGCTTACGCTTACCACGATACTGCTATGCTACTAAACTCACTATCTATATAACTGTTCGTCAACTCAACTCAGCTGACTATGTAACTATTGTAACTATGTAACTAACTCTCGGGCATAGCTGCGTTTACATAGCTGGCATTATCTTCTAGAGAGCTCTAGAACATTTGACCCCATAACATCAAACACAAAAGGTTCAGGCGACCGGAAATAATTAAACACGTCGCGACTCGTTTGTCGCCCGGCTGTTCGCGCGATTACGTCATCGCTATACTTAGACCCTTGCTCAGCGCAGCGGCGGTGCTCACACATTACAATATGTTACCTCTTTTTTACTCATCACATATACATTTGTCTGATGATTTTCCTTTATCTATTCTTGGTATCTTATCATATCTAAATATGGAACTGTTCGACTTCTCGCTACAATATATTGACGAAAAACCTATTTTGGTTGAAATGTTTAAAACAATTAATATAGGAATATTTATTGTTTATTTAGTGGCATACAAAAGTATTTTTCCCGTCAATATTTTTGTGATATATATTTTAAGCAGATCCCATATTTAATTTACTTAAAAATATTTCATGTATTTCTCTCTTTTTATTGATATAAGCGTTAATGTATTTTAAATTTGTTTTACCATTAAAATCTTATATTTTTCACATAAGTAGTCTAATCCAGGCATTCACAAAGTTTCATACTAGTGGGCATATTTTTTTTATTTATTTTGTTTTTAGTTAATCTAGTTTATGTGCGGGGCTATACATAAGGATATTTACCAGAAGGACATAATTTTTAAATGAGTCGTGTGACATGATATTTGCTTATTTTTTACAAATTATATCATGCAAGTTTGGCTAGAAACATGAAAGTGTAGGCACAATACTGATGAAAGGCACGGGCGTAGCTATAGGTTTCTCTTGGTCGGGGTTCTGGTGAAATCGTTTTCCCACCTAGCCGTTTTGCATTTCGGTCTAGTTTGGTTTACGTTTTAAGTAGCTACACAATATGTAATATTATTATATCATTATTAAGAAAAAGAAAATGAATGTTAAAAAATAACAAAAAATGTTCTGTATGCATTTTATTTTTAAAGAATTATATTTAATCTCTTACGTTTAATGGCTAACCTATTGATAATTTCGTTGGGATCTACATCCACTGCCACATCCCTGTGCACGCTCATGAGAGCGAGTCCAGTGAGTCTCTCATTTCCCATTTTATTGACCCTGGAGCGACTCTAGAAGATTACTTCGTTTTCTTCCTTTACCTCTAGAATTTATTTTTAGATTTATTCTTTAATTTCTTGCTAAACGCGCACTCGTACTCCATCGTGTTCTCTTTCTTTTTCTCTTTTGTCCTCTTTTGTAACAGCGGAGTTTTTTTTTTTCTAATTAACACTGCGCCTGTAGTTCGTCGCACTTTCTCATGTAGAGATTCGGTGTTTTTATTTCTCTCAGCATAAATATTTCATACGCGCAATGGTTTGCGTGAAGCTTGTTTGTCAGCTTCATGATCGAATACATATAATATTGCGTCAACCATCAACCTTTTAAACTATAGACACAGCGCAGCCTATTTTGCCTATGCTACAAAAATGTTCCAAGATAACCGTGCAGATATATATCTCCATCCTTCAAAAAAACGGATCATGTGTAAAAGTATACTGGACATGCGTTGTGTACTATCGTGTATCTCTCTCGTTCATGCGTAAAGCCGTATATATCTTTCTCTATCACAAAATTGTACATTTTCAAACTCCCGAAGGCCTTCCCCTAGAAGTCTTCTCCAATTTCCGCTCCAACATTCCCTCCACAATTCCAAAATAATTCTCCACTCTTTCAGAATTCACCTCCAATTCTAGTTCCAATTTCAGCTCCAAAATTCCAGAATTTTCTTCGACTTTTCTAGAACTCCCATAAAATTCCTGTACCAATGTTCTAGAACGGTCCATTACGTCTTCCAGTGCTCCGGAATTTTCTTTCAATATTCTAGAATTTTTTTCTAGTTTTAAAATTTTGTAAAGATCGGATAAGTAAGCCTGAACTTTGAAGTAATCTTTAGAATTTTCACCAGCATCGACTAATGCTTGCCGTAGACAAGATTGTAGTACGCTTTTGATTCCTGTTGTTTCCAAATCCTGTTCTTCCAGCTCTCTCCTGAGATCACTTACTTTTAATTCACTTAAGTTTACTTGTGTAATCATATTTGCCATTTTTATTTTATTTTTAATTTACACTTCACAGTTTATTAAACCTTACACCTGACACCAATTGTAACGTTTTTATTTATTGGGTGAAGTGTAAAAATCAAATAATTATTATTAATTAAAATATATGTTTATAATTAAAAGATAATAACAATGACGATTACTAATAATAAACAAATATTAAATACTAATTTAAGACTACGTATACAATTAACTAGTTAAACACTAAAACTATTTATTTATTTAAATGATTAACACGACTATTTATTTACACGATATTACTGATTATTTATTTCGACTATTTATGTCACTATTTATATCATGTTCAACTGCCCGGACAGAATTCACACCTTTCATCTCTGTCTATTTATGTAACTAACAGTCTAACTATCTAATTGTCCTTCTGACTGAGTAACTCTTAAACTTCCACAGCCTCAGTATTACCGACTGTCAGATGCGTGAACTTGACAGCAACATTAAAAAATATGCACTTAATCGATAGTATTTCGTTTGTATTTCATCGTATTTTACTAAATATTATTTGTATTGCGCAATTAATGCTAATAAATTGCATTTTATTTTTATGCTGCCACGTAAAAGGATTTACAAATTTCTCAGATCGTTTCTATTTCGTATGTATTTGATTGTATTTATAGTCAAAATTTTGAAAAAAAATTTCTAGCTAAAGTTATGACTATATAATTTTTGTGCTGCTAAGTTCACGCTAGCAGCAAAGTTTACGTATTTTTTTTTTTAATTTTTACAAATCATCTGTATTTCGTTTGTATTTGATAGTATTTCAATTAAAAAAGTTTAAAAAAATCTACGGTAAGTTATGACAATATCATTTTTATCATGCCAAATTCACGCTAGCAGCAAAGTTTACGTGAATTTTGTTTTAATTTCACAAATAGTCTGTAATTCGTGTGTATTGGATAGTATTTCAAGTAAAAGAGTTAAAAAAAATCTACGGGAAGTTATGACAGTATCATTTTTTTAAGGGGTCGCGTGACCGCGTGCCTAGTGTTTGGTGAACCGGGTTCGATACTGACCGACGCCAAATATTTCGAATTTTAAATGGCACAAAATTGATCCCGTGGTGCACTTTTCACGCCAGCATTGAGTGCCCGTGAGGTGACGCCTGGTAAACGCCCGCACGCTACAAATATGTCATCATTAACAAAATCTGCTTACAAAGCAGATTGGCACACCCAGCAATGGATAATAAGCCGTGATGATATATTTATTTTATTTCTTTATATTTTTATGCTACCAAATTCTCGCTAGCAGCAAAGTTTACGTTTTTTTTTTTTAAATTTACTAATCGTCTGTATGTCGTTTGTATTTGATAGTATTTCACGTAAAAAAGTTTAAAAAAAATCTATGGGAAGTTATGACATTATTTTTATGCTAGCAGCAAATTTTAGGTATTTTTTTTAGTTTAACAAGTCGTTTGTATTTTATTGTATTTCTACAAAAAAAATTAAAAAAAAAATTCTACGTGAAGTTATAACAGTATCTTTTTATGCTGCCAACTTCAAGCTACCAGCAAAGTTTATGTAAAAAAAAAATTACAGGTCGTTCGTATTTTTTTTTGTATCTTATTGTATTTCCAGTAAAAATTTTGAAAAAATATTGTACAGGAAGTTATGACTATATCATTTTTATGCTGCTAAGTGACCTCACTAATTCCATGTTTCAAATAGCAATAAGCTTAAGCTTTTAGTAAAGTATCACTGCCGGTTTAATCGTTTGTGAACATAATGTAATTTGTAAATAAATAATTAGATATATATATATATATATATATATATATATATATATATATATATATATATATATATATATATATATATATATATCATTACGGCTTATTACCCATTGCAGGGTGTGCTAATCTGCTTTGTACATAGATATCGATAATGATGAAATATTTACACCGTGGCGCTTACCAGGCGTTACCTCACGGCCACTCATTGCTGGCGTGGAGAGTGCACCACAGGGGTCAATTTTGTGCCATTTGAAATTGGAAATATTTGGCGTCGGTCATGATCGAACCCGGTTCCCCAGATGTAATTTGTTGTTCCAATAAATAGAAAAGTCTGTAATACGAAATTTTGGATTACATTTTATTATGTTTCTCCTCGAAAATCTGTTAAGAGCTCCCTCAAAGTTAAGTACCACATCATATATAGTCAAAGTTTCCATTCAAATACAAAACTTGAGAAGTTTTGGATCATATTTTAATATAATTTTTTAGCTAAATCTGGTGATAGCTTCAAGTAAAATAACACATGCGAAAGAACTGAGATTTCTTCCAATTACTCTCGGCGACGATCAAAACAGTTCTTAATCGGCTGACAGCTTCCTCTTCATTTTTCGCCGAAATTTTGAAGTCGGCCAAGTATTGTAGCACTATATTTGGGTTGACGAGGTCTCGAAATACGTGATTTATGTGCCTCTGGAACATGGATGGTGAAGTATATAGGCCAAACGGCATTTTTGTAAATTGGTATTGGCCTCTTTGGGTCACGAACGAAGTGTGTTTTCGACTCTATTCCTCGACCTTTACATGGAAGAAGTCATTTTTCAATTCAATTGCGCTAAAATTCTTTCAACTTTGTAACTTTTCTAACTGGTCCTCTATTAGGGGCAGTGGATATCTGTCCTTAACGACCACTTTGTACATTCTTCTATAGTCGATACAGACGCGTCGGGATCCGTCTTTCTTGCGTTGTACAACTACTTGGCTCGAATACTCGGAATCTGACGGTTCCACTATTCCCTCTCTTAGCCACTGTTCTACTTGATCATCCACTATATTGCGCTCTGGTAATGGTAGTCTTCTTGGACGATTGAATACCGGTTCTTCATTTTTTTAAATGATCTTTATTTTTAAATTTGTCGTGTTGCTTTTATTTGTCTTGTAGCTGTCAGTTAGTTCTTTGACACTCTTCTTTATTTCTTCACTCACTTCCAAAGCAGTGTCTATTTCTTTATCTTTATTCTTCAATTCGATATACATTATACAGGCTTCCTTGTTTGTTCTACTAATCTGTACACCGTCTTCATTAATTAGAACAATCAATTGATTTAGTAATTCGTTACCTATTACACCATTTATTATCATGACGTCATTCGGTGCGACATGGCATTTAGTAGTGTATTCTTCATCATACACAGTAATTGATTCCTCAAAATATCTAATAGACAACGTTTCATTTTACAAATCCATACTAATTTGGAATTAGTAAGCTTGGGCGAACCTATCGTTTCAAAGGCGTCTCTTCGAATTATATTGACTTCGCTGCTTGTATCTTTCAGAACATTTAACTCTGTATTCTTAATTAACTCCTTCTTTTACATCTTTGGTTGGTATTATTTACCTCTACTTTACTCTTCACGTCTTCTTCCTTGCAGTCAAAACTTTTGTGAGCAAATTTGTTGCACTTAAGATATTTAGGGTCTTTTCCTTAATTATAAAAAATCGCTGGACCGGTTATCAAGTGGTCTGCAGCTATAGCATTGTATTTCCGTATTCCTATTTTGGCTGTTTTTCGTTGGTTGCTTTTCAGAGTCTGCATTCTGTCGTTCTCTTAAACCTTGAAAATTTCGTTTTTCTTGTTTCGAGGTGGATGTTTTCGATTTTATTATTTCATATAGCTTGACCTTTTCTTTTATTCCTTGTAGGTTTTAGCATTATACAGTACTGTTTTGTTTATTGGATCGTCGAATTTCCCGTCCACAATGTATTGCATTACTGTCTCCTCTTCTATTGCAGCTCTACTAGCTGTCTCTCTCATGATTAATATTGAATTCTTGGATCGTCTCTTCTTTCTTCTTACGTCTCTCCATTAACAGTTTATGGGTTGACGCGCTACTTGTCTTCATTTCAAATTCATCGCGCAGTACTTATTTCAGTTTTCCCCAAGTCGTGATACCTTCTTCTGATTGTATAAAAATTTTAACAAGACTCTTCAGTGACTTCTTGCTAAAGATTAATTTCTGTAAACTGTTCCAACGCATAATCTCTGCAATTTATTCAAATTCCTGGATCCATTTATTTACTGGATATCCGTATTTTCCGTCAAAACACCTCAGTGAATCTTCAACTCCGCGAAATGTCATTGAAAATGCTGCTGAATTTTTCTTACTTCTTCATATTTGAATATTTCTTCTTTCGTCTTCTGTGTGATAGTCTTTATCGGTTTATTGTTTATCTTCT
This sequence comes from Harpalus rubripes, assembly GCA_963082715.1. Classification (NCBI taxonomy): domain Eukaryota; kingdom Metazoa; phylum Arthropoda; class Insecta; order Coleoptera; family Carabidae; genus Harpalus; species Harpalus rubripes. Next base: position 2,239,069 of record OY720460.1, on the reverse strand, counting down.
TTACCGGCTTCTTAACTCTTTCGTCTTCTTTTTTATTTGCTTATTCGTTTTCACTTCTTCCGTTTTCTTCTTCTTCATTGTCTGAAGTATCTTCGTCTTTACTTTCGTCTTTACTTCTTGCTTCTTCGTTTCTAGATTCTCCTTTTTTGTGTCTTTATCTTATGATATTAGAATTTTACTGTTGCCATCTACTGAGTTCTGAAGTAACAGAGACGACAAGCTCAAAGAAAGAGACAGCAAAGCACTACCATGACCTCTTAGATAGAATCTAAAACAGTTTAAATGTGTTGAATAATTTTGTGTTTCGGAATTAATTTTTTTTTAGAATTTATCTTTAGCTAACAAATCATTATTATAACAAAACTGATTACTCATACATACGTCAAACACCGCCGCAAAATAAAACAGCAAATATCAAATCGGATTAGGAAAATACGTTGAGAAGAGAAGAGAGGCCATGGTAATACAAACTATCTCTTTCTTCGAGCCTGCCGTCTTTTTCTAAAGATATGTAGCACTGGAGGGGAGAATGTGTGTTGTGTGACGTCAATGTCGTAAGTCCCCATTTAATAATTTAATAACACAAACAGATAAACTAATAATGATGGTTTTAAGGTGAATCACAGGTAAGGTTGATTATAATGCACAGTTCTTAACAATTCAAACTATATTACACTGTATGTCCTCTTTGTTACACTCCGTACGTCTTAACTCGGACCGGGATTCGACTTGACTGCCTCTGTTGCTAGGCTGTTGGCGACGAACGCCAAACAACTGCGCGTTCGTATCGGTCAGGACCGTACCGAGCCCATATCATTAATCGTATTTCAATTCCTGCTTTTACCATCTGCCAAAATTTACAAAAATGATTTTCAAAATATAATTTTTTATAAAGCGACAAAGTATACATTTGAGCTCCTGAAATATTAGTAAAAGTGACTTATTTACTTTTGTCGTATAACCACAGATTTACCAAAAGCAGCAATATTAAATATTATCATATTTAAACACTGTTGTAAAATATGTTTGTTTTTTTTTCTAGTGATCACAGGAGCGACAGATGGCTTAGGCAAAGCATACGCTGAAGCTTTAGCAGCAAAAGGAATGAGCGTTATATTAATTAGCCGAACTATGGAAAAATTAAAAAATGTTGCAGAAGAAATAGGTAAAGTATATTTTATTTTCACTTGTGATTATATTTTCTGTTAAATTATAAGGTAATAAGTAGACTTTTATAACAAAACTAATCACTCATACAAACGTAAAACACCACGGTGGAACAAAGCAGAGCAAATGTCAAATCGGATTAGAACATTTTAGACAAAAATTGTCATTGGCGGAAAACTGAATTTGGCCAGTATTTTATTTTAAAATTACTCCAAAACATCAGTAATCGAAAAAAATGTTTCGAATAAAAACATTTGGTTCTAATTCATGTCAATGCATACATTAAAAATCCCTACAAGTTTCATCTGGACTTGATGTCATTCATGAGCGATTGTCAAAAGCCGTCATGACATGGCTTACGAATTAGAATACGTCTCCTGTTAGCCAGCGTCTTTTAATTTTATTTCTTTGTTTAGTATTTGTTTACAAAGCTTATTTCATGTATAATTTTTTTATTATTGAATTTGACTGGCTTCAGCTTCTACAGTGTACATAATGTCTATATTTTGTAGTCTCAGAAAACATATTTTTTTCCACGTTTAAATTTTGCGCCTTTCAATTAGCGTCTCGTTATGGCGTCCATCTGTTCAATTCGACACAAACGCGTAACATTGTAAACTCAGTTTAGTAGTATATATTATATGTCTTTGATTAAATCATAACATCATTAACTGTAAGGTATGGTTTCGCTGGCGCCACCAGCGGCCCCGGTCCACAGTAGCGGTTGGCAGTGCTGGCTGCTTCAGTGTTGTTAAATGTGCATGGTTTCGGTGGTGTGATGCGGTTCAAACCGAATATTGCCAGCCGTGGAGCTGCTGCTTCCCCACCGCTTCAAGAGCAGTTTGACTTGGGTCGCGCTGGTACTTATGTTAAAAACGACGCCCATATTTATTGATACCGAAGATAAAATATTACTAAAATTTGTCTAAATTTTAAGCCATTCATTTTTAGTCAAATATTAATTGACAAAGAAAAAATCTTTCATATTATCTGGTTTGGAACAAGTCATACGGTTCTACTCTTTTCACAATATTTCTAAAATATTATCATCCACTTCTGCCTCGAGCATGAAGGAAAGAAGTATATTAGATTTTTTTCAAATTGCAAAAATTGCAACTGACGACGGCCGACCGAGTTCAACGAAACTACCCTGGCAGTACGGTCAAACCGTAGCTACTGGCCCCTACTGCAAACTGTAGCCGCTGGCAGCGCCAGCGAAACCGTACCTTCAAAGAAGTCCAGCACTGCCGAAACTAGAAAGCTAGAAAGTGCATACTCAGAATATTTAAAAAAAATTAAAAAATGAACTATGGTTGTTTTTGTCAAAAGTACCCTAATAGGGGATTCCACCATTTTTTTAATATAATTTCATCAGAAAGTATAAGTAAAACTAAGACTACTGGTGAAAATCTGGTGAAAAAATTCCTATTAATAAGCGAGATATGGTCCCCCGACGTTTGAAAATATAGATGTGACGTCACGAATATAAGTTTTTATATAAAACTGTTTGCTTCGTGGATCTAAAATGTTCTTGAAATGTATGCTATTTTAATATTATAAATAAATTAATATTGTAACATTGTAAAAGTCTACATGCTTTATAATTGCAAGTGTATAAAAATTATTATGTTTAATGCAAGAAATTTATATTCAAATAAAAACTGTTTGAGAATTGCAGTACTGGACTGGTAGCCACGTGTCCGCTATTTGAATTTGTCTACTTCCATTGGTAGTAGACTCCACGCCCTAACTCGGTTATTCGTTATATATTTATAGGTGGTCTTTGAGTCGCCAATCAAAATAATATATATGGATTTAATATAAGTGACGAGCTGCTAAAACAAAAACCCCCTTATTTCTGAAGTATTTCAATTATATCATTTTATTTATTTATTAATATTCATTATTTTTTACTAATTTCTCTTAAATCGATGAAGCTGTAATCCCCTATTGTTAATATAAACAAAAAATGTTTAAATTCATTTACATTACAATATCTGACAAAATTATATCAATTTTAATTATTAATAATAACTGTCATAAAATAAATCAAATATGCCCAAAACTCAATAGTTTATATCTGATAATAGTTTGACCTTATACATGATTGGTGTCAAGAGTTTTTATAAAATATATCAAATTTATTGAATTCTTCAAAGTCGTTTGTTAGTGGCCATTGAGTTTATTTTGCATATCCTGTCTTTGTATTTATAGTTACAAATGAAAAAGTTAGTATTATTTCGTATATTGTATAACGGGGCGAAGATACGCGGTGCTCCACATTTGGAGGAACCACAACAGAAAGCTATTGTAGTATTGTAGAGGGTCGGAAACAAGGGCAACAATGTCTGAATGTTCCGCCTTTCGGCACCACATTCGGCAAACCATAAAAACAGGGATTGAATAACGTTCAATCAGACGCGTCAGAGCCGAGGCTCTCACTACCAGTTCGCTGCCGAGCGATCCCTGTCCCTGGGTGCAAGCCCGGTTGAGGCCCACTGGTAGGGGCGGGTAACTATCCAAAACCCTACTAGCTATGCAGGCTAGTACCCGAACTGTATTGGCACGCAGCTCACCCGCGGTAGTGTCGTAGCACCCCTAAGCAGCATATGCCTTTTGAAACCACTACCCTCCGCCTTCGCGCATGCTGCAGACCACAGCGCGCCTCACATTACGCCGACCGGGTATAAGTACCCCAGGCACGGTCAGCCCCACGGAGTACCAGATTAACCTTCCGGTGGAGGTTGCGCTGATACAAGGCCGAAGTGGCAGCGGTACCGACGCCACCATTCCTGGCAACGCACAGCAGCACAGCCACTCCAACCCCAACAGCTACTTAATTAGGCTCCTGCAAGCCAGGCATAAGTGTCGCCAGCTCCAAGGTGGGGGCGTCGCCAGCTCCTTGCTTCCACCTGGCAGCCCTTGGGAGAAGACGAGGCTAATCCGTCCGGTACCACCAGGCTTCCACACCCTTGGCCCAATGAATTATGCAAGTACCCACCACTGCAGCGTAATCGCATCTTGCACACTCCCCATTCAAGCTGCGCTCAACGATCACTCCCCATACACCCCGTCGTTCAACCCAGCCTCTCTCACACACATACACTCAACTAACATACTCCTCCAGTGCTGGGAAGCTAGCCCCCTCCGGCGTCTCTCTCTCTCCCCCTCGCCAACCGCCTGTCAAACGCCTCCCTAGCGAACTCTTCTGCTACCCTGTACCTATCCTTCTGAGTAATTACCGCCTCCAGCTCCCACATAAGCACATCCATACAAGCATTCCAACATACAGGCCCACTTATACTGTTGGATTTAATTTCAATTTCCAACTCTTTACCTTCGCCTACTTGACTAAATACAATATATTATATAAACAAATATATGTATGTGACATTTTAGATAAGCAGATTAGTTGATGTATTTTTGACGTTTCCCATTATTCTCAATATAGTTTGTTCTACAAATTGCGCTTTATTATTTATTTATCCCATTTGCTTTAACAGGTTATGGGCCCAGGCATTTGAATGAACAAATGTACATGAAAATACGCGTGGAGAGTACAATCTTACAAATATTAAAATATTTTGCAAGTGTCAAAAATTTTATGGTTTGCATTTTTGTTTCTGTCAAAAAAATTCTAACATGTCATTTAATTATATGATGAATACTACACGCTTGGAAATGTTATCTAAAGATAATTATGATACATGGAAAATTCACGCACAAGCGGTGTTAATAAAAAATGATATTATGGGATATGTTTCTGGTGAAATCGCGAAACCTGAATTGCCAAACCAACCGACTGACGTACAACAGTTATCATACGATAATTGGGTAAAACTCGATCTTAAGGCAAAATCCAACATATACTACCCTGAGGACAACCTCGTTCTACATTCCTCCATGCAACCCCCCTTCTTCCCATTAAACAAACCCGCCTTTCCCTAAAGAAATCAGCCCATAGTCTTATCTCCGCGCATTCCAATTCCCGAAAACGCGATAAGACCGTGTTCCACGAGAGATGATCAAACGCCCCTTTAAAGTCGATGAACAACCCCAGAACGTATGTCCCCGTAGAAGCCGACACCGTCTCCTTCACCAAGGCCCACGCGTCCTCGACCGACCTTCCTGCCCGGAAGCCAAACTGGTACCCATGCAAGCCATCCAACAGTGGAGCGAGTCTCCCGACAAGCATCCGCTCGAGCACCTTGCCGAAGACGCTCAGCAAGGTGATCGGGCGGTACGAGGTAGGATCGTCTCTCACCCTGTCTTCCGACTTGAGGAGCACCACCACACGGCCCTTTTTCCACAACGGCGGAAAGCGATTACTCGACAAACAGGCGTCAAACATCGACTTAACGTAGAACCCCAGCACCGCCCACACGTGACGGAGAGTTACAACATCGACCCCATCTAAGCCAGGTGACTTGCCCACAGCCATTGCAAAGATTGCCGACTCAATTTCATTCCAGCTAAATTCTCTAGCCTCTTTCCTGACCTCTATAACCCTTGTAGGTTCATCAGCTTCTGGCAAGAAACTACCCAAAAAAATATCCGCGCTTTCATCCCATGACTCGGCGACCCTGTTACCCTGCCTAATCCTCGGAATGTCCGCGTCTCCACGTAAACCCCGACAAATCCGGTATAACGCCCCCCACGGATCGTCTTTACCTTGCTCCTGAACGAACTCCCGCCAATGCCCATCCTTCTCTTCCTTGAGCATTCGACGATATACCGGGACAGAAGCTCGGTACTCTACCTCCCTCTGTGGCAAAGTATGCGACTGTTCCCGTCTGGCCCGCTGGAATACCAGCGCAAGCGCCTTGAATCACGCCGCAATGCCGCCAAGTCGCTTGTCCACCACTGGACCTGCCTTCGCCTCTTGCCCATCGGTCTCCTCCGCAGGACACTTTCATTGGTCTTGGTTACCCAATCCAACAAAACCTCCGATTGCTTTTCGGCCAGCAAGTCGACGAAGTCGGCTTCAGCGACATCAACAACGCTCTTCAATTCCGTCTCGGACAGTTCCCAGTCTACACCCTTTGTCACCCATCCCAAACGATCTACCGTGTCGCGCCCACCGTCCCCTTTACCCGAAACCGTTAATAACATCGCGTTATGATCCGACATACCCCAGCTATCGAAAACATCCCACGTCCAGTTAAAACGATCCCCAGCCCTGTTAGTCAACGAAATATTAAAGTCGCTCATTCCGCCCGGCCCGCAGTACATGTATATCAAACTCGGCTAGTTCAGCACAACTAGTCCCCGCTCGTTGATAAGGTCTTCAACCAACCGACCGCGGTCAACCTTCTCCCCGTGCCGATTGTCCCCATTGCTGAACCACAGCGGCGAAACGGCGTTCCCATCTAATCCCATCACTAACGGAGTACCATTCGCACTCTCAATCACCCTACGTAAGTAGTCGAGATCATGTCTGATATCCCCCCCCCCCCCCAAGTTGACAATACAACGAACAAACAAGAATTTTACCTAGAGGCCCAACTATGGCAACACAGACTCCCGTGGTTGTGACCAGCTCAGGGATCACCATGACGTCGATTGTATCGTCAACAACGACCACCGCCGCCTTGCGGCAATCTTTCGCAAGGTGCCCCTTATCCCCGCACCTCCGACACAAGTTCTCCTTCGCCGAACATTCCTTCGCCATGTGCCCATACGCGTAGCAGCGAAAACAGCGCTGTACGGCGTCTACTTCGTGGACGTGGCAACTACTCCACCCTATATAAATACGACCTTCCTGACATAGCGCGTCTTTCATCGCCCGGGAAATCTCAAGAATCCACCGTTCTTTTTGTTCGGAAACAACCCTTGTTCTTGCCAAATACTCGGGCATAGCAATAACTTCTGATAAAACAAGGGCAGACACAATTAAATGAATTTTACATTTAATTACATTTCTAAAGTGCTTAAATATTCAAAGAGGCTACGTAAGAAGAAAAGCAGCCGGTTAGGTTGCACTACTTTTCTCGTTAATCACAATATTCTCCGCACACCCAGCACCACTCGCCACCAGCAACAAACGTCTTAAAACGCAGGACATTGCGAAAGAAACATCGACTTTGGATTAGTTTAGGTTGCAAAACGGAATGGGCGGCGACCTAAGAGGAAGCCGTTCATTAAAATTGCGAAAAGCACGAGTGTAGTGGGTTAAAACCAGTGGTGAGCTATAGGGGGACGCGGGAGCTCACGCCCTTTGTTAATTTTTTTCTAATTTGTTTTTTCTAAAAAGAACTCACGGTCGGTGCTGGTGAACCGTCGATGATATCAATTAATTCCTTTTATTCTCCTCGATCCTAGGCCATGTTTTCAGCTTGTTGCAGGCTAAAGTCTTTTATTTCTAACATTATCTTCTATTTGTTTGGTCCAGGTCTTTCTTGGAGCGGTTGACATTATTTTCCACTGTAGTGGTCGATTCCACCATAAGAGTGGCACGGTAATCTTTCTTCGTTTATTCGGCAAATATGCCCAAATCAACGTAGTCTACCTTTTCGGATTCCTTTCTATACTGTCAACTGGTTGACGCAGCGAGCTCGTATTACTTCATTCCTTAATCTGTTTTGGCGAGATATACCAAGGATTCTTCGTAGACAGCTCATTTGAAAAGCATCTAGTTTTTAGAGATATGACTGCAGAAGAATCCATGACTCTGCACCATACAGAAGAATTGGCAGTACGAGTGTTCTTTATAGGCGTACTTTAGATGAAACAGTTTTCAACTCGCCTATATAGAAGCCCAGATATTTAAATTTATTTACTTGCTCTATTTGCATTCCATGTAGATGAATATTAATTGGCGACCAATCTGAAGACTACTTTACTTTTACTTCTGTAAAAGTTCAATTGGTTCTCTCATGTCTTCAGCAAAAGTAGCATTATCGTCTGCGTACATCAGATCGCGGATGTATTTATTTTCACTGTACTGTACACCCCTGCGGTTATTAAACACCTTCCTCATAACTTCATCCACAATGGGGTCATTTAAAAACAATCGTTGTTTTTTTATAAAATCGTGAAATTCGTCTCATTTAAGAAATATAGTTGTATAAAGTAACACGAAATATGGGACTTTTCATTCATAAATTTACTAATAAACTTTCACGCTGTAAAAAAGACATTCCTCTGTCACACACACACACACACACACACACACACACACACACACACACACACACACACACACACACACACACACATTTACGGTCCACGTGGTTTCCGTTTGCTGTTGTAACCTAAAATTGTGACATGTAACAGCAGAGTTAATAGTAAAGGTATGTAAATAAAATATTCATTAAAATAAATATCAATAGTTGTATGAAATATGTTTTTAGTTAACAATATGGTTGTGAAGTATTGTGACGTGCCATGCTGTGATAACACCTCTTTGAAAACAAAAAAAATATCCATTCGAATACCAAGCAGAAAATACTAATTGAACAAAAAAATTATAGGAACCACAAAATCAAACTGACAAGTGACAACCCCAACAATCATAGTTCCAAACTAAACCGGTGGAGCTCGACTGTTGTATCCGGCAAACCCTGACGTCAGCGGCCAAATATTTGATATTATAGATAACTTTTAAAAAATATCTGTGATTCTGAAGACTTGTAAGGGGTAAAACATGCAACTACATATTTAATTTGACCTACTCTTTCAAAAAATAAATAAATTAGAAAATGTGAAATGACCCCACTGTATTAAATAATAACGGAGAGAAAACAAAGCCTTATTTTATCCCTGCGCAGATGGCGAAGCTATTCGATAGTTCTTCTTTAATGCATACACGGCTACTAGAATCTTCAAACATGGTTTGTATGTTGCGCATAATTTTAGTAGGTACCCCTTCGGTTGTAAGCGCGGACCACAATGCTGTTCATGGTTGACGTTTTTAACGTGTTTTCTCTAATCTATAAGATTCAAACATTTTGCTGATATACAGTGTTGCTTTTGTTTGCGAATTATTGGACATACTTCTTTGGCACATTTTTGGACTATTTCAGTCAATGCTTCTGCTTCTTGATTAACATTTGCAAATGGTGCCAGCAATTCGAAACGATTCATTGTCTGAATTTGATAACAAGCACTAGTTATGATTTTTAATGGATTTTGATCGTGATGGTATACGTTTTAGTCTTATCTGTACAAGTGCACAGAGTAAATAATGGTCAGACCCACAATCCGCTCCCCGCGTCACACGTGTGTCCTCTAACAAAGTGCGAAATCAATATACACAGCATAAGTATAACACAGTATACACAACATATAATACATTTAATACTGTGGCGAAATCTACTATTCACTATAAAATAATCCAGTGCCGCCGAATCTTTGCCATTAGGAGCAAGCCACGAAAGCTGATGATGCTTGGGATGTATGAACAAACTATTTCTTACTAGTGAAGTATTCGCACTGGCAAAAGATAACATCCGTAAACCATTGTCATTAATGTTATCAACTCCATAGGAACCTAAAACAGTTTCCCATCCAATACGACATGCTCCAGAATGAGCGTTAAAATCGCAGATCTTTGTTTGGAATTTCGACAATAAAAAGAACATAATTTCTAGAGCTACGAAGTCATATTGTAGATACCTATTTTTGTATAAAATAAACTAAATTATAACATTTAATTAAAAAAAGAGAGTCCTTTGTTAAAATATCCATAGATCACCACTGGCTAAAGCATATAACAACTGCCGAACTGGACACCTCAGTATTAAGTTCATGTTGTTTGTTAATAACAATATACAATGGATATATCGTCTTGGAGACAAACTATTGTATCCCATATATATATATATATATATATATATATATATATATATATATATATATATATATATATATATATATATATATATATATATCAACATCAACTACCGACTATGTAACATTATGGTGGTTCTGAATGAACTGCTTCCTTATAATAATAATAATGATAATAATAAAATTTAATGATCATGTTATGAATACAATTCATTCGCAATGTCTGGCGTTATAAGACGTTTGTCGGACGATATTCTTCTTGTAAACGTGGCCTCTTCGAATTTTCCAACGCTGTAGAAATTTAGTTATCGTTGATTTAGAGATGGCCATCATTGTGTCATACCCTCTATAATAACTTTCTGTTGTCATTCCTCCGAATATAGAACACCACGTGTCTTTGCCATAGTATAAAATACTATATTGTAATGTGCAGTGCCTGCCGTCGCCGCCACTGTTACCGCCGCTGTCCCCGTCGCTGTCGCAGGGACGAGCGAGTGTTTATTTTTAGCGATGGCGCAACAGACTTGTCGAAACCTGCTTAATTACGCGGTTGATGTAACCTATTGTGTTTGAGTTTTATTTGGAAGTGTTCTAGTAAGTTCTCGAATACAAATGCCGGAGTATATAAGCACTGTTAGCGAAGGCATTGGACAGTCTGATATAAATAAGCGTTGCGTGTTAAACAGTTGGTGATATAAACAGATAGTCGACAAGTGGTAAACATAAATAAATATAGCTGTATAAATAAATAAGTGAGCTATATATTGTTTAAATAAATATTCTTAGTGTTTAAGTGTCATAATATTCTTATTCTTAATTAGTGTTTAATATTTCTTTAATCGTAGTGTTTGTTATATTTAATATCTTTTAATTATATTTAATATCTATTTATCATTATAATAAACTTTTATTTTAATTAATAATAATTGTCTAATATTTACACTTCACCCAAATAAATAAAAACGTTACAATATTTTTCTTTTGTAACTATAAATAAAACGAAAAGACGTAAACTAAATTCAATGGTTCCCAACAACAGATTTTGAAATAATCAGTGAACAGCTTGAAGCACATGATATCTTATATATAAAAGTGAAAGAATAAACGCTAGGCAAATATATACACCGTTTTACATATCGACGCCAAATTTTGTACAAATGTTCTTTTAGCGTCAGGGCGTGTCGTAAAAGTTATTAGAGTACAAAATATTGCATAGTTTTTTTTTATAATTAATTTTTAAAATTTACTTAAAAATAGCATTAGCATTAGTTTCGAGGGCGGCCTTACCGATACCGACAGATTCAAAATGACAAAATCACACTTTGGTCCCGTCAATCAAATATTAACATTTTCAACAAATTTTAAGTAGAAAATTTCAGTTAATTTTATGTGTTTTCTGTAAATTTTAGCCGAAGTCATAACCAAATAAAATTTTTGATGTTTCGGAAGAATTGCGAAAAATTCGCAATGGGTGTCATTTTAGAAATACTTAAATAAAACTTTGTCCAGACGATTGCAATATTTAGAATTGCGTTAACTTATATTTTAAACCCCGTGGTATACAAATTTAGTGTTAATTTGTAAATAAATTAAGCCTTTGAGGAGTTGAGATAAAATAAAATGCATTTTTTGGGGCAATTTTAAAATATTAATATATCAAATCGATACTTCAGAGTTCGTTTTTTGCAGGAATTAACACTATCTTTAACCGAAATCGAGACACTGATCGATTTTTAACTCCACATTTTTAACCAAAAATATGAACTCGTGTTTCAGGATTTTTTAACTGGAAATTTAACTACGTTTATACTGGAAATATACATATTAACCCTCCTAAGTTCATTTTTCAAAAATAAACACTATCGAAATCGTGATATTGAACTATTTTTCACCACACATTTTTGACCGAGGCTAAACATGTAAACATGCATTTTTGGGGGCTCATAACTCGTGAATTGTTTGAAATATTTTCAAATAAACATTTATATTATGTTGTACCGTCTTAAAATATAAATTCACTCGCGGTTGCGAAGCCCGCGGATATCAGTTATATAGTATTTCATAAAAACATCACACATCATGCGTAAACATGTTATCAACTATACGAGGATGAGTAGTCTGAAAAGTTTGGCCTAACAAAGAAACAAGTATATTTTTTAATTCAATTTATTTTTCAACATAATCTTCTTTTATGTTGAACTAGAGATGCTCCATCCTCTTTAACCCGTCCATATAGTAGTTGACGTCTTGCTCCGCAAAATAGACTCCTACGGATGTGATGAACACTTTGTTCGATTAAAATCTCTGTCCTCTGAGACAAAGATTGAGTTTAAGAAACAGTCGCTGGGGGTCAAATCTGGTAAATACTGTGGGTGGTCAATCAATTCGAAGCGCAATTCGTAAATTTTGACCATGGTATTTTGATGGAACAGACAAGATTCAAGCGCGGCACCCACCGCACAATCGGCTATTTTATCCTCGATTCCTCACATAGTTCCTTCCATTATCCAGTAGGTATCATTTGGTGAACTTTTTCGATGGTATCTGTAGTGGTCGCAGTTGCTAACCATCACAAACGCTCATCATCAACTAAACTGAAACTACGACGTTTAAATTCAGCTGCCCATCTTTCACGGTGGCAAATGATAGAGGTGAGTCGTCGTAAACATCGTCCAACTCGGCTTCAATTCGCACTGTCAAACAATAACTGAGCATCCAAATGGCTGAAATTTTCAAGAGTATGTTTCAAAACAAGTACAATTGTAGAACCAAAATAGTTTTGACGAGTAACGACATTTACATGTTGAGGCACAATATTTTTCAGACAACCTTTATAAACTATAAAATTTTGAGCGTACTTGATTTATTAAGATACTCTTTGCCCCAAAAAAGCTTTAAATAATATTTTATAGATACATACATTGCGCAAGCTCTCATTTTCGATGTTTCTTTAAGTTATCTCGGGTAATATTAACGATAGAGCAAAACCGTTTGCACATCCCGAAGTTAACTTTTCAATAACTCGCTGTATAGTATAAATTTCTTCATCCTGTGGTAAGCGGTACAAGATTCCTGGGTCCAATATGTACCCGCGTTCAGCCCACCGTGACGCGGCTCGGTCTGATATTTCTCCAATGCATCCATTATCTTCTTTACATCAGGGTCTTCGAGCTGTTGTTCTTGAATTACTTCACCCCTTTTACGTGGGAGTTCCACAGTTACCAAACACACATCGCATGTGGCAATTTCGTTTCCACAACTTGGCCTAGATAAATGGTCCACCATGACATTGGACTTTCCAGGCGTATAGTCAATTTTAAGTTTGTTTGCTTGCAATTGTAGAGCCCAACGGGCTAGACGTCCCGTAGGTGTCTTAAGTGACATCAGCCATCTAAGTGGTTGGTGATCCGTCTTGACAATTACTTCGGCACCCTCTATGTACCCTCTGAACTTACGTTGCCCACACCACTGCAAGAGCTTCACGTTGCGTCGTATCATAATTACGCTCAGCTGGCGTTAGTAGTCTGCTAGCGTATTCGATTGGGTGTTCTTCATATCTGTTCCCTTGAAGAAGGACAGCGCCCAATGCGTATCCACCCGCATCAATGTGTAAAATATTCGACAGCTTCTCGTCAGCTTCATTTAAAACTGGAGCGGTTGTTAGCGATTGTTTCAACTCTTGCAATGATTTTTCTTGTCATTCATTCCAAGTCCACTGTGCATTTTTACGTGTGAGTTCGCACAACGGTCGCGCTATTTCAGAGAAATTCTTAATGAATTTACGATACCAGAAACAGGTTTGAATAAATCCCTTCAAGTGTTTTATATTCGTAGGAGTTGGTAGGTTCATTATAGCGGAAAATTTGTCTGGGTCCACTTGTATGCCTTTAGGCGTTAATACGTAACCCAAAAATTTAATCTCGTTTCGAACAAAATAGCATTTTGCGCAATTTGCCTTTAGTTTGAATTACCTCAGACTGTGAAAAACTCTTTGCAGGTCCTGCCGATGCCACATGAGAATAACAGGCCTGAATGCACAGTTCGTGACGTCATAGCTAGCCTCTTGCTGTCACACCACGCCTCGAACGACAGTATTGTAAGCATACAAAATATACGGAATTTTAAACACATAGGATTGATAAATGTGATTTATATAGATATACAACTCGTAAATAACTATTCAAATATTATATAATAATTGTTTTATATACAAAACAAATTAAATAAAAAACGAATTATAAATATACGAATAAATTCATGTTTTACTTTTAAATAGTGCAAGAAATAATAAAAATAATAACATTAATAAATATTAAGATTTGGAGCTAACAAATGAAAATAATATAACATATAACATAATATAAAAATGATAATAATGAAACCAAAAATGAATAACATATATAAGGTACGCATGTTATATATTTAGAATAACCGTTACTTTGAAATAAAATATATTTAGGCGCTCGCTAATTTTTTTTTTGTTAAACTTCTTTTTATTACAAATTTGCCCTTTACAGGTTTTTCTATAATTATTTAGTAAAATGTTGCTGAATATCTTGTTTAGCTTCCAATTTCTCTACTGTCAAGTAAATCAATTTAGCCATGTTACCGCAATTGGTTCTGCACATTAGCACAAAGCATTTTAAAACCATTTTTGCAATATCCTTTAACAAAAGACAATCGAAATTTGACGTTCTGTGCTGCACTGTGCCGTGCGTCCAATCGCGCTGACTTGTGTAGCTCTACTGTTTTTATAGGGCTGGACTAGCGCGCTAGCCTCATAGTTTGACGTCACGCATTGAGCAGGGATAAGCATTCACGCCTGTATTCTCGTGTTGCCTCGGTCCTGCAGGTGTTGTTCAAACGTCTAGGCCAGAATTATTAAGTCATCCAGACAGGCTAAATGTTCTACGTCCAATCTAGCACTAAACCGTTCAATAAGGCATTGGAAGGTTGCCGGAGCCGTATTTAAGCCAAATGCCATGCGGTTGAATCTGCAATTACCAAAAGGCGTGACGAAGGCTGTTTTGTCACGATCCTCCTTTTTCACTTGTATCTGCCTTCAGGTCGATCGTCGACATATATGGAGTCTTCCTGGTGGCGTGCAAAAGATCGTCACTTCTAGGCATAGGACATTGGTCACCCATCGTTATGTCGTTGAGTTTTCGGTAATCTATACATACTCTTATGGATCCATTTTTTTTTTGGGTACCATAACCACTGGTGCAGCCCATGGAGACTATTTCTTTTCGCAACATCTCTTTTTTAAGTTTTGTCAGCTTATACGGTGGCATGGCTATAGGTCCATGACCTTCTTTGATCTTGATGCGGTGTTCCGTATATAGAGTTGGTCCTCCCCCTGGTCGGAAGATGTCTTCGTTTAAGCAGCCTTTCTAATTGTTCTTTCGAGTTTCGGTCTAAATTTGCGCCTTCGTTTGTTCGTATCTTCTGTTGTTCAGAGTTAACCTGGTTTATCTCTGCGCTGGTGAGTCGACGCTCTTTAGAATATGGATAATCAACTTCTGGAGTTTCTTTAAAATGCCATGTTCCCTCACATGGATCAATGACTACGCCTGCTGTTGTTAAGAAATCACATCCTAACAACGTGCTGTCATTCTTGTTTGGTAGGATTATGAAAGATGTCCGCACTATCTTATCTTTAATTTGCACGTCTAAACACGTGACTGCTACATCTTGCTTATGTCTGCCACCATCAGCTAACGTTAGTCGAATTTGCTCTTGTTTAGTGCTACACACTGTTTTAATTCGCTCGTACAAATTCTTACCGATAATACTCCGCGTTGCATCTGTATCAGCTATAGCTGTACCTGACATTCCTCGTATTTGGATAGGTAAGATCGGTCGACGAACGCTGACTTCTTCACTTTCTTCAACTTGGACCTTAGCTCCGTAGAATGATTCCGTTTTCCCCATTTTGCTGTAACCTGAATAGTTTGGATATTCGGCGCGAATCACTCCGAGTGCGTTGCATCCACAGCAATGAGTAACAGACTTCTCAGCCTTCTGCGAATCAGAAGATATTTTCATTTCATTCTTCTTTCGTTTGAAGCATTAGTTCTGCATTCGTTGACAGTATGACCAATACGGTGGAAATAGTCGCATTTCGGTCTTTTCTTGTTTTTCTTCGGTTTTTACTCAATATTGTCTACTTTAGTTTTCTGCTGCGTCTTATCTTGTTCTAGAAGCGATTATTCGATACTTCCAGCGCGGCTGAGTAAATCTTTGAAGTTTTTTATATCGTTCCGCATCAACCGTTTCCGAATTTTCCTTGATATAAGGCTGTAGACCATATCTAGTTGCACTTCTTCGAGCTGGTGTGGCAGCTGTGCAATCAGAACTCGTAACTTGCATACGAAAAGTTCAGTACTATCAGTCGGTTCCTGCTAGCGCATAAATATTTCACGGAACACGCGGTGTAGAGGAAATTTCTTCGAATACACTTCTCTTAAAGTTGCGACAACACTCTCTCACGTTTTTATCCCTGACACCACGTAGCGGCATTTCCTTAAAACAGCATTGTAAGACCACGTAGTGCATTGTTGTCTGAAACGTTGGTACAGCCTTTGAATGTAATAACATTGTTCATGAAAGCTTCCACATTTGCACTATCAGTGCCATCGAATCGCGCGGTGCATTTAACGAAATTCCCGGACGAATACGTATAATTGTTTTTGGAGTTTTATTCGAATTGGCGCGCGCGACCTGTTTACTTACATTTGCTGCCGAACCGCGAACTTCTGGCAACAAATCCAAAAATTGCTGTTTCGAAAGCGTGATAAATGTTTCGTTCGATGTGCTTGTATCACTGGCAACACTATTACGTTTTGGAGGCATTTTATGTGTGGAATATACAAACGTTCAAAAAAGTTCACTAAATTCACATGAGTCCGGGCGCTACGTTCACAATTGTGGAATACAAGCGAGAATGACGCGTAGCTACAACACACCGTGACCCTGATCTGAATTATTTCACAACTTTCACTTTGTTTTACCCGATTTTGAGTTTGTGCCATTAGTTGGAGCGCCAGTATAACACTTACTTATTATCAAACTACAAAAACATCTGAGAATAAATATACAAAGATAAAAATAAAATATTCAATATATATTTCCCTCGGTCATTCAGGACAGCCGACTGCCCACTGTTTGCTCTCTATAGCAACAGACCGTTGGTGGGGAGTCACATGACCAGCTAGCAGAGTTGGCTTAACTGGCAAGTTGTGGGTCGTCACAATTATCATTTTTCATAGTATATTTTATATTAATTTAAAGGATAAAACAATACAATTATATTATCATTTCGTATTTTTAAAATATATAAACTTATTTTGTACTTGATTGTATGCGCGACCTAAAGTTTACAATTAGTTGGTCCAGATTGCGAAAATAAGTAATCTGTGCATAATAAGGATGATGAACTTTTCGACTTTGAGGCTAACAAAACTGTTGGAAATCCCAATTCTTAGAAGTTCGCAAAACTGTGAACTAGCAATTAAAAAGTACGTTATACCTACCTCTTTCAAATTACGGTTTTGTCGGCCTCGTCAACGATTTTTATGAAAAGCTCAACAAAGCTTGTTTTCCACCAAGCTACAGTCGAAGGCTTGGCTTGGCTTGAAAATTCATGCTTTTTTAATGTTATGCTTAGTTTGGCTTGGCCTTGATGGAACAGAAGCTTGACTGGGCTTAAAAAATCAAGTTTTGCAACGGTAGGCTTGACATGATTTTTCAAGCTTTTTAAAGCCAAACCCGTGAATCTCTACCTCACACTCGCGCTACGAATAACAAAGTTCAAAATACATTTTAGTATTCCTACAATTTTGGTGTTCTTGTACTGTTTGAAGTTTCTTAAATTTTGTTAAATTGCTATGGCATCTGGTTTTTTAATAGTTTTCTATTTGCATATTTATTTTTGTACTCAGTGCAGGCAATGACGTCATGCCACGCACAAGCTGTTGTTACAACTCGTGTGACTGCACTGGCAAGAACTGACGATCGAAATAAGAAAATGCGCACTAAGTAGGGTTCAGTTCACTCGAAATGCATAAATGGAACACGTAAAACTCAGTTAGTACACACTGATAATTTAAATGGAAAACGATACATGCACTGAGTGCAGAAAAGTTCGCACGAAATATACAAATAGAAAACGCTATAAATCTCTATATTGTAAGATTTTCCACACTTTTCATTTTGTCTTATTTCTATTTCTTTCATAACGTCACTAGTACATTCTAGATTTTTTCCCATTGTGTTAGTATGTTCTACCATTTTTTAAATGTTATCAATACTCTTGCAAAATTTGAGTGTTTATTTATATTTATCCTTTCTTCGAAATTTTGCATCTATATTTCCGGTCTGTATCGTTAATTTTGCTATTTTCATTTTTTTATGTTAATGGACTCATATGTATCTGTCAAAGCCTAAAATTCATTGCGTACCTATATTCCATTTATCTACTTCTCATGTCTACTTCTATTTTCACCCGTATATAGACTATCCCAATAAACGCAATCTGCATGGGGATCTTGACAATTATAAGAGAAAAAGATACTATGTCGATTAGATTACATAAAAGTTGCCTCATTGTAAGACCAGTTTAGTGATATGTCGGTATTTGAGAAAAAGTGCATAGATCACTTGATATAGGCATAAAAGTAAATTTTGCAGTTCTTTTTATTTATATCTTACCTACTCAGTCTGCTGTCTTTGACACTGTTCACCCCAACCACCGTTTATAATTATTTTTGCAATTTGTGAATATTTTGTTAATTACTCGTCCTGTTATAATGCAGTGTGCCTATCAAATAAAATAATTCATATATTACGCATGTCTATTTATAAGAATGCAAAAAAAAAATAATATAAAATGTAAAAACGGAAATTCTGTTCATTAAAAAAAATTCTGAACAACAAATTGGGAAACATCGATTTAATAAAATATTCGATTCACTACCTTAAAAATATAAAAATACAATTGAATATGTTTTAAATCTAATAAATAATTATTTTATTATTATTTTACAGAACAACGGTACAATGTTGACGCACGAGTTATTCAAGCTGACTTCACGCAAACTACAGAAATATATGAGCATATAGAAAAAAATCTCTACGGTCTTGAAATTGGAGTTCTCGTTAACAATGTGGGTTTAAGTTATCCTAATCCACAATATTTTTTAGATGTGGAAAAAAAGGATAACCAAATAAATACTAATCTTATAAACTGCAATATTTTCTCCGTGACGAATATGTGTAAAATTGTATTACCAGGAATGGTAGAAAGAAAGAAGGGAGTAATAATAAATATGTCATCAGCAGCTTCTCAAATACCCAGTCCCATGCTTGCTGTTTATAGTGCCAGTAAAGCTTATGTCGACAAATTCAGCACCGATTTATCTACAGAATACAGCAGACATGGAATTGTAATTCAAAGTGTTATGCCTGGCTTCGTGGCCACCAATATGTCAAAGATAAGAAAAGCTACTTGGATGGCTCCTACTCCTCATCTTTATGTAAAACATGCGCTATCTACACTTGGTATTGAAGAAAACACCATGGGATATTATCCCCATTCTATTATGGTAGCTGTTATACACACAGTAGAATATATTTCTGATAAATATGCCAGATTATTTATTAATAGAATCATGGAAAAACTTAGAGATAGAGCTTTAAAGAAAAAAGTTAAGTAACATATGAATGTATTATTTTCATTATTTATTGTGTGCAAGTTACCTATGCTTGTAAGTTCTTTAAAACTATATTACAAGGCCAAATAAACCCATTAAAAAAAACTATATTACAAAAATATATATGTATATTGTAAATCTCAGCAAATAAATAAACGATTGTATGTTACGAATTTTTATCGATTTCACCATCGTTATATATTTATTTATTTATTAAGCCCAACAGTTTACACCATTAACAGGACAATATAAAAATACAAATCTAGTCAATAATCCTTAATATTAAACAATACATGTAATCAAAAAATCAGAAAAAATACACAGAAATATCGTAACATAAAAAAATATTTCATGATTCATTATCATTAATTTATTTGTGTTGCTGCACATATGAAATATAGGTGATTTTAAGAGCATATTGGACATTGAAAAGGTATATATATATATATATATATATATATATATATATATATATATATATATAATGCTCAGAATTCAAACAAATAAATTTAAAGTGTTTTTAGATTTTATGGTTTTTCCAAAATTTTAAAACGAAATTTTCATATTTCTGTTAATTAGTAGCAATAGCTATGACTTATATGATTATTGTGTTTAAGGCCCGATCCTACCACCTCTGGTTAAAGTGACAGTTTATTATTAACCATTAGTTAAGAATTAAACTGAAGGTTAAGCAATGCGAACAACAACTGTTTTAACTTCCAGTTTGGTCTAATCAAATGTGGAAGAAAATTTTTGCAACATTACCGTGGGTTAGTACTAATTGTCACTTTAGCTAGAGGTAATAGGAGCGGGCTTATACAATATTATTTTATTCCGAGGGGTGTTTTGCACTCAAATGTAATTAATTATGTAATCTCGTAATCAATTTATATTGACTATTAAATGTAATGGCCCGTATTACGCGAACTAGTTTTTAAAACTTAACCTTTGACGTTTGATGAAAAAGTTTAACTGAGATTACTGAAGGCTTTTTCTAGGATGTACAATAATTCATATTTCTTATTGCATTATTCGTTTACATATACCGTTCAGAAATACCACCAATCCCGCCAATGAATCTTGAGCATTTAGGGCCACTTTTACATGTACGGTATAAACCAAGTATAACGTTATTCCTTAGATACCACAACAAAATGTCTTTTACATTCCTCGGATAAACTATAGATAGGATAAATTAAGGTGTTACCATAGAAATACTTATCCAATGCTTATATCATCGGACAAACCTCGTATAAAGTTATACTTTTATATCATTGGTCAATATTTTTGACATAAATTGTCACATATTTTTGACATGCCACAAATTTTGTTTAAAATGTTTAAACGTAGGCGTACGACTAATTATTCGTCATTTGAAGCCGAGACTCTTGTAAATTTAGTTAGAGTTCCAAAATATATTTGATAAGTATTTTATTTACAGTGAAGAAAGAAAAATATATAATAAAAGTACATATTCAATTACTGAAATTTTAGAACGCAAAAATACAGATTGCATATCAATTAGTAAAAAGGAAGATGCATGGAACAATTTAAATCTTCTTATAAATTCTTTGTCTGCACAGATCATTTAAATAATTGTGCCTGTAAAATGAAAATCTTTTCACACATTTCAGCATATTAAACACTATTATTACCTTTCTTTAAATTTTCTTGGTTCTCTCATTCTATCCATTCGGATTAATAACTCTTTATTACTATCAGTAATTCATTTTTTGTGAAATGATTACTGACATGTGTCAATTTCACGTACAATCAAGGAAAAAATTCACTTATTCCAGGAATAGTCATTCCGTTGCTATAGTATACATGTAAAAGCCATTTATATTTATACCTCCGATAAATCTAAGGATAAATTTATTCCTCGGATAACTATTCCATCACTTATACCGTACATGTAAAAGTGGCCCTTAGAAGAATAAAAGAAAATACGGTGTGTTCAAAAAAATTCTAATTTGGAGTATGCTATGAACAAAGAAACGTATTTCAATTTAAAAGTATTTAATTAAATGTCAATTTTTCACGAGATATTGTCAAAAATGTTATCTAAAAAATTAAAGCTTTTCTTCTTGAATATTATTTCAGAAATGGTAATAAATTAGAAAACGGCGAATGGCAAAATACTGTACCCTTATTTTTTTTCCTTACAATTAGATTTCAAGATCAATTTTGACAACTTGACATTTGAACTGAATTAGCAGTTATACGTTTCTCTGTTCATAGCCTAACACACTGTATTTATGCAACATACAATGGAAATGACGAGAGGTATTGTGCTGGCCACAATAGATTTTTTCAATAAAAGATATTGAAATAAAAATTACATTACATTATTTGAAAGTAATCCTGTAAATTAACTTCATTTCATGTAAGATAATGAAAGATGGCGCTTGAGAGCCGATCGTATTTACATGCATTTAATGTAAGTATTATTTAAATTCGTAAAACCAAACTTTGTCAATACTAAATATTTTTTATGTATAAAAATGTACCGTCCCTGAATATTACAAATTACAAAGCCGAAATCAAAAACTTGGTTAAATGTCGCTTAATTTTGTCAATTTTATTGGATAATGATAATTGACAGAGATAGCTGTCGGTTAATATTATTCTTTTTTTCGATTTTGTGAACTGGTCCAATCAAAGTGTAGTATTTATTTTCATGTCTAAACTAGTGTTATTTTCTTACATGGAACTTTAGTAAAACTTAAGAATCAACCGTAATCAGTGTAATATCTCGAAAATATGTAATTTTATGTAATCAAAAGGGTAATATGAGTAATATGTGTAATTTAGTAATATGATTACGAATTGCATAATAGTACATAATATGAAATCAAGTGTACATAATTTTTACTTGTGTATCACCCCTCGTGCTTTCCTTTAGGCTTCGTTCATTCCTTCCCTTGATAATTCTTCCTCTTGTTCTATTACTGTTTCTTGTTCGTTTCCCCTATTTTTCTTCTCGTTTATTGTATCTTATCTTTCGAATAAGTTTTTAAAATATTGCCTCCATCATTCCTTAATCTCATCTTATTTTGTAAGCAGTACACCTTCTGTTGGGCCCTAGCAGAAGGTGCACCAACAGATGGGGTTGGAATTGATATGTGGACTGTATTATTATATTTTATTCACATTGAATGATTGAATAACAAGAACAAACAATCTTATACTATAGGTACAATAGACACATGCTCTTCGCTAGACAGTCTAGTTCGCACTGATTACATACATCTGCAGCGTAGCGTCTCTCACTCACTATCACGCGACGCGCTGTTGTGTTGGGAGGGGATATTTGCACTAACATCACTCCCCCCGTTGAAACAAAGGATATAGTTTCAATATTACTGGAAATTGGCAACACGCAATCTTCCATCGGTGCCAGAATGTAGCTGTACAACACGTGCAAGTGGCCAACGTTGTGGTGCCATGTTGTCTTCTTTGACTAGAACTAGGTCGCCTTCTCGTAGCTGTAGTCTTCCGTCGTCCTTCCATTTGTATCTCTGTTGGACATTCGAAAAGTAATCTCGACTACAGCGCTTCTAAAAATGTTGAAGTCGACGTTGTAATTGCTCGTAGGGATTGAGCTGTTTAATTGGAGTTGTAATTGTATCAACTTGTGAAATTGCTGTCAGTGGGTGACCAATCAAAAAATGTCCTGGAGTAAGTGCTGATAGTTCATTGGGATCATCAGAAATTGGATATAGGGGGCGGGAGTGTAAGATGGCTTCTACCTGACATAGCAAAGTAGATAAGTTTTCTACCGTCAATACATCATTAGAAGTGACTTTTTTTAAATGAGTTTTCATCGACCTAACGGCAACTTCGTAAAGACCTCCGAAATGAGGTGCTCTAGCTGGTAAGAACCTCCATGTTATACCATTATCCGAAATGTAATTATTAATTAACTCGGAATTTTGAAAGTCATTGTTTTGTGAGCTACACGTAGCTCCTTGTTCGCGGAAACAAATATGTTTTAGCATTATCAGAATGGATATGACTTGGTAAACCGCGTCTGGTTGTTAATCTTTTCAAACAATTTAGAAAATTTTGAGTGGTTAAGTCTGACATTATCTCTAAATGGACGGCTTTCATCACAAAGCAGACAAATGCACATACATACGATTTTACAATGCGTTTATTTCTAAACTTTGTTTCCTTTGTATTGAAGGGACCTGCCATATCAATCGAAACTTGTAAAAACGATCGTGTGGGTGTTACTTTGGATTTTGGTAAATCAGATATCTTAAGAGTGATGTATCTGGATGCATATTTAAAGCAAATTATACATGATCGTAACAATCCCTTTACTAAATTTTTGCCATCAATAGGCCAAAAAACTTCGCGAATTGCTGACAACGTAGCCTGCACACCCGCGTGAAAATGTTTGTTATGATAATACAAAATTATAAGCTTAGTATGATTATGACCTTTAGGAATAATTATTTGATGTTTATTATTAAATTCAATGTTAACTTTATCGATTCTACTACCGACTCGAATTATTCCATCCTTATCTAGAAACGGATCGAGGCAGGATAACTTGCTAGTTTTTGAAACAGTTTTATTTGACTTTAAGTCCCCTATTTCCTTATAGAAGACCTTCGCTTGTACAAATCTAACCCATACAAATAACGCGTTATTGATTTCGTTTCCGGATAATGGATCAACTTTCTGAATTCTGGTTGTACCGAGCAATTTTTTTAAATCGTAAAACATACGCGGTTACTCTCTTTAAGCGTTCTAAGTTCGAGTATCGTTCAATTAAATCAAAATCTTTTTGAACAGCCAAATTAAATTTTGGTTTAAGTTCCGAAATGTTATTTCCGGTAGTAAGTTTTGTGACTGGTCAAGTTGTTTTAGGTTCATGTAGAAAGTGAGCCCCGTTCAACCAAAACGAATCATTTAATTTAGAAAATGTAGTACCACGTGATACAATATTTGCGGGTTGTTTTTGCTACCTACGTAATACCAGTCGTTTCTATTTGTCAGATCTTGTATTTTAGAAACCCGGTTTGCTACGAAGGTTTTCCACCTTATAGCTTCTTCTTGAATCCAAATCAGGACGATTGTTGAATCCGTAAAATAATAAAAATTACCAAGTGCAATTCAATGGTACTTGTAACATAATTTACTAGTTTTGCTAAAAGAAGTGGTCCACAGAGCTCCAATCGTGGTATTGAAACCTTTTTACGGGTGCAACTCGAGATTTTCAACATAATAAAGTCACGTTATATTATTATATAATATATTACTGCGCCATAAGCAGCTTCACTGCTATCGCTGAACCCACAAATTTGTATGCCAACTGAGTTATCGTTTAAGACCTTGCGCGGCACTTCGATTGTATTTAATTTATCTATTTCTGCTTTAAGTTGCAACCATTCTATTCGGAATTTAATTTGGAAATCCATAGCCTTTGTATTAGTATCTTGGCACTAACTACTATTGGTGCTACGAGACCAAGAGGATCGAAAATCCTAGCTATTGTTGACAGGATACATCGCTTAGTCACATCTTCCTCAGTGGATTCCTTCTTAGCAATTACAAATTTCAGGGTGTCAGTTTCGCTTAACCAAAGGAGACCTAGAGTCCTATTATCATTTTTGTCACGTATCAAATAATTTTCTCTATCAATAGCGTTATTACAGTCTGCTAATACTGCCTGTGAATTACTAGACCATTTTCGTAAGTTGAAACAAGCATCACGTAAGATTACTGAAAGTTCATTTTTTAATCGTATTGCGTCTGTCGTGTTGGAACAACCCATAATGACATCACCAACGTACGTGTCATGTATGATAGACTTTGCTGCTTCAGGATAAATATCCTCAAAGCTTGATACAATATCTTTTAAACATCGCGTAGTGAGATATGCCGCTGGTGCGGTACCATAAGTAACAGTTCTCAAATGATAAATATATAAATTTTTAGTAGGATAATCGCGCCAAATTATTTTTTGGTATTCAGAATCCTCCTCATTAATTAAAACTTGCCGGAACATTTTTTCTATATCGGCAGCTATTACGATATTATGTTTCCTGAACCGAAGTAAAATAGCTTATAGTTCGTCTTGAATATAAGGACCAGAATGTAAAGCATTATTCAATAAGATTCCAGAGGAACTGGAAGCTGAGGCATCAAAAACAATGCGCACCTTCGTAGAATACCGCATGATGTGGTATGAAATATTCTGTATGATTAGAAATCGCGTTTTTAGTTTTATCGCTACAGTCGATTGCTGTTAATTCAGTTAATTTATTCATGTGCCCTAAGGCTTTATATTCGCACATGAAACTAGTATAACTTTCCCGTAAGCGCGTATCACGTTGAAAGTGTTTTTCTGTGTTTAGGAATCTAGTCAGTGCATTACTGAAACTATCACCTATTTTATGTTCATTATCGTTAAATGGTAACTCTACGATACATCGTTCGTCATCATTCCGCTTTGTAGTTTTAAAAAATTTATCTTCGATTATATTATCAACTGTATTACATTCTTTGTTAAATGAATAATCATCTAGATTCCAAAACTATTGCAATTCGTTATGTAAAGTTTGATCCTTTACTTTGAGGTTACATATAACCTTAGCCTGACATGGTTCGTTCAAAGCACCAGTTACGATCCATCGAAGCTTTGTTTCTCGTAGGACCGGTTTGTTTCGCCCTAACTCAACTTTACCGTTTTGTATTAAATCATAAAAGATCTCTGCACCGATTAAAATATCAATATCACCCGCAATATAGTAAGTAGGGTCTGCCAAATTTATATTAGCAGGAATATTCAACGGTTCTGTTGCAAACGTTTTAATCTCTGTAATTTTATCAATTACTAGGAAATTCAGAGAAGCTTGAAAATTGTTATAGGTACATGCGATTTTAACATTTATCTGTTTAGAAACATGAGAGATAGAGCCATTTATTCCGACGATTTGGATGGATATAGTTTGACAATTATTATTATTCAAACCAATTTTGGCTGTTAATTTATTCGTGATATAATTACTATCGCTTCCGCTATCAATTAATGCGCGAGTTTTTACTGCCTTACCATTCTTGTCTATAACATTGACAAGCGCAGTTGATAAAAATACGTGATAATTCTGACTTCGCGTATGTGCCGTTAGTACCCTTCTCCGTCTGTCGCGTTTTTACTATCATCGTTTACATGTAATAATGTGATGACGTTTACCACATATCGAGGGGTTAGTCACGCTCCCAAATTTTGTACGCCGTAATTCCCACAACGAGTATTTCCCTAATATTTCCCGTATTTCCCTGGTATTTCCCGCATTTCCCTGATATTTCCCGTAATTCCCTGATATTTCCCGTATTTCCCTGATATTTCCCATATTTCCCGTATTTCCCTGATGTTTCCCGTATTTCCTCGCATTTTTACTACAAAAACTTATCAAATCATCACAAATTCTTGCTTCAGAGTCCTAATTTTGGTTTATTTTATTGAATGAAAGACTATTGCACCGTTATATAGTCTAGCCACTATAGTAATTTAAACTTATTTTAAAACATTACCTAGTCTGAATTCCGCCCTAATATAGAATAATTAGGAAATTTTCCCTCGCAATCTTTCTAAACAAAACTTTTGTGGGTTTTTACCTTCCGTCACCTTTAGGTAAGGAAGGTATTGTCTTTGGTCAAAAAATTCGGTGGTGAGTTTTTGATGAATAAGCACGTTTTAGGGTCCCTAGAATACGATTTTACTATTTTTACGATGATGTCTGTATGTGTGTGTGTGTGTGTGTGTGTGTGTGTGTGTGTGTGTGTGTGTGTCTGTGTGTGACAAAATTTTCTAATGCGATAACTCTAATACAATTCCAAAAATTATAATTGTTTCATATTCCTCTTCGCTACATCTACGTGAAGAGCTGATTAGATTTTGGTTTTAATTGGTCAACCGGAAGTACCCTTATTTGAAGATTTTAACAGTTTTTCTTGAAAAAACGATGTTAAATATCATTTTTTCACATTAAATCTTATTATAAATATTAAAGAATATTTTATTCTCTATACGATGTGAATACATTTTATGCTTCATATTAAATGGACATAGAGTTAAAAAATTATAAAGAAATTTAATATCATAAATATTACCCAGCTATGCTATAACTCTGGAAACAGTTGCTATATCAAGAAAATTCTGAGTGAAAGGTGTCAGTGTCAAGTGCAGTTGACAGTATGTGTTATAATTTTACTGGCAATATAGGATCTTTTGTTCTGTATGGAATTTGTATGAAATACGTACAACTGCCATAAGGTAATGTAAAAGAAATAGAATATTTTGCAAGGAACTTTCTGTATGATATTTATACAAAATACATACAACTGACGGAAGGTAATGTGCTGGCCACATCAGATTTTTTTTAGGTATTTTTAAGCTAATTACGTCCGAAACACTTCGTTTAAAAACGCCTATCTTGTTGAAAACTAATACGCATTTCATGAAATGACGTATCAGTGGGCGGCTCGTCAGGGGAGGCAAAACCTCCTCTTAACATATCAGGATAAAAACTTTTTCAAAACATTTTCTTTCATGTTTATTCTTCATTCTATTTTCATTAATTTTGTATTAGTTACGTGTATGTTTAAAATGAACTTAATACATAATTTTTCTGTATTAATCATGTTACGTCTATTTATTAGACTGTTGTAGATAGATTAAAAATTCGATTTTAATATAAACTCGTAAGATCGATTTTATTAAAACTTCGATTTTTATTGATATGAAATTTCTATTACGCATACGCACATCAAATTACGAAAAAATACACGTAACGCGCATGAAACGCCAAATGCTGGTGAAATCAAGAGATTTTTTTCATCTATCTTGGAATAAATATTTAAAAAATGATTTTTCAGAATCCAGAAGATCGACATCATTTAGAAAGACCGATTTTCCGGAATTCAGATAATTGTTTTTAGTTGTGCTGTCTTTTAGAAAAAAAATCGATCTTTCCGATAAATCGAATTTTCGATTGATCGATCTTTTTAAAATAAAAGATCAATCCGATTTTTACAAATAAAGATCGTTCAAGATCGATCAATCGATCTTTTTCGCAGCCCTCTACACCTTAAAAGTATAGTTCTTAAAGGCATACTCCACACTCGTGCTGCATACACGATATGTGAATCAAGCTACATTATACCTGCGTATAAGTCAGCACAGGAGGCTGCCTTCCCTTGGTATTCGTGAATTCTCGGCATAATTCATGACCGCAGCTGCTAAACCACAGGTCATCTATCGAACTCGGTTCCCCAGATTCGCGACCAGACACGCGGCCACGAGACAACAACACACAAATCCTCAAATGTAACATGCGCATGAGTATGTAGCTCAAGTACCTGACCTGACACTGACATCTAAAGTCACCTTATACAGCGTTGCCGCGCAGTTCAAATTCAAATTACTTGTATATCGTGAACATATCGGATATATTCGTGTATTATCGTAAACAAAAAAGAAATATTTCCTTCGTAATTCCCAAATATTTCCTTCGTAATTCCCATATATTTCCTAATAATACACGTATTTCCCAGATATTTCCTGGTAATTTCTGTATTTCCCTAGTAATTCCTGTATTTCCCTAGTAATTCCTGTATTTCCCTATTAATTCTTTCTTGTGTACATCATATTTCCTTCGTGACTAACCCCTCGCCACACATGTAACAAATGCGTGTGGATTTACATTGTTCAACTGCGTGTCCTGACATTAGACAGTAGGTACAGCCCCGTTTATCTTTGACAAATTATCTACGTTCGATTGGAGTTTTGTTAGAAAAATCTTTACACTGATAAATTGTATGTGCTTGTTTGCATAGGATACAAACAACCTTATGAGCAAGGTGTGAGAATGCCTTCGGTTTGGTATGTTTATCATTATGTGTACTACCGTGATTATTATTTGCAATTGTCTCCACCGCTCTTTTAAAAACTTGGTCAACTCGTCTAATTTTAGTAATTCGCTACCGGGCGTTGAAAGTTCCCACAATTTTCGTGTATTATTGTCTAATTTACTGGCTAGCAAATGTATTAATAATGAATCCCATTGATCTGCCGGTAATTTCGACGCCGTTAACGCTCTATTGTGGCGCATGAATTTATCTAACAGATTTCGTAAGGATGATGCATTTTCGCGTCTTATATGTTCTAATTTAAATAATGCGTTGATATGAGTATTAACAATCAGTTTTTTTTTTGTTTTCATACCTGTCTTTGAGTAGACCTATAGCCACGAAATAGTTCTCACTCGAAATTTGAAGTGACTGAATCAATTCTGCAGCCGAACCCTTTAAAGAGAGTGTAAGGTACATGAATTTTTGTATATTCGATAAAGACGCATTATAATTTACTAACGTATTAAAAGAGTCGCAAAATTTAGACCAGTTTTCATAGGCTTCGTCAAACTCTGGAAAATTTATGACCGGTAATTTGATGCCGGGTGGTACGTCCGTATTTGTGATCAAATTTGTAACTGTACTAACCGGAGTTTGACTAGCTGACGAAGGAACGTCTTCTATCACGCTAGGTTGTGCAGCCTCGCGTTTCAGCAATTTCTCTTTACCGATACTAATTGCCTTATAATAAGAATCTTCAAACTCCCTACGTGAAGTTTCGTTTTCATCTACGTCTTCATCCGTACTTATTAATTCAATTTCAAGTTGTAAGTCTTCGAACTCACTAAGTAATTTCATATGTGTTTCTAAACGCGCCTGTAATTCGATTGATGAGGCTTTGTCACCTTCTTTATCTAAATAATTTTGAAATCGTGTAACGCTACCTTTTAAAGCTCCTCGTTTTTTTATTTAAATTACGTAACTCGTTCTCGTTATTTGACATTTTGAATAAATATTTAATAACCCGTTGCTATGTCAGTAAAGAACTAGGAATTTGTAAATAGGAAGCACTCACGTTTACCGTTGACAACAGCGCCGATTTTACGAGTTGTTGTACTTCCTTCTCTGATCGACTCCGTGCGCAGATTTAGTTCTTCGACTCTGTCCGTATCCGTCCGCTGGCGTTCGTTGCACAATTCAAAATGGCTTCTCTCGTCGTGTAGCCGTTGCTCGTTTACGTGTTAATGCCGGTTCGTTGTATGCTTCCAAACACAATGTCTGAAGTATCTGGGTCGAATAAACCAATATGTTGGGGTTGGAATTAATATGTGGACTTTATTTTTATATTTTATTTACATTGATTGATTGAATAACAAGAACAAACAATCTTATACTATAGGTACAATAGACACATGCTCTTCGCTCGACAGTCTAGTTCACACTGATTACGTACATCTGCAGCATAGCGTCTCTCACTCACTATCACATGACGCGCTGTTGTGTTGGGAGGGGATATTTGCACTAACACCTTCTTTGTTTTTTATGTTGTTGAGCATGTGGGGTTTTTTTTTTTTTTCGAGTGTTTTTTATTATAAAATAGTTTCTGATTATTGTTGTAAGCCTCGTTCGTTTCTCCTTCGAATTCTATCCAAGATTTGTATTCCCTTCTTTAACTAAGTTTTTAACTTTGTTCCTTTCTGTTTTGTACTCTTCATAGTCTTTTTTAGTCTTTGTGTTTATATATTTCTTCCATATTTCTTTTTCACTGCAATTTTTGTCCTAGCTCCACCCTTCCACTAATGTGTTCTGGCTACTTTCCTGTTTGTGATTTTTACTTATCCACAACTTTCGTCTGCTTCCTTTAATATTGCTTGTTTGAATATCTTCCATTTTACTTCTATATTTTTGTATCCGCGCTTTCATAGTGTAGGCTTTGGTTTAAAGCTTGTTGCTATGATGGCTTCGTCTTTTAGCTTGTAAAATTTTATTTTCTTCTTTTTAATTTTTCTTTTATTCTTTTGCTCTGCCTTATTAAGGCCAGTCCCTACCTACAGCTCATATGGGACTTTCAATGCATTTTCAACATGTAATTTCTCGATTATTAAAAGAGATATTGGTTTGAAATTTTAAATTTAAGGTGTCCACACCTTTTTCTAGGTCTTAACAAGTTTATATATTTTGTAATAGTTTATTATCATATTTAAATAAAAATTATGTTTCTGTCGAGGAATCTACTTTCACTATATACCGTTTTCTATAAAAGCAATTAATTATATACTCCAGTTAGGACATAGATTTCAGTATTTTGAGAACAATGCCGAAAACTCCGCTGGAAAAAAATATTAAATAAAAGAGTTATTAGCTTTTAAAGATTTCTGATGAATAAATTCAGTAAATTTTTAAGATTTATAACAGGGCATCATCGCTTACCCACAAACATCGTAAAACTGTATATTCATTTTGACCTGCATATAATGAGGGTTTTCCTCGGGGTTTTCTGAGTCATGTACGAGTACATCTGCACTTAAAATGTACCTAAAGAAACATTTACTAAACAGGGTCTAGAAAAGAATGTGAGACGGTGAGCGGTGATACTGACGGCGACAGCAGTCGATTGCTGCTCTCGCAACCCAC
Source organism: Harpalus rubripes (assembly GCA_963082715.1). NCBI lineage: Eukaryota > Metazoa > Arthropoda > Insecta > Coleoptera > Carabidae > Harpalus > Harpalus rubripes. Next base: position 2,206,895 of record OY720460.1, on the reverse strand, counting down.
TACGAAAATTGTGAAATTATAATTAAAATTTAAGAATGTATCCCTACTTTATTTTATAAACTTTTTTCTAACGCAATTTATAAATATAATGAAAGAAATATTGTGTTTTTGAATTACAATTTATTGTATTGTTGCAAAATTGGCGCCGAATCCAGCGATATACGGAGATACATGCCCCCCCATGGTGGTCCATGAAAACTTTATGAAAAATTTCAATACATAATTTACTATTCGGTTTCGTAAAAACCATAAATAGATACACATTATATTAAATTGACGTGTCTATCATCAAATTACCTAACTCAATTTTCAATAGTAGATATATGGACAATTTGAACTTTGAGCTCCGTGTCGACTATTATATGTAGTTGCAAATTTTTGATTTATATATTCTGCATATTTTATTCTATATAATTCGATAGAGGTAAAGATGATTCACTTCTTGGAAAGCAATTTCTTGAGTTGAAGGAGATGTACCTGAGGGATTATTTACCTCGTATTGACCACATACATACTATATACAACGAGAAAAGTATTGAATTATTACAAGTTTTCTTCAGTCTTACACAATTAGTGCTCGAGTGCTCCTGTGTTTCCGTGTCCGTGAGTATCTTTATCCATTATTAAGTATTGTAGAATAGTTTGAAAAACAAAATAGAATTCACTTCAAGCTAAAAAGCTGGAAGTGTGTATGCGTCAAGCTACGATTTACGTGCAAAAAGTCAGATCTCGCCATCCGTTCTATGCATGCACATGTCACTTGTGATGTCACAAGAGTTCCATGATATATAATTAATTATAAATAAATGGGAACATAATTTTAACTTTCAATTACATTTTAACTTATAATTATACATATATTTACGATTAAAAAAATATTTCACATGTAATTTCAATCACGCTAACAGTACATAGAAATAAGACGGCTGATATCGGTGTTCAACTGCTTTCTCGTATACCGAAATACGAAATACTACCTACTCTAAATCGTTGAAACCAGTCCGGTGCTTATAAACCTTGCCGATCGGGGCTGTAAATTATTTCGATGATGTTTATTACTCCCCCTTAGGCGTTGAAAGTCGTGATAGACAGCTACCAAAATTTAAGGGCGTGCAAAGACTGGCCTGGCAGTGACTGGCCTTAACCAAATAGTGGTTACAGTAGATAACGCGTGACAATTGAGTAATGGCGGCCGTCCAGTGCAGGGATCCTAGCGTAGCGTATGTGCTAATGAAATGGAGCGCGGGACTTTGAATGCTCACATGGATGTATACAAGATAACCGTTACCAGTACTTATACGACTGAAAGAATATGATGTAAATATAATGAAAAACATTACTGTCATTAGGTTCGTAAATTATATTAATTTTTAATGAAGAACTCTGTATGGAAATCATAAGTTTGAACAAGAGTTTAGCCATATAAGGCAATAGTTTTGCCCTGCAATACCAATTTGCAGGGTTGGCGTTAGTGTCGTTGCTCTGCAAACAATAGCTTTGCCCTGCAATACCAAATTACAGCGATGGCGCTAGTGTCGTATTAGAATATCAATTCTAATTGCAATTACTAGCATTGAAATTATAATTGTGAGTATAAGTTCAACTGTATTATGCTATTAGTTTTGAGCAGTTTCGATTTTTTAAACATGTGTTTTCACTTCGCTGTTTGGAATCCGTAAGTTTAAACAAGAGTTTAGCCTTGTAAAACAGAAGTTTCGCCCCGCAATACCAATTTGCACGGATGGCGTTAGTGCCAGGTTTGAATGATAATTCTTATTGTAATTATTAGTTTTGACAATTATTCTAATTATAAGTATTGGTTCAACCCTATTATGCTATTAGTGTTGAGCAGATTTTATTTTTTGAACATTTGTTTTTACTTCTCTGTATGGACTTCATTTTTTGTTTGTGTTTGATGGTTATCACACATTCTCTGTTTCCTGTAACCCAGCAGAGCAGGTAAAAGGTAAGACCTGCATCAGTCGCTTATACGGCTAACGCTCAATAAATTATTATATTCAGATAAACACATTTTGAGGTCAGATTTCTTGAGTATCTAAGAAAACTACATAGTTTCTTAATTGCAAAACAAGAGTTTAGTCCTGTAAAACAATAGTTTCACCCTGCACTACCAATTTGCAGGGACGCTTCTAGTGTTGTATTTGAACAAATCTAATTAGTTAGTTTTACTGTAGGCCATCATATAGGAACCGAACGGTAATTCGGAAATCATCGGTAATGCTCGGACGCGGTCTTGATTTGAAAAGATTATTTATAAAATCACAGGAATTCGATGAGAACTGTTCCGAATTTTTAGAATTTAATGTAAGCTATGAGATGATTACAACATTAAAAACATTGTTTATTACCGTATGTGAACAAGGTAGCGCATGTGTTATTTTTAGAGTCGTCAGTAACAGCCACTTGCGTGAACTCTAAATTTTTGTAATTCAGAATTTTGTTCGAATGAACGCCGCGAATATTACAAACTGCTGACATGCGGCTGGTGATCTTCCGCTTAGTATTTTGACTAATATTTGAGAAAAAGTGGAATATTACTAGTAAAAATCTTTACGTGGTCAATTGAACTAGCCTTGGAAGTGTTCATCTTCGTATCCACAATCGAGATGGATCTCAGCCTGATCGTAACGGCGAACAGTTGTGAAGTTTTTTTTCAATTATTTCGTTTATTATAGTTTGTTTGAACTTAAGTTTTAATTTTATATTTTTTACTTTACTTAATTTTACTATATAATTGCCGTGTAATATTTTTTCTAAATTTTAGTAATAATTTATTTATATTCAAAAATATTTAAATTAATTGTGCATCAACTCCGCCAACTCCTTTTCAGTGTCAGCACAGGTCAGTGTAGTGACACAGGTAAGTATAACTTTATTTACATTCTTACTACGGCTGTTTGAGCTTTCAACGATGGCGCTTTTCACTACACTCTACGCACCCACCGTTACAATGGGCCCGTCCAAGTCTTCGGCTTTTTAGAAATTCCATGTCGCATATGAATTTTGAACATAAATAAATGAAAACGAAATAAAAATTGCTATATATTTTGTATTTTTATACCTATAATAATAATATTAAAGATTTTAGCGTAAAATGGTCGCCATGTTGTGACGTCAGCGTCATTACAGTCGTCCAGTTACCCTGTGAAAATGTCACTATACAGTGGATCATGCATATTTTGCTCATAAATTCGCGGCTTTACACATACTCTAACATATAAAAAAATCAAAAAAAGTTGGACGGGCCCATTGGCGCAGTCGGTAGGGTCTAGCAAAGGGCTAATTGGAGCTTCCTAGATATAATGTGATCGACTGAATTAATATAAGACTAGTACTGTAAATATGGTTTTATTTACAACCACTACAACAACGGCAACATCTGAGAATCCGACCGTTCCTCCAGTTACTAATGTCGCCATGTATCCTTATTATTATCCGTATTATACCGAGCAGCCTGTTCCATCACGTTTACCTCCATTGGACATTTATTTCGCACCCTTTTTATACCACCTTCCAAATTTACCACTACCTAAGCAGTACATTCCACCGTCGTCGAACGAACAACCTGTCCAAAGTAGTTCACTATCAGCAAAACAAGCTTTTATCTACCCTAAATCAATGTTCGCCCTTAAAAGCCTTGTTACCTTTTCCGGCGGACATGGATGACATGATGACACTTCATAGACCGACTGTTAGTGTCCTCTAATTTAGAAAATTTATTCTAAAAGCTTGCTACGATTCTCCCCTTTCAGGCTACTGCGAAACGGAGAAAACATTTGAAAAAGTAAATACGCGGTTTTTTTGGTCAAAACTCCGTTTCGGTACAAAAATTTATGTGAAGAAATGTGTATCATGCACACAAAGAAAAACGTCTCCTCATTTAAAGCCCACGCCTTTGCAAAAAAATAAAACCTGTCAGTCGCTCATTTGAACGCATTGCGATAGATGTATTTGATCCGCTAGTAACTATTAGAAATAGGCACTCGAACAGCTACTAGATCAAATTAACATAATTGAATCTATAGTAACGCACCGTTTTTGATTTTGACAATGTTATGATATAAAAAGAAAAATAAATATATGTGTCAATATAAAATATTACTTTATTTGTGTTGTGTCCCTTAAATCCACTGCTATTATTACAAAAAGTTATGGGCCCAGGTACCTACTGAAGAAATGGCAAAAACAAGTTATTAAATTGAACCATTAAAATGGATAATTTTGATACCTGGAGCGTGCAAGCACAAGCCATTTTAATTAAGAATAATCTTTGGGGCTATGTTAATGGTACAATAATACAACCAGAAGATGATGGTGAAGCGGAAGCCGAGTATAAACAAAAAGACTTGATGGCAAGATCTGACTTGTTGCTATTAGTAAGCCCATCAGAGTTAAAGCAAGTTAAAAATTGCAAAACATCTAAAGAGGCGTGGGACATATTAAAAGCTACATACCAGAGTAAAGGTCCTGCAAGAAAGGCAACACTGCTGAAGCAGGTAATTCTGAAAAAAATGTGTGAAACTAATTATGCTAGAGATCATTTCAACGAGTTTCTAGATATAGTCGACAAATTAAAAGACATTGTAACAAAAACGTAGTTTGTTACGCTTATTTTTATAAATTTTCTTGTTCCCATCCTGTCTCCAAATTTTCATTACTACACATAAAATTTGAGCATCGATTCACAATACTGATCTAGTTACAGCCTACCTTGTACAATCTATTTCTCTATTCATATTCTCTAATCACCTTTTTTCTATTTTTCCATTCAGTTGGATTCCTTTTATTTTGTGGTTAGGAAATTGTTTATTTGTGACAGCCAGTGTTGCCTTGCGGTCTTCTCGCGAATTATTTCAAGAAAGTAACTAGACATGTAATTGTTTAATAATAAATTTATTTTTAAATTTGATTAAATTTGGAAACTTATTTTAATAGCTTTCCTATGTTTAAATTTCTCATTTACTACACTTTACCAAATTTATTATAAATAGTTTTGGAAATTTCTCATATTACTACGAAATTATTATGGGATTTTTTATTATCTTTTGATGGGATCACTGCTTCATATCCGTTTACCGGAGACGCGTAGATTCATCTCGCTCTCTTGATAATGACTTGTGAAAGAATACAGTCGTCTTTTTTTATTTTTGCGAGTTGTTTAAAGTACTTTTGTCTGATTGAAATATGGTTTCGAGTTTTGGTATTCGATACTAGCAACTGGAATTTAGGTAAGAGCTTTGCACTGTTTTTTTTGTGATTATTTATCGTTTGTGCGGCTTTTTATTAGCCTTTTTTCAAGTTAAAAGTAGTCATGTTCCGTCCCACGCGGTTTTGTCCGTGGGATTAGTGAAGCTCTTACTTTAGTTCCTGCGACAGATTTCGATTTAATAGACGATTGTTTTGTTCCATAAGCCCTACTAAGATTTCCAAGTTTCTAAATTTTGAGTTTTGATTTATACGCCACGGGGCAAGACAAAATTCCGTTTCGGTTCTAAATTAGTTAAAGTTATTTTTTTGGATTTTTCACATTCTTTGGTCAAAATTTTAAAAATTTCATCATTCTGTTTAAAATTCCCCCAAGCTCAAGTTGTACCTGAACTTGTTCGTTCCCCTAGCGTACCGAGTATGCCCTCAATTTTGTGCTTCTCCATAATTTTAGTAATTCTGCTTAAACTTTTTGGTTCGAGTCGTACCTTGATTCGACCGGTTATTTTTGCGTATAGAGTACGCACTCAAATTTTGCTAGTACACCATTTATTCGTAACTCTGGTTAAAATATTTTTTCTTTGGGCTAAATTATTTGGGGGTGTTTTTGCTATAATTTTTTGGGATTTCAAATTTATAAAATTTTACTACCGACTAATAGTCATCCCTTCCCTAGTCTGAATGTAGTGTGAATGTAGAGGGTGATGCCTTGACTTGACTAAACATTTTTTAGACTAGACAAATTTTCGGCTTGGTATTTGATTCCGTACTCAAAGTCGACTTCCTAGAGTAATTTATTTTTTTGTGATATTTTTTTTAAAGCCACAATTTTTTTTTTTTCTTTGTATTTTACCATTTTGCGCTACTCTTGACTCGAAGAAGTATTTGTCCGGTGATTAATCTTTGAGCGCTGTAAAAACCTAGTTTTTGTAAATTTTTTTATACACATTTTTTGTTCAATATTCGCGTCTGGAGCACTTTTAGGGACCGCCAGTTATTTTCATATCATTGTAATGTGTATCGCCCTTCAGGCCATTTGTAAATCTCCGTAGAGATTTGGTACTGGCGAGTATTTTTCAGGTTAGCTGGATTCGTATTGTTTTTTTAGGGCCCTGAATTTGAAAGTGGCTGGGCGAGGTTAGCTCTGGCTGCAGTTACGCCGTTGGACCACCCGAGACCTGAGCAGTGGAATATTTTGACGACACCCCCTGTGGAAACCCAGTTTATTCGGGGCTGCACCCTAGCCAGCCTTAAGGCCCAAGTGGAGTGGCACGAACGGCTTTCTCTAAGAGTGCCGGTTAGGAGCAGTTTACATCAAGCCCTCCGTTTTACTCCCCGCCAGCCTGCGAGCAGCCCCTCGATTCAGCTGGACGACTTTCCCGCCGTTCCCAGGGCAGGTATAAGCCGCTATTTTATTTTTCGACGTTACCGGTGGCCGATAGCCAGAGCGCCGACCCCCGTCCTTCCAGATTCAGGCTCTGGAAAGGCCGTACGGTCCTTCCTTTATTTGTATTTTTTTTCATTAAATATTTTTACTAAACTTTACTTAACTTTATTAGAGTGGACTCTACTCTAACTCCCTTTCCTTTTTATAGAGTCTGGCGTCCACTAATTTTTTTCGAGACCCGCTCGTTTTGTTTTTTTTTTCAAAATTAAGTTGTAACTTTTTATTAAATTTTCATTGTCGCGAATACCTGTATCTCGAAATAAATTACATACCCTAGACCCAGCCGCCGCTTCACTTTTTCAGCTAGCCGATGCAAATTTTATGAGTGTACCCTTACAGGTAGGAGGAGTTTGCTTATTTTTTGATTTTTTAATTATCCTCTTGTGTCACAACATGGATGTGGAAATAAATCCAGAATTATTAAGTATTATAATGATGTACAGTCTACCACATTCCTTCGAAAACTTCCGTACAGCTATCGAAACCAGGGACACGTTACCAATGCCTGATGATTTGAAAGTGAAAATCATAAAAGAAAGTGAGGCCAGAAGAAACAAAAATACAGCGAAAGAAAATCAAGAAAATGATAAGGAAGCGTTCTACAGCAAAAATAGGAACAAAGAAAATAATAATAATTTTAAATGTAGACACGAAATGGGTGAAAATACGCAAAAATTTCTATATAAATGTCACAAATGTCATAAAAAAGACGTAAGTCGAAAGATTGCTGGGCAAATAATAAATATTACAAAAACTTTAAAGCAGAGGAAATATGTTTGACGACACGATCAATGTCTGCATCTAGAAAACAGAAATGGTGTCTAGACAGTGGTTGCACGTTGCACATGTGTAATGATCAATTAATGTTTAAACACATAAATGCAAGCCATGAAAATAACATGATAAAGTTGGCTGCTGAAGATCAAACTGCAAAAGTTGAAGGAAAAGGAAAAGTAACCCTGAAAATTAAAAACACAAACATAAATTTATGGAATACTCTGTATGTGCAAAATCTATCCTCAAATTTGATGTCAGTATCAAAAATAACTGAAAAAAGCCACACTGTGACATTCGATAAAGAAAAAGCTATAGTGAAAAATAAACAAGGTGAAATTTTAATGAAAGCTACAAAAGAAAATGGTCTATATTATGTACATACTGAAAATGAAATAGCAAATATGACATATGAAAGTGAAATGCAGAAATGGCATAAGAAGTTAGCGCATGTAAACGAAACTGATTTGAAGATGGCACTCATAAATAAAGCAGTAAACGGATTACAATTTAATTTAAATGAAAAACTAGAAGAATGTGAAGCGTGTATAAAAGGTAAAATGGTCAGATTACCATTCCCAAAAGAAAATGCCATGAATCGAACAACAGAAAAACTACAAATAATACATTCAGATGTATGTGGGCCGATGAAGAATATAACACCTGGTGGTGGTTCAAATATGTCGTAACCTTTATAGACGAACACACCCGCTACTGCAAAGTATATTTTCTGAAACAGAAGAACGAAGTACTACAAAAATTCATAGAGTACAAGAAAGAAGTAGAAAATTTCACAAACAAAAAAATTAAATATCTTCAAACAGATAATGGTATACGCCAGAACAAAATGGTATGGCTGAAAGAAAGAATAGAACTTTACAAGAGAAAGCCAGATGTATGCTATTAGAATCAAGATTAGAAGAAAAGTTTTGGGCTGAAGCGATATATACAGCAAATTATTTGTACAACAGAATTCTAACAAAAATACGGACTACAAGACACCATTTGAGAAGTGGGTTGGATACAAACCATCCGTATACCACCTACAAACATTTGGATCTAAAGCACATGTTTTATGGAAAGGAAAGAAAAAAGGAAAATTTGCTTCCAAAACAGAAGAAGGAATATTTGTGGGCTATTCTGAAACTAGCAAAGCATATAGAATTTGGTTACCAAAGAATAATAAAATATCTATCAGTAGAGATGTAAAAATAAAGAATAAAATGTATTTTGAAGTAAACAATAAACCCAAACAAATAATCTGGAAGAAAGCACTCGAAATGGAAGAAAAGAAACAGAAAAACCAACATATAAAAACCTAGAAATAGAAATAACAGAACAAGATGAAAAATACGACGATAACGAAGAAATCATCCAAGAAAATGAAAAAGAAATTATTCAAGAAAATTAACGCGACACTGAAACCGAAAAAGAAGAAAGCAGAAGACCGACTAGGGAGAAAAAATCACCTACTTGGACAATGGATTACGTCATAACAACATACTCATGTGTAGAAAATGAACATAATAAACTAGAATGGGAAGAAGCGATAAAACTTGAAATAAAAGCACACATTAAATACAATACATGGGAAATAATTGATCATGAAGAAGGAAAAGAGAAAATAACTAGCAAAATGATTCTAAAAGAAAAATTAGGACCAGACGGAAAGGTGGAACGAAAGAAAGCACGACTAGTAGCAAGAGGATTCACTCAAAAACCTGGAATTGATTATAACGAAACTTTTGCACCTATATCGAAACTGAGCTCAATCAGAACATTACTTGCTATTGCCGTAGAAAAAGATTTAAAACTACATCAGCTAGCTGTGACAACTGCATACTTGAATGGTAAGATAGAAGAAAATATAATTATTGAAAAACCGAAGAATTTAAAAAATATTTATGTGACATAATAATAGAAGAAAGTAGCAGTGAAAATAAAAATATATTAAACAGGGCGAGAGAAATGTTAAAAAAATTGAAGAAACCGGGAAATGAAAAAGTATGTAAATTGAATAAAGCAATATATGGACTTAAACAAGCAGGGCGACAATGGTATAAAAAATTAGATAATACATTACAGAATTTAGGTTTCATACCTTCTGTAGCTGACCCTTGCATCTACGTATTAGCGAAAGGGCGAGTGGATATGATTATAGCCATATACGTAGATGACATAATTATTGCTTATTCGTATGAAAAATTGTTAAAAGATGTGAAACAAAAATTAACCAACACTTTCGAGATGCGAGATCTAGGAAATTTAAATTATTGTTTGGGGATAAAATTTGAAGCAAAAGAAGGAGAAATTACACTATCTCAAGCAGAATATATAAGAAAAATGCTTCAAAAGTTTAAAATGGAAGACTGTAAACTAGTATGCACCCCTGTGGAACTAGGACTCCGTCTTGAAGAGAATTTAAAGGTTAGTGAATTACCATATCAAAATTTAATTGGCAGTCTTATGTATGCAGGTGTAGCAACGAGACCAGACATTGTGTACGCTGTATCTTACCTAAGCCAGTTTAACACAGCATATGGAGAAGAACACTGGAAAGCTGCAAAAAGAATCCTTCGATATCTAAAAGGCACGTTGAATGCAGAATTAATCTCCAAAAAGACAAGAAAACTACTAGAAGGATTTGCCGATGCTGATTGGGCTGCGTGTACGATAGACCGGAGATCATACACAGGCTATTGTTTCAAGTACGGTGGAGGAATAATCAGTTGGGAAATAAAGAAACAGAGAACGGTGGCACTATCAACGGCAGAAACCGAATATATGGCGCTCACGGACGCTTCCAAAGAAGCCTTACACCTAAAACAACTACTGACCGACATGGGCAACACTGTGAAGATCTGGAACGATAACCAGGATGCAAAAAATATAGCTAAAAATCCAGTGACAAATAAAAGATCAAAGCACATCGACATAAAGGAACATTTTATTCGAGAAAATGTTAAACAGAAACTAATTGAAGTTGATTATAAAAGAACTGAAGACATGGAAGCCGATCTATTTACGAAGGCATTGTCCGGAATTCGTCTAAAACATTTGATGAGAAAAATCGGCATCCGCTGTGCTCGTGAGGGCGAGTATTGGAAATAGGCACTCGAACAGCTACTAGATTAAATTAGCTTAATGGAAACTATAGTAACACTCCGTTTTTGATTTTGACAATGTTATGATATAAAAAGAAAAATAAATATGTGTCAATATAAAATAGTAATTTATTTGTGCTGTGTCCCTTGAATCCACTGCTATTATTACAAAAGTAACGACTGACTCAGGATATAAATACATTTTAACAGTACAAGATGCAGCTACTCGTCATCTTGAGGCATTTCTTATAAATGACCAAACAGCCCTTACCGTTGCCAAAACATTTGCAAAAGGCATAATTTTACAACACGGTACACCCAGATATTTGCTTACTGACCTTGATACAAATTTAGTTTGAAAGTTGATGAAAGAAATTTGTAACATATTGAACAACGAACGATTGCACACGACAGCTTTTAGACCACAGACTAACGCGAGTCTAGAATGTAGTCATCGAACGTTAATGGATATTTTGTCGGATTATATCAATGTAAATCATACGGATTGGGATGAATGGTTACTATTTGCCATTTCAGCAATTTGCAGTAATTTTCATTCAATAGAAAGAGATACTGCATTTTACCTACCGTTCGATGAAATATGTAGACCTTTAAGGCCCGTTATGACGTGGATACAAATTATGCGAGTGAACTGATCTAAAGATCAAAAATTACAAACACTAGAGCACAAGAACAATTAGTAGGAGAACGTGTTTATTTGTTTACACCAGCACTCGTACAAAGCTTGGACAGGACCGTATCGCTGAATTGAGCTACGAGAAGAAAATGCAGTTATAAAAGAAATTTTTGGCCGTAAACAGATGACAGTACAGGTGAACAGATTTAAACCTTGTTACGTGACTACTGATGACTTAACCGCCTTACCCTTAGCACATCACGATGACGCGCGATTACCCTTGGGCGGAAGGGCAAAAAACACGTTACCAGATTTGAAATTAAGTTGGCACGAGGAAAATAACCATGCTATTGTTTCAGAGAGAAATTCTAACCGAAATACCACCCTAGGCATTGGAACCTCCCGTGGATCCACTAAAAAAACCTTGGAGTTCACAATAACCACTGAGACATACTCGACGGTCGAGGAAGATACGCCTCCAACGCCACCCCGCTACGTAACCCGAAGCCGTGTAGCCGTCTCTGATCACCCGTAGATTTGTTCAAATCGGGTTTTAATAAGAACATTTAAATATAATATGTATTTTAAGTGTTTTATGTTGTTAGTGCTAAGTTTGATATGTTGCCTACGTGCTGAATTAGTTGCCTTCGACTGTGTGGACCTGGATGTGGAGATATCAAAAATTTCATTAATGAACGTACAGCAGGGACCCAAAGAAGGACTCAAAGGAGATTATCACAAAGATCCAATTAGTCCAGGAAAGGCGATACGTCGAAGTTTATGTGTACAACTGCTTGGTAACAGTGCACAATTAATTGAGCACTGTGGTAAGCACTCGCATACCAGCGCAGTTTCAGGTGGCCTAGCCCGGTACGTGCACCTCATAAAAGCAGAAGGAAGCGGCAGGACACATGGGGAGAGTAATGGGTGAGATTTTATATGTAATTAAGTGTAGCCCATGAATTGTAGACTTTAGAAAAACCTCATTTTGCTACCAAGAGGTGCCGATTACATATAAGAATTAGAGCAAGTTCATAGCACCCATTACTCAGATAATTCGAGATCATGGCACGCAGGTCGACTTTGGGAACCAACTGGCTGTAATGTACCGCCTGGAGGGCAAGTGGATTAAAGTTGACCAGGATCTGTGTCGCACACAACCAGACCCCAAGGTCCTCGATGCCAACGATCCTAACGAGACTGTCCCCATAACAAATATCGCCCCTATAAGCGCCCATGGTGTATACTCCCAGCAGGATATGAATGCATTCTAGTAGCCAACAACCAACCGCAACGTAGACACTTTTTCCTGGCCAGCCTGTGGGACGCCATGACAACCCGATATCTGGTGAATCTGATACATTGACGGGAATCCAGGGCCATGAACTGTACAACCACGGAGTCTCTTGTCACGTCCCTACCGAACATTGGTTCATCGGTTCGTTGTACCTAGGCTTGCAGCAGGTTGCGGCCTAACCACCCCCGTACACCACTGGTCTGCCCGCCGATACAGACGTTTTGCGACAGCACGTAGCCTAGCCCGATCATGTTATTAGTGATAAGTTAGTTTAGTTGTAGTCCAAGGGTAGTACAATTGACTTCGCTAGACTCAACTATAATTCTTTTATTATAGTCGAGTTTAAAAGGGAAGGCAGTGTAACAGCCACGTGTGTGAACTCTAAATTTCAGTATTTTCTTCGAATGAACGCCGTGTCTGTTGCAAACTGCTAACATGTGGCAGGCGATCTTCCGTTCAGCATTTTGTTGAATATTGGAGAGAAAGCGTAATATTACCAGTAAAAGTGTTAACGTGGTCAATTGAACTAGCCTAAGAAGTGTTCGTACCTACAACCTAGATGGATTCGCAGACCGATTGTGGTGGCGAATAGTTGTGTAGTTTTCAATTATTTCGTTGATTATAGTTTGTTTTAACTTTATTTTCAATCTTGTATTTTTTACTTGACTTAATTTCACTATATAATTGAATTATGTTTTTCTAAATTTTAGTAATAACTTTTATTTATTTGCAAAAATATTTAAATTAATTGTGCATCAACCCCGTCAACTCCTTTCCAGTGTCAGCACAGGTCAGCGTAGTGACATATTAAGTACAACATTATTTATATTCCTACTGTGGCTGTCTGAGCTATAATTCAGTACATCAACAAAGGCGATTTTCACTACACTCTACGCACCCTCCGTTACACGTCTTTAATTAGTATTTACCCTAACGCATGAATTTCAGCAGAGACATTTTTTTTCCTCTTGCATATAAAATTGGATAATTCCTTCTTCATTTATTTGCTCTGTAGAATTTCTGCTATACACAGGGATGGTTAGGTTTTTTTGTGAGGATTCTGATTATGAAATAGATAACTATTTTTCAAAAGATTTCTTTCCTCCGCATTAGGTACTGCTGTAAAATATTTTTATTTTAACACAGGGTAAGTTTATGTTTATTTATTTATTCGTGTCGAACTACAAAATACAAGTAGATAAATCGTAATGGCAGAATTTATTACTTGTAAAAACAAGTAACCGGAGTATCGAAGAATCGCTTCTGCCTTGACTTGTTACTCCATACTGTAGTACACTGTAGTTATGTAGTACCATTTTCAATATTGTCATCTTGACATCTGTCAATATATTCAATAACACTTTCCGCAAATTTTTGAGTTTATGTTTAAAAATGTATATTGCATTCAGATATTCTATAGTCTGCAGATATCAAAACACCTGAGGGAATTAGATATTTCGTGTATTTTCTGATAGGAGATATATAACTACTGTAAGAAGCATATCCTCGAATTTCGAAATATCCTGTACAGTTTAGAATATGCCGTATAAGCATATAGAGTTCATTAAATTTTAACCAACATGTTACGTTGGCTATCTATGAAGATTGACCACAGTATTTTTATTGCAACGTTAGAATAATTTTCCACGGTAGTCACTAAAAATTATGATCATATGAAAAAAGGCAGCTATTAAACAACAAATAGCTAAATAGGCAGAGGGTCTTTAACTTTCGAACTAATAAGTCCAAATTACTTTAAGTTCACAAAGTATATCATAATCTTTATATTACATTTATACTCAATATACTTATTTGTATAACTTTTATACTTCTGTAATTATTTCACACTCTTTATATTATATTTATACTCAATATACTTATTTGTATTACTTTTATACTTCTGTAATTATTTCACACTCGGATCCTAGATCCTAAAATTGGTATCGTTTGAAATATTCAGTTTGGCAAGGACACAGTTAAATTTGTAGTATTGGGGTTGAAACCACCCCACGTTGCCACGTTACACTATTTTTTTAGATCATCTGTAAAATTGAATAATTTCATATATGTTTTCCTCTGTTTATGTGTTTTACGTAAAAAATTATAAATCATTTCTACTTCAATTATGATGTGTTTTTTTTTTAAATTATTTTTTGCAAATTTGCTGTAACAGTTTTGAGAATTCTGGATTTATTTTACAACGTTATAAGTAATGATCACAAAAATTCTGTAATAAAAATATTTATGTTCGTAATGTACTTTTCAATATTTATAGTATTAATACTAGCTAAAACACGGCTACGCCGTGCTTCCCCTAGGGCTCCGCCGGTAGTGTTTTATAAATAGTCTTTACGTACATCTAGTCTGTATGCGCATAATTTAAACCCAAAGCGTAACGGTAACAGTCTTCTAAAAAGGTTTAAATACTCTCCTGCTTACTCAATCTACCCACGCAACTTGCTCACCCAAACTGCCCCAATCAGTTTGCTCTTAAAGATGACCTATTATTTGATACCACACACGATATATTTCTGCCTTTTGCAGAAAACAAAAGACGAGAAAGTCATAAAAATTTTGATATTTCTGCATAGAAGTACTTGAGAAAACCTTTCATTTCATACCACAGACGACATATTCCTAACAACTTTTTGCAAAAAACAAAAGACGATCGAGTTGTCAAGTTTCTGACAATTCTTAATAGCAGCTCATGGCAAAACATTTCGTTTGATACCAAACACGACATATTTCTGACTTTTTGCAGATAACAAAAGACGATAAAGTTACCAAATTTTTGACATTTCTGCATAGCAGTTCTTGAGAAAAATTTGATTTCATACCACAGACGACATATTTCTGACAACTTTTTGCAAAAAACAAAAGACGATCAAATTTTCAAGTTTTTGACACTTCTGCATAGCAGCTCTTAAGAGAACATTTCATTTGATACCAAACACGACATATTTCTAACAACATTTTGCAAGAAACGAAAGACGATCGAGTTTACAAATTGTTGACATTTCTGCATAACAGTTCTTGGAAAAACATTTCATTTGATATTAGATTCGACATATTTCTGACTACTTTTTACAAAGACAAAAGGCGATCGAGCTGTCAAATTTTTGACATTTATGCAAGCAGCCCTTAAGAAAACATTTCATATGATGCCAAACACGTCATATTTCTGAGAACTTAATGCAAAAAAACAAAGCACGATCGATTAGTCAAATTTTGACATGTCTGCATAGCTGCTCGTCATATCATTTGATACCATACGACATATTTCTGACAACTTTTTGCAAAAAAAGACGATTGAATTGTCAAATGTTTGACTTTTCTGCATAGCACCTGTTGAGAAAACTTTTCGTTTGACACCAAGTACAACATATATCTGACAACTTTTTGCAAAAAACAAAAGATGACCGAGTTGTCAAATTTTTAACATCTCTGCATAGCAGCTCTTGACAAAATATTTCATCCTTAATACTAAAAGAGTAGATTCACTATAGTATATACATGTGAGTCTGGGAAGACGCCCCCCCCCCTTTTAACTTTTTTATTATAAGTAATAGAAAAAAAAGGTTCATATAAAGGTTTTATTATTTTACATATACTATTTGATGGCAGATGTAGATTTTTTTTATAAAGTCAGGTTTACATGATCCGACTATCAACTTTCGTTTTTCAAATAGCAACCTATAATTATTTTATTAAAATAGAAACCGCCGTTTTTTCTCTTTTCAACGATGTATTATTTTTTATTAATGTATTTGAGAAATTTCGAGAAAAATGAGATAATTTACAAATGTTAGAAATAATTTTTAAACAAATATTATAGGTGGCTATGTGAAAATAAACAAACCGTAACAGTGCTATACAACTTAGCAAACTAAAATAACAAATTTAGTAAAAAAACAACTTAAAACCGCTCCCGGTAAATTCTTTTTACTCTTCTGATGATTCCAGTCGATTCACCAATTATTAGAATCATATCAATTAATTCGTTCTTCGTAAACATTTCAAAAAAAATTTTTTTTTTGTTTACAAAATAAGTTAAATTAAGTAACAAACAAATGTATACTTTTTTGACATTAATTTAATTGTTTTACATTGTTACGTTTTGTTTATTTTCACATAGCCACCTATAATATTTGTTTAAAATTTATTTCTTATATTTCTAAATTATCTCATTTTTCAAATAGATTAATAAAAAACAATACATCGTTGAAAAGAGAAAAAATGGCAATTTGTATTTTATTAAAATAATTATAGGTTGCCATTTGAAAAATAAAAGTTGATAGGCGTATCTTGTAAACCTGACTTTATAAAAAATACCTACATCTGCTATCAAATAGCATATGTAAAATAATAAAACTTTTATATGAGCCATTTTTTCTATTACTTATAATAAAAAAGTTAAAGGCGGGGGCGTCTTCCCAGGCTCACCCTGTATAGTTTCTCTAATCACGAAGATCGCCAAAGCTTTGAACACCTCTACAGCCTGAATGGTGCAAGCGATTTTTATGAAATTTGCACCAAGTTGTAGGAAATGATTGTCTCGAGTGCCCTCGTAATAGGTTAAATTTCTGTAGGAAGCATATTTTTCGAGTAAAAAATTCTTAAATGTTAAAAATTGGATTATTGAAACAATCAATCGAAGAGTTCATGTAAAAATTTAAGAAGAAAAACGCTATCATGTGTCACGTTTGGCATATGGGTTGCCGCCCTTTCCATTGTTAAATATAATTAATGTGTAAAATTTAAGAAAATTATATGAATTAAACAATGTAGCTATATGTCAAAAATCTATGCAGTGTTTATTGTTAATTTATATTTTATTTTGTAAATAGACTTTAATTAATGTCTGAAGTTACTAAAAACTACGAAAACGTTGATAAAGTCAGGAAGAATATCACAATCGATCGAAGGATACATGTATAAGATTAAAAAGATAAATACCGTCTTCTGTCACATTTGATATATTAATGACAAATTATGAACCATGAACTACAGAAAATAATCGGTTGTCCTTTTAAATGTTAAATATAAATAAACAATGTCTAAAATTGAAGAAAAGAAAGTAAGAATTAAACGAAGGTAGCTATTTTATAATTTATTTTGTAAATAGTTTGTAGAGGTTATTAAACGACGAAACGGACGAGAAATGTAGGAAAAACTTAAACGACGAGAAAGACTGGAAGTACAAAGTGTACAGTGTACAGGGAGAATGTCAAGGATTGTTTTCTGTGCCGATCAGTGTATTAATCTAAGATATGTTTATTGAGCGTTTATATTTTATTTTGTAAATAGCTTCTACAAAACTGACAAGAAGGACATCAATGACGAGAAAGACAGACAAGACAGTGTGTACTGACTGTAAAGGAAGAATAACAAGGACAAGGAGAGCAGGGAAGCTTGGAAAGTACGCTTATAACTGTACGTTCCAAACCCTACAAAAACCGAAGTGTGTGGCCGCAAACAACCCTTCTTAAACGCGTTCCAAATTTTAACCGCACGGTTTGACCTGTACGTTCCATTCCGTGTGTGCGTGTGTGTGTGGTAGTAACTTTCCCAGGTTTTTTCTATCCAATGCAGTGTCGCTAGCAAACAAACTTGTCTTCTGTTTATGATTGCTACTTCAAAACTGGTAGTATTTGGGGCTGGCGGCCCAGCGTACTTTATTCGCACGGCTTTACCCGTACGTTGTATACCTAAACCGTACAAAAATAACGGAGTGTGTGGAGCGCTTTAGGGCAGATTGCATGGGTAGTTTGGGTTAGCAGTTTGGGTGGGCATGTTGCGTGGGCAGTTGGGTGGGCATGTTGCGTGCGCAGTTTGGGCGGGCATGTTGCGTGGGCAGTTGGGTGGGCATGTTGCGTGGGCAGTTTGGGTGGGCATGTTGCGTGGGCAGTTTGGGTGGGCATGTTGCGCGGGCAGTTTAGTTGGGCAGTTTGGGTGGGCATGTTGCGTGCGCAGTTTGGGTAGGCATGTTGCGTGGGCAGTTTGGGTGGGCATGTTGCGTGGGCAGTTTGGGTGGGCATGTTGCGTGGGCAGTTTGGGTGAGCATGTTGCGTGGCCAGTTTGGGTGGGCATGTTGCGGGGACACTATCGGCGGAGCCGAGTTTAGGCTAGTCTTATATACTAAACGGTTAGAGGATCTTTCTATATATATATATATATATATATATATATATATATATATATATATATATATATATATATATATATATATACATTTGAATTAATCAAGACGATCGCCAAATTTTAATCACCTCTACAGCCTAAACGGCTTGATAGATTTTAATGAAAATTGTTTCAAATTGTACAGACTTATTCAACTTAATTTTCTAGATAGGTTTCATATTTTTTTTGTGGTCAATTTTTGTATAAAAAAATTTTAACTTTTGAAATTTTGAATTAAAACAATAAATTGAAACGAAAGTCATCCTTAAAATATAAGACGAAGAAAGCTATGGAATGACACATTTGACATGTCAATTTGAAATGTTAAATGGAAATATTTATGGAATGAGGACAATTTGAAAGAAGTTTAATTCATAATCATAAATTATGAGAATGGGCAACTATATCCGCACAGGTAAAAAAGCCCTAAAACATTATAATTATAAATTATAAATTTTGACGGTTTACATGCGCTTGGAAAGTGTTGCCAAACATGTCATAAGTAACTAGATAAAAAAAAATATTCCTAACTAGACTAATGTGAAGTCCGTACACAAGTGTATTTTCTACTCTGCAAAATGTGAAAAAAATACCTGATAAATACAGAGCAATAGTACCCCCAATTAAAAATCAGGATAGAGCTTCATCTTTTGTTTTTGCAAAAAGTCAGAAGTATGTCGTGTTTGATGTCAAATAAAATGTTTTCTCAAGAGCTGCCATGCAGAAATGTCAAAAAATTGACAACTCGATTGTCCTTTGTTTTTTTAAAACGCTGTCAGATATATATATATATATATATATATATATATATATATATATATATATATATGTCGTATTTCCTATCAAATGAAATGTCTTCTCAAAACTTGTTATGCAGAAATGTAAAAAAAATTAACAACTCGGTCGTCGTTTTTTTTGCAAAATGCTGTCAGAAATATGTCGTATAAATGTTTTCTCAAAAGCTGTCAAAAATATTACATCTCGATCGTCTTTTGTTTTTCATAAAATCAGGAATGTCATGTTTGGTATCAAATAAAATGTTTTTTCAAGAGCTGTCATGCATAAATGTCAAAAATATAACATGTCGATTGTCTTTTGTTTTTTGCATAAAGTTGGCAGAAATTTGTCGTGTTTGGTATCAAATAAAATGTTTTTTTAACAGCTGTCATGTAGACTTGTCAAAAATATGACAACTCAACCGTCTTTTGTTTTTTCATAAAGTCGGAAATATGTCGTGTTTGGTATCATATGAAATGTTCTCTCAAGACCTGCTATACAGACGTGTTAAAAATATGACAAATCATCGTCTTTTGTTTTTTGCAAAAAGCTGTCAAAATATGTCGTGTTTGGTATCAAATGAAATGTATTCTCAAGAGCTGCTATGCAGAATTGTTAAATATATAACAACTCGATCGTCTTTTGTTTTTTGCAATAAGTTGTCAGAAATATGTCGTGTTTGGTATCAAATAACATGTTTTCTTAACAGCTGTCATGCAGAAATGTCAAAAAAAGACAACTCGTTCGTCTTTCGTTTTTTCATAAAGTTGTTAGAAATTTGTCGTGTTTGCTATCAAATGAAATGTTTTCTTAACAGCTGTCATGCAGAAATGTCAAAAATATGACAACTCGACCGTCTTTTGTTCTTTTCATAATATTGTCGAAATTATGTCGTGTTTGGTATCATATGAAATGTTTTCTGAAAACCTGCTATGCAGGTATGCCAAAAATATGACAACTCGATCGTCTTTTGTTTTTTGCAAAAAGTCAGAAATATGTCGTGTTTGGGATCGAATGAAATGTTTTCTCAAGAGCTTCTACGCAGAAATGTCAAAAATATGAAACCATGATCGTCTTCTGTTTTTTTGCAAAAAGTTGTCAGAAATATGTCGTGTTTGGTTTCAAATGAAATGTTATCTCAAGAGCTGCTATACAAAAATATCAAAAATATCACATACCTATTGTCTTTTGTTTCTTTCATAAAGTCATCAGAAACATGTCGTGTTTGGTATCAAATAAAATGTTATCTTAACAGCTGTCATGAAGAAATGTCAAAATATGAAATCTTGATTGTCTTTTGTTTCTTTCATAATGTTGTCAGAAATATGTCGTGTTTGGTATTAAATAAAATATTTTCTCAACAGCTGTCTTGCAGAAATGTGAAAATCGTGACAACTCAATCGTCTTTTGTTTTTTTTTTTTTTTCATAAAGTTGTCAGAAATTTCTCGTATTTGGTATCAAATAAAATGTTTTCTTAACAGCTATCATGCTAAAATGTCTAAAATATGACAACTCGACACCTATTGTTTTTTTTTCAAAAAATTGTCGGAAATATGTCGTGTTTGTATTAAATGAAATGTTATTCAAAAGTTGTCATGCAGAAATGTCAAACATATAACAACTCAATTCGCTTTGTTTTTTTAAAGTTGTCAGAAATATGTCGTGTTTGGTATCAAATGACATGTTTTCTCAAGAAAGAGCTGTCATGCAGATGTGTCAAGAATATGACAAATCGATCGTCTTTTGCAATTTTTTATATAGTTGTCAGACATATGTCGTGTTTGATATCAAATGAAATGTTTTCTCAAAAGTTGCCATGCACAAATGTCAAAAATTTGACAACTCGGACGTCTTTTGTTTTATGCATAAAGTTGTCAGAATTACGTCGTCTTTGGTGTGTGGTATGAAATGAAATGTACTGGGGTGTTGCCATGTCAAAAAAATTGTAACCCGATTAGCTTTTGTTTTTTGCAAAAATTTGTCAGAAATATGACGTGTTCGGTATTAGATGAAATGTTTTCTCAAGAGCTGCTATACATAATTGTCAAAATTGTGACTTCTCGATCGTCTTTTTTTCGCAAAAAGTTGTCAGAAATAAGCCGTATTTGGTATCAAATGAAATGTTTTCCCAAGAACTGATATGCAGAAGTGAGATAAATATGATTACTTAATTACCTTTTATCATTTGCAAAAAGTAGTCAGAAATTTGTCGCGTTTGGTATCAAATGAAATGTTTTCTTATAACTGATAGGCAGAAATGAGAAAAATATGATTACTTGATTGTCTTTTGTTTTTTGCAAAACGTAGTCAGATATATGTCGTGTTTGTTATCAAATGATTTGTTTTTTAAAGAGCTGCCATGCAGAAATGGTAAATTTTCGCAACGCGATCGACTTTTGTTTTTTTGCAAAAAGTTATCAGATATATGTCGTGTTTGGTAACAAATGAAAAGTTTTCTTACGAGCTGCTATGCAAAAAAGTCAAAAATTTGACAATTTGATAGTTTTTTTTTTGTTCTTTGCAGAATATTGTCAGACATATGTCGTGTATGGTATTAAATGAAAAGTTTTCTTAAGGGCTGCTATGCAAATATTTGACAACTCGATCGTCTCTTGTTTTTTTTTTTGAAAAAGCTGTCGAAAATATGTCGTGTGTGGTACCAAATGAGAGGTCCCCCTTTAAGGGCAATTTGGTTGGGGCAGTTCGGGTGAGCAAGTTGCGTGGGCAAATTGAGTGAGCAGGAGAGGAGTTAAACCTTTGATAAGACTGTTACCGTTTGCACTTTGGGTTTAAAGTATGCGCAGACCGACTGGATGTACGTAAAGACTATTATCTATAATACTAAAAGGGTAGATTCACTATCTATATATATATATATATATATATATATATATATATATATATATATATATATATATATATATATATATATTTAATCACGATGATCGCCCAACTTTAGACAAAGCTACAGCTTAAACGGTGCGACCGAAACTCATGAAATTTGTACCAAATTTTAGTAAATGATTGGCTTCAGGGCCCTCCTAATGGGACGAATTTCTGTAGGATGCATAGTTTTCTGGTAAAAAGTTATTAAACGTAAAATGAAACAATCGATCGAAAAGTACATATAAAACATTAGACGATACAGACTGTCATGTGTAACATTTGGCATATCAATGTCAACGATGACAAATTATGAATGTCGTATGGGTTGTCGACCTTTTCAATGCTAAATATAAATAAATATATTGTGTAAAATTGAAGAAAATAATATGAAGTAAACGAGGTAGGTATACGTAATGAATTTAAGCAATATTTATTGTTAATTTAGATTTTATTATGTAAATAGATTTTACGAAATGTCAGAAGTTACTGAAAACTACGAAAACGTTCATAAAGACTAGAAGAGCAACACAATCGATCGAAGAATACATGCATAAAATTAAAAAGAAAAATACTATCTTCTGTCACATTTGATGATGTTAACGACAAATTTGAACTACAGAAAATAATCGGTTTAAAATTGAAGAAAAGAATAAAAGAATTAAACGACGTAAGGTATGCTATGATTGCAAGATATGTTTATTCTTACTTTATAATTTATTTTGTAAATAGATTGTTTAAAATTTTTGAGGTTATTAAACGTCGAAATGGACGAGAAATAAAAGAAAAGCATCTACGACAAGAAAGACTGGGAGGACAAAGTGTACAGTGTACAGAGAGAATGTCCATAGGCGAAGTTAGACTTTAAAATTGGGGGGTGCTTAATTCCTTACCTTAAAATGAAGCAAAAAAGTTGGTAAAACTATTTATTTGATTAATTTATAAACAAAAACAAAATATTATTAAAAGTAGGAAAAGAAACTTGTCATTTTGGTATCACATAACAACATATATTGTTGTAATAACAATTTTCTGTTTCCATTTAGAAGAATAAATTCTTCTTCTATTTTTAATACTGCTAAATTAGTAAAGCGATTTTATTAAAGTAGTTTTCAGTCAGTTTTTAATGCTTCTCATAGCAGAGAACGACCTTAAGTAAGGGGTAAAATGATTTACGAGAATAAGCTTGGAATTTTCATCAAAATTAAAATCGCTACTTCTTGGCTTTCTATAGAAAATCAAAGTTTTAGGTTTCTAGTTAATTATTGCATCAATTATTCCGTAGTAAATATTAATTCGGAAAGAATCCATTGTGTATCAGTATGTAAATCAGTATCATGTGAACTAGATTTAATTGTTTATATAATCAAGTAATCATTAAATAATTTTGACTAAGTTTTTACCTTTTTGTGGTTTGAATAGGTTTAATTTCAATATGTATTATTTTTTTAAACAATTCCAATAAACTTTCGGACAAAAAGCTCAAAAAGGCTTCGTCATTTCACTTTTATTTTAACGTATTTTTTTTATTACACCGTTAATGATAGTAACTTATAGCTAAATTCCCTTCTTTGCTTAATATGTTGATAATATTTAATATATCAGTCAAATAAGCAGATGTGCCAAAACAAAATTTACAAAAAATTTGTTTGGGGGTGCTAATTTAAAATCTGGGGATGCTAAGCACTCCAAAGTACCCCACTAACTACGCCTATGAGAATGTCAAGGATTGTTTTCTGTGCCGGTCAGTGTATTAATCTAAAATATGTTTATTTATATTTTATTTTGTAAATAGATTTTACAAAACTGACAAAAAGAAACTGGTAGTATAGTTGCGTGAGCAGTTTGGGTGGGCATGTTGCGTGGGCAATTTGGGTGGGCATGTTGCGTGGGTGATTTGGTTGGGCATGTTGCGTGGGCAGTTTGGGTGTGCATGTTGCGTGGGTAGTTTGGGTGGGCATTTTGCGTGGGCAGTTTGGGTGGCCATGTTGCGTGGGTAGTTTGGGTCGGCATGTTGCGTGGGCAGTTGGGTGGGCATGTTGCGTGGGAAGTTTGGGTAGGCATGTTGCGTCGGTAGTTTGAGTGGACATGTTGCGTGGGCAGTTTGGGTGGGCATGTTGCGTGGGCAGTATGGGTGGGCATGTTGCGTGGGCATTTTGAGTGAGCATGTTGCGTGGCCAGTTTGGGTGGGCATGTTGCGTGGCCAGTTTGGGTGAGCATGTTGCGTGGGCAGTTTGAGTGGGCATGTGCGTGGGCATTATAAAACACTATCGGCGGAGCCCTAGGGTAAATTCGGCGAAGCCGAGGTTACGCTAGTCCTATATACTAAACAGTTAGATGATATTACTATATATTTATATATATTTGAATTCGTCAAGACGATCGACAAATTTTAATCACCTCTACAGCCTAAACGGCTTGATCAATTTTAATGAAAATTTCTTCAACTTATAGAGACTTGTTTAACTTAATTTTCTTGATAGGTCTCTTGTTTTTTGTGCATATTTTTTGTATAAAAAATTTAAACTTTTGAAAATTGGAATTAAAACAATAATTTGAAACAAGATCTTAGTCATCCTTGAAAAATTACAGACGAAGAACGCTATGTAATGACACATTTGCACATGTCAATTTAAACCTTTAAAAGGATATATTTTTGGATTAGTATGATTTATTATCATTTAAATTAACTTCAGTCATGAGAAAATAATTTAAACAAGTTGTAAGTATTCAAAAATAATGTATGTAAAATGAAATATTTTTGAAAATTTACCTTTATTTTGCAGGTTGTTCGTAAATATATTATAGTAAATATGAATACCTATCGTAATCTATACAACTAATATGTACCTATAATTATTAGATATCCACATATTTTAGAGATATTTAGCATAATTTTCACCTCGCAAAATGTGAAACAAAATAACCGAAGATGACGAGCCAGAGGCCGACAAAACAGTTTCAAATTTGCGGTGAAAGTAGTGTTTAAGTATTTCGTGCACCACATTATATTCATTAACAAAAATTAGAACAACGGTCAATTATAGTCTCGGGAATTCATTTTTAAAGTCGAAAATAACATTTATATCCGTATACGACATAATTTACAGTAAAACAAGCATTATACTATCTGCTGTAAATAATAAAAGGCAGCAAAATATAATAAAAAATGTCCGTAGAATTTAGTTTTTTAAGTTAAAACAGCTGTAAATTTAACTATTAGTGAGTTCAAAAAACTATTTTAAATCAGCCAGGTGTCAAATAACCTAAGTCTGGACACGAAAAACGCGAGACAATATATTACACTTAGGTACTTGCAAAGAATCCATAACAAAGGTACGTAATCACTGAATAGCAAAATAAAATTTAAATAATTCATGAGGTTAATAACATTTAAAATGTTTCCGTTAAAATGTTGTGGTTTAAAAACAATATACTTTACGTATTTATTATGTAAAATGTCTTGATTACAACAATGCTTTATAAGAATATAATCACAACTCAGCATTTATACAAAACATGTATTGATTACAACAATAATATAGAAGCTCATTCATATTTCAACCCCATACATCACCATTTCCATGTTAATTTGAAGATATTTCAAACAGTTCAGGAGTTATGAGCTCCCAAAAATTCATATACTCTTGATTAGTTTCGGCTAAAAATGTGAGATTAAAATAGATTCAATCTCATGAGTTCTGTTGCAAATAGTGTTTATTCTCACAAAAATGAATTTTAGAGGGTTGATTTGTATATTTTCGGTATAAAAGTGGTTAAATATCGGATTAGAAACACCTTATTCCCGGGTTAAAAAAATGGGTTGAATTATGCATATATTTCAAATTTGGTAGCTGCAACATTATTTTTTACTTTTACTTTCCCCATTTCGAAATTATGAATTTTTAAAAAGAGGGCTATCATTTAAAATCAAATCTCTGTATTGACAAACAAAAAATCAAAACTGTTACTTTGACAGGGGTGGTTAAAAAATTTATAATTCAAAAACGGGGAAAGATATTCCAAATCTGTTTAGACGAATACACAGGGCAAAGATTGAAGTATATTCGAGAGAAATTTTTAATAGATTGGATAAAGGGTGCAAATTTGTAAACGGAATAAATATTAATAAAATAAATATTATAGATAATTATTTTACCAATTGGTCAAATTTACACTTTTTGTTCAAAAAGTACTATGTTTTGGTATAAAATTTTCTGTGGCCTGATTATGTAATTTTGAAATCTATCATATTTCAATTAATAAGCAAATAAGAAAGCAGTGAACTTAGCGAGCGACATTCGAAATCTGACACATATTACCAAAATAGCAAGCCAACCAAATCACCTGTGTTTCGACCATATCTTTGATTCAAAAAACGGGGAAAGATATCCCAAATCCTGTTCAGACGAATACACAGGGGAATGATTGAAGTATATTTGAGACAAGTTTTTAATGGTTTGGATAAAGGGTGCAAATTTGGGCATGTTGCCTGGGCAGTTTGGGTGGGCAGATTGCGTGGGCATATTGAGTGGACAGTTCGGGTAAGCCGATTGCGTGGGCAGTTTGGGTAGGTATGTTGCGTAGGCAGTTTGAGTGGGCATATTGCGTGGGCAGTTTGGGTGGGCATGTTGCGTGGGCAGTTTGGATGGGCATGTTGCGTGGGCAGTTTGGGTGGGTATATTGCTTGGGCAGTTTGGATGGGCATGTTGCGTGGGCAATTTGGGTGGGCAGTTTGGGTTGGCATATTGCGTGGGCATGTTGCGTGGACATGTTGCGTGAGCAATTTGAGTAGGCATGTTGCGTGGGCAGTTTGAGTGGGCAGATTGCGTGGGCAGTTTGGGTGGGTATATTGCGTTGGCAGTTTGGGTGGGATGATGCATGGCAGTTTGGGTGGGCATGTTGCGTGGGCAATTTGGGTGGGCTTATTGCGTGAGCAGTTTGAGTGGGCATGCTTCGTGGGCAGCTTTGGTTGTCAGGACAGAATTCAAACACTTTGAAAGACTGTAAGCGGTAGCACTTTGGGTTTAAAGTGTGTTTAGACAGGTTAGATCTACGTATAGACTATTATAAAATATTATCGGCGGAGCCCTAGGGGAAGCTCGGTGTAGCCGAGTTTTCGCTAGTCCTAATACTAAAAGGGTAGATTCACTATTTATAGTTACATATTTTAATCAAGACGATCGCCATCCTTTGAACACCTCTACAGCCTGAATGGTGTGAGCGATTTCCGTGAAATTTGCACTAAGTTATAAGAAATGATTGTCTCGAGTGCCCTCGTAATAACTCAGATTTCTGTAGGATGCATAGTTTTCGAGTAAAAAATTATTAAAAGTTGAAAATTGTAACAAAAACAATAAAAGTCACAGCAACGATCACAGTTTTCCTTAAAAATTTAAGACGATAAACGATGTTATGTCATTTGGCATGTCAATGTCAATGATGACGAATTATCAGTTTTCTTCCTTTTAAATGCAATAAAATGTTTTAATATGTAATATTAAAGAAAAGATGATGAATTTAACGAGGTAGGTATATGTAATGGTTTTAAGCCATGTTTACTATTATGTAATATATTTTATCCACAACTGTCAAATAATATACTCATAATTCTACCGATTTTTATCAATTAATGACCTTCGTTACTGTTACTAATTGAATAATATTGACAGTTCAATGGAATAATATTATTCAATCGTTATGCCAAATTCAAATCCTACCTTTCAAAGAGTACACACAAAATTACTTTTAATAAGTAATTCTTTCCACATAAAAAGCCAAAATTACACTAGTTTTGTCATTTTTCATACTTTTATTTTCTTCTTAAGCTTGAATTGTAGCTGAATAGTCGGTTTTAAGATTTTATATTAAATGTCATATCACTTCATAATTTTGTTACAACTACACCGATGACTAGATTTGTCTATGTAAACAAAAACATTTTTGCATTTGTCAGTGAGAAAATTCTACTTATTTTTCAAAACCAATATGTCACTGATATGTTATTATTTGACAATTGTGGATAAAGTATAGTATTCTATTCGCATGTAATGGTTATTACTCATGAGAATGAAGTTTGCATCACGAGCGAACGCGAGTGATGTAAATCATTCGAATTACATGCTCATTGAATAATATACTATTACTATGTAAATAGAATTTTGGAATATGTATAAGGAAACACGTTAAAACATATCAGAAAGGCAGAATTAATATCAAAATCGATCGAAGAGTACATGTATAAAATTAAAAATATAAACATTGTCATCTGTCATATTTGATATGTTAATGACAAATTATGCATGTCGTATCGGATGTTCTTTTCAATGCTAAAAACATTTAAATAATATGTAAAATTGAAGAAAAGAACGCAAGAATTAAACGAAGTAAGTATGCGTAATAAAATGCATTGAAATCGTGGAAGTAAAAGTAGAAAATATTGGTATATCTTTGGAAGTTCAAACAATCACCTTATGCTTTGTAGATGATCAAATACTTATTGCACAAGACTACTGCGATAGTCTAGAAGTAAACATGCAAAACAGAATATGTGTTTAAATGGAACCCAACAAAATTTTGGTGCTAAACACAGGACAAAAAAATAAACACTACAGAATAAAAAAATAAATAAAAATAAGGAATGAGGGCACCATAAGGAAACTCTGTACACAAGCAAAAAAGGCTATATTTTAACTAAATTGCATATTATGGGATCAAACTATTTCAAAAGAAAATTTGTAAAACCATTATAAAAAGCATAGTTACCTGCAATAGCAAAATGTGGCCCCTAAAGAAAAAGGCTGAAGGAAAACTCCTAGCTACGGAAATGGATTATTGGAGGAGGGCAGCAGTAAAGTCAAAAATAGAAAAGATCAGAAACGAAAATAAGAGATATAATGGACATTAAAATTACTATAACCGCTGACATAAAAACAAATAAATTAAGATGGTACAGTCACGTGCAGCGAATGAGTAATGGCTAAACAAATACAACAGTAAACTCCTACCGGCAAAAAGAAAAGAGGGAGCCCTAGAAGAAATTGGGTAGCAGGAGTCCAAGAAGGAGTAAGAGAGAGAGAGAGGATTAAATGATAACCTATGGCAAGAATTGGCATCGGAAGACATCGTAGAACGTTATAAACTGATTGTATATATGTATAAGTATATGTAATGATTTTAAGACATGTTTATTGTTAATTTATATATTTTATTTTGTAAATAAATTTAACAATGTCAGGCTGAGAAAGACATAATGAACATTATAATCGACAAAAAGTACATGTACAATATCTAATACGTATTTAGAGGAAAGAATAAAAATTAAATCCTACAGGAAAATCATAAAGTCTGGAACAAGACAATTCAATAATTTTAGATAGTATGTTTTAATCTGTTCTTTTCGTGCAATTCATTTTCTTACATTACGTTCAAAATTATTTCAGCTTATGCATAATTTGATATCTATCTTAAAACAGTACAGAATTTAATCTGCATTTTATTTTCTTATATTACGTTAAAATTATCTATAATAAAAAAATTTACTGCCAATTATTGTATCGAACTAATAAAAATCTTTTAAATTACATAATCATACAGCATAAGCCAGAAAAGTCATCTTTTATACCTATGGATTTTTGCATTCTTCCCCCTTAATAACAGTCCAAACTTTATTGATATATTTTCAAATTCGTTGTATAAGTTCAGATATAATGTAATGTAAATACTTACTTTTCTGCAGTTTGTAACTAATTGTTTACTTTAGACTTAAAACATCACATTTTTTAGTTTTGTTTGATTTATTTTGTATCTTTAAATTTAGTATTATGTACTCATATACATGTTACTAATATAGAGTGCCCATTTTAAAAGTTTCCGCCTGAAAATTCATGCTTAGGCAATCCATGATACATTTCATAAAAGACTTGGTTTTTAAAATTTTGTTTTGCTCTTATACCTACTGTGATTATTCGATTTTAAGTACTAATATTCACCAAGTGGCTTATGAAATGTATTTGGATTTGCTTATTCTTAAAATTTCAGGCGGGAACATATAAAATGGACACTCTGTATTATGTTTATATTTATCTTGTAAGTGGGACATTTTGTCCTGTTTGCTCGTATAAAATGCGCAGCATTTGTTCATTTCATTATATTTTCATCAGTTTCTACCACGGTGTAGTATCTATAGGTGAGAGCACGACATGCGTTGACATAACTAGCTGGTACAAAATAACGCTAACGAGATTCGTTGCTATTTGACAGTCGTTTGGCAATTGGTGTGCAGCTTGCGGTTACAGGTTCAAATAAGTTCGCGTTTAAATAGAAAATGTTGTGCTATAGGATGCATAACAAGGTATCGATCAAATAAAGAGATATAGACTCGTATTCTCAATTCTCACTTCTTGAAGTAGTGTTACTTCGGAAGTAGCGCTATTTCGATTTTTTATTTATTTTATTTTATGAATAGATAAGAATAAGTTTCATATTTTTGTAAATGAAACCTATGACATTTGAAATAAATGCTTTTTACAATTTAATTTATTTTTATATTTCTAATTTTATTGTTAAAGTTGACATTTAACAGTTAAAGTAGCGCTTTTTCGGAAGTAGCGCTACTTTAAGATGTAAGAATACGTGCCATTGACTACGTTTATCTCGATAATTCAAGCGGCTTCAAGTATATTATGACTTGAAAAATCCCATTGGTTTATCTCTTTGGATTGAAAATAGGATTGAGTTATTTTCAATCATCAAATTCGTACCGACTAAAAGGAGATAGTTAAATATTAGATTTTGCAGATAGACAGGGAGAGAAATATGATGTAATTTCATGCAGGATATATAACCTCAAAATCTAAAAATTGTCGTGTTATTTTTCTTCTCTTTGAAAAACATTAAAAAATATTAGTTTCTTCATCACTCCAAATATTTCGCTTTTGGACAATTTTATATGTATTATGTCGCGATTTTTATAATATATGGTAAAATGAAAATAACCAACAAATGATGTGAAGTTAGTAAGACTCTAACATATTGCATTATTTGAAGCTTCACTGTTTATTTTGACATAAGTCAACCCGCTTCATAAGTCCAAGTCTGTTATTTTATAGGCTTGACTTGACATTTTCAAACGGCTTGAAATATTAATCTCGATCGTTTATTTCGAAGATTGAAAACAACTTTACTAAATTCAAACGACTTGAAACGTCGAGATAAACGTAGTCAGTCTTTTTAAAGTGCCAAAATGTGCGATTTTGTGGAAGCCAGCCATGCTATGTTAGTGTCAAGTTCATGACATAATGTTTATTTTATAATTTTACTGAAAATATAAAAGCCTTCTGTATGGAATTTCTTCAAAATATATACATAGAACAGATAAAAGACAATGTATTAAAAATATAAAATATTCTGCGTTATATATGAATAATTTACTATTTTAAATATTTTGTAAAAACCGGGTCGCAAAACCTGACATTTAGCGGCACACTGTATGAACTAACCCGGTTAGTTGGCCATTTTTTGTAATACATATATACATTTGTATATGTAGCTATATAGAAAAATTAAATTTAACTGCAGTTTTTAATGATACTTCCGAAATATTACTGACAATTTTATGCAAAAACAATAGCCGATAGAGCTGTCGTATTTTTGACAATTCTCTATGACAGTCCTTGAGAAAACATTTCTTGTTTTTCATATAAATTTGTCAGAAATACAGGGTATTTCATGTAACTATGTAAGGATACGGAGTATGAATTCTAGACACCAACATGATATATATATATATATATATATATATATATATATATATATATATATATATATATATATATTTATATATATATATATATATATATATATATATATATATATATATATATATATATATATGTATATATAAATGAAGCGTAATACTGAAATAGTAGAAAATAGATGGCTGATGGCATTTGTTTAATTCACTTAAAATTTAAATGAGATTTAATTAATTAAAAATTTCACTCATTTCAATCCGATAAGTATTTAATTATTACACCTGTTATTTAATATGTTCATAATATTTTTAATACAAAAAAGTATCTTCAAGCCTTCTGTATTTATTAAAAATATTATATTTTAATAATTTACCGTAATATTTATAAATAATACTGATTTATTTATTGAATGTAATGACTTTCATTTTGAACACTTGCTCTGGGATTCTTTTTATAATTAATTATTTATGATCTAATACAAAAATAAATAAAACTAACCTATTTTTTGTATTTTTTTATAAAATCCTGCGTATCTCTGTTAGGAAGCGTTATAGCACCAATGTTTATTGGGATTTTCCCCCTTTTGATATCAGAATTCATACTCCTACGCCTTGCATTCTTATATGAAACACCTGTATATCCTGTTTGGTATTAAATGAAATTTTTTCAGCATGGCTAAACTATAGAACTATCAAAATTTTGACATCAACTTGACCGGCGTTTGTTTTTCACATAAAGTTGTTAGAACCATGTCGTGATTAGGATCAATTGTTTTTTTTTCTGCAGGGCTATAACATAGAAGTATCAACAAATAGACATCTCGGTCGGCTTTTGTTCTTGTATAAAGATGCCAGAAATATGTCGTGTTTGGTATCAAATGATACGTCTGGTTAACTGTTAGACACAAGTGTGAAAAATCTGACAGGTTGATTAGCTTTTGTTTTATGCATAAAGTTAATCCGTTTGATAGAAGGCGGAACTTGGGTATCTGACAAGACTGTTAGCGTTAGCACTTTGGTTTTCAATTGTGCGTAGGCAATTTGGATACATATAGTCTATCATAAAACACTATCGGCGGAGCCCGAGGTTAGGCTAATCCTAATACTAAAAGGGTAGATTCACTCTCTTTCTCTCTCTCTCTCTCTCTCTCTCTCTCTATATATATATATATATATATATATATATATATATATATATATATATATATATATATTCTTCAATTACGACGATCGCCCAACTTTAGACAAGGCTACAGCTTAAACGGTGCGACCGATTTTCGTGAAATTTGTACTAAGTCGTAGGAAATGATTGGCTTCAGGGCCCTTCTAATGGGACGAATTTTTGTAGGATGCATAGTTTTCTGCTAAAAAATTTAGACGATAAACACTGTCATGTGTAACATTTGGTATATCAATGTCAATGATGACAAATTATGAATGTCGTATAGGTTGTCGACCTTTTCAATGCTAAATATAAATAAATTGTGTAAAATTGAAGAAAAGAATATGAATTAAACGAGGTAGGATGCGTGGGTAGTTTGGGTGGGCATGTTGCGTGGGCAGTTTGGCTAGGCATATTGCGTGGGTAGTTTGGTTGGGCATGTTGCGTGGGCAGTTTGGGTGGGCATGTTGCGTGGGCAGTTTGGGTGGGCATGTTGCGTGGGTAGTTTGGGTGGGCATGTTGTGTGGGCAGTTTGAGTGGGCATGTTGCGTGGGCAGTTTGGGTGGGCATGTTGTATGGGTAGTTTGCTTGGGCATGTTGTGTGGGCATTTTGCATGGGCAGTTTGGGTGGGCATGTTGCGTGGGCATGCTGCGTGGGCAGTTTGGGTGGGCATGTTACGTAGGCAGTTTAAGTGGGCATCATAAAACACTATCGGTGGAGCCCTAGTGTAAACTCGGCGAAGCCGAGGTTAGGCTAGTCTACAATACTAAAAAAGTAGCTTCATATATAGTTGTTTGAATTAATCAAGACGATCGCCAAAACTTTAGATAAGGCTACAACTTAAACGGTGCGACCGGTTTTCGTGAAATATATACCAAGTTGTCGGATATGATTGGCTTCAGAGCCCTTCTAATGGATCGAAATTTTGTAGGATGCATAGTTTTTGTGTAAAAAAAATTATTAAAAGTTGAAAATTGGTACAGAAACAGTAGGTCACAGTAACGATCACAGTTCTTCTCAGATATATATTCTGTAAAGTATAAATTGAAAAGTTTTCTGCATGGCTAAACTATAGAACTTTCAAAATTTAGGCATCAACTCGATCGGCTTTTGTTTTTCGCAAAAAGTTGGCAGAATCATGTCGTGATTGGGATCAAGTGAAATTATCTCTACAGAGCTATAATATAGAAGTGTTAACAATTAGACAACTCAGTCGGCTTTTGTTTTGTGCATCAAGATGTTAGAAATATGTCGTATTTGGTATCAAATGAGAGGTCTAATTAAAAACTGTCAGATGCATGTGTCAAAATTTTTGACACGTTAATTGGCTTTTGTTTTATGCATAAAGGCAGTATACTTATCGAACCAGAAGAAATACCAATTCGTTTGAGTGAATTTGGGTATCTGACAAGACTGTTGGCGTTAGTACTTTGGTTTTAAATTGTGCGTAAACAGATTGGATGCGATAAACGGAATCTTCCCAAATATTGATACGTAATTAAGAACGCATTCTGTAATTAGCTTGTTTACCTAAAATGAGTAAGACGTCTAAATTCAGTGTTTTCTATGTATGTATTTATGTGGTAAAATCATCTTTGTACCCAAGTTCATACATTTTAATATATATATATATATATATATATATATATATATATATATATATATATATATATATATATATATACTCAGTTTATTACAATTACTTAGTTTATACTCAAACCCTTTCCTTCATTCGAAATCCTGCCTGTAACTCGTTACGTTACGGGAAGGTTGGTGGCAGCAATACGACCGACGCCTTAATTGTCCTGTCACATATTTCTGGTGGCAGCGGTGGATCGAACTTTACCGGGTGCAACCCGCTCCGCTCACCTAATTTTAAAGTATAAATTGATCTATTTAAACTTATTTTAAAAATGCAAGACGAAAACGTAGCAACACAGTTATCATATATAGGAATTGTTCACGCCCTCCCGCATTTTTGGGGTAGACCTGATGAATCTATTTGTTCATTTTTTTTGGACTTTGAAACATATAAATCCATCGTAGGGTGGAGCGATAAGGATTCAATCAATCTGGCAATATCTCGTCTAAAAGACAAAGCCAAAGTATACATAGAAACAAATTCGGAAATAAAGAAAGAATTGAATTGGGATAATTTTAAACAAAAATTTATTAATAGATTTGCACCACAAGTAGACGCATTTACACTAGAGAACAAATTTACTAGTTGTTACCAAAGGACTAACGAAAGAGTTGACGATTATATAGACAGGCTAAAAGCACTAGGGCATCATTTGTATGGAACGGAAAACAAAGCCGACGAGCAAGATCTTATTAGCAAATTAATAGATAAACGCGTAACTAAACAATTTATTGTCGGACCTACATTACAGAGAGACGTACTCACTAGCAATCCAGACTCAATTAGCAAAGCGGTTGAAATTGCAAAAAAATATGAGGGTATTCATAATTTTCTTCGTAAAGACAACTCTGTAAATTTAGTAGGAGAGAGCGACCTAGCTATAAAATTGGACTTACTCACAGACAAAATAAATATGTTAGCCACTCGTAAAGACGATAGTAGAGATCAAGCACAAAATGAACCTTATCACACAAAATTTCAAAATTCTACATATAACCCTTCAAGCAATAGACAGACAAGTAATAGCAGATCGCAAATTTACAGGCCCTCATTTAATTTAAATAACATAATGTGCTTTAATTGTTTAAAATTAGGACATTATGCTAAAAACTGCGAAGAAACAGAAAACAGGCGAACTACAGTCAAATGCACAAGATGTAACAGACAGGGACATAGGACTAGAGATTGTAAAAGTACAAATCCCAATTTTTCGGCTCCAAATAATAATTCTTTAAACTGAAAAGAGTCGCAAATGCCCGTAAATTTGGCGACCCTCCAAATCACCAATTTAATTAATGATAAAATTACAGTAGTTCCGCATAACCGCAGTACGCCGCGAAATACAATTTTATTAAAGATAGGTAAAAATTTTCATAATTTCTTGATTGATACAGGGGCAAGTGTAAGTTTAATTAAACGTCGGGC
The DNA here is from genome assembly GCA_963082715.1 of Harpalus rubripes. Lineage (NCBI taxonomy): Eukaryota > Metazoa > Arthropoda > Insecta > Coleoptera > Carabidae > Harpalus > Harpalus rubripes. The sequence continues at coordinate 2,170,585 of OY720460.1, read as the reverse complement.
GATATTAGGGGAAAGCATTAAAATAAATAAATTAAAGTCAAACAGATTAATCACCAGTATATCGGGCGATCAACACCCAGTTATAGGTACAGCAGATATTAATATTAGGTTTGGGAACGAACAGTCCATGCATTCTTTCATAGTATGTACCGATCATCTCTCATTAAGTACGGTCGGGTTAATAGGGTTAGATTTTCTGGAAAAGTGTAAAGCTAACATTAACTTTGAACTGGCCGAGATTACCCTAAATAACCATAGTTTTAAAATAGCGACAGTTAACGAAAAGTTAGGTAAGAATTTAGACAGCAAACCACGAAGTGGGTTCGCGGAGAAGCTTTGTAATGTGTTACAGCCTCAACATGCAGACAACAAAATGGAAGATTCGTCAGTTTCTCCATCGTGTGAATCGCATTCCGTGAACGTCAAGCCATCAGGAAGAACAACAGAAGATTCGTCAGTTTCTTCTGCGCGTAAGGACGGCGAGAAGAGTACGGCTAGAGCCGGTACAGAAGATTCGTTAGTTTCTTCTGCGCGTGAGGACCGTAAATCAGAGGAACCAGTAGTAAAGTGACCCTGTTATGTAAAATTGAAAAGCGCAATAAACATTCTTCCGCGTCATGAGGTTGTATGCGCTGCATTCCGAGAAAGCGGAAAGGAAGAAACAGGCAGTATACTTATCGAACCAGAAGAAATACCAATTCATGGAATTATGGCAGCTAGAGTCGTGGTTCCAGCCAAGGAAAAAGAAATTATTGTAAAGTTGATAAATGTAAGTAATCAAGAGATCCGTGTTCCAGCAAAAATTGTTATAGCAACAGAGCATCTCCTGGACACAAACGAAAAGTGCAACGCTCAGAATAATGTGCAGTCAGTGCATAGTAAGAATTTAGAGGATACAACCAAACTTAACCACCTAGAGGGAGGTGATAAAACGAAATTAATAAAACTTTTAGAGAATTTCAATGATGTATTCATGCAAGAAAATACTCGTTTAGGATGTACGTCGACCGTGAAGCATCGCATCATAATAGAAGACGTGCATCCTATAGCAAAAACTCCTTGTTGCCGAGTGCCATACGCTCAAAAGGATAAACTAAATGGACAAATATCCCAGCTCCTACAAGACGGCATTATTGAAGAGTCGCAATCGCCCTGGTCGGCGCCGGTTGTCCTTGTGAACCATCAATTGCCGAATGGTAGCACTAAGGTGAGACTTTGTATTGATTTTAGAGCACTTAACAGTGTCACGAAAAAGAATTTCTTACCGCTACCAAACCTGCAAGAGACAGTTCAACTATTACAAGGCGCCGCGCTCTTTACTACCCTAGATTTGGCAAGCGGGTATCATCAAGTAGCAATAGCAGAAGAAGACAAAGAAAAAACGGCATTCAGTGTACACCCTGGGGTCATTATCAGTGAAATCGAATACCTTTCGGACTCTGCAATGCACCTAGTACGTTTCAAAGGCTAATGTACTGTATACTGAGCGGACTCACGAACGAAAATGTTACGTATACTTGGATGATATTATCGTGTTTATCACGAATAACATAGATGTGCACCTGCAACGTCTCCAAGAAGTTTTCACCCGATTACGAGCTGATAATTTAAAATTTCATAAATGCAGTTTTGTTAAACCAGAAACGTCTTTTTTAGGTCATATTATTTCAAAAGAAGGCGTAAGACCAGACCAAGCAAAGGTGGAAGCTGTGAGCAAATATCCTGTACCCAAGACGGTACGTGATATTCGCACATTTTTAGGTCTTGCTGGATTCTATCGTCGCTTCATCCCTTCCTTTTCCGAGATAGCAAAGCCTCTCTCTCAGCTCACAAAGAAAGATCAAATATTCGATTGGAACGACGACGCCCGACAAGCTTTTGAAACGCTCCGCATGGTCCTTACAGAAGATCCAGTTCTAATATTTCCTAATCTTAAAGATACCTTTATTTTAGCTACCGATGCATCGAATCATGCCATAGGAGCAGTATTAAGTCAAAAGGTGGATAATCACGAACATTCCATATCTTATGCGAGCCGTTTACTAAATACCGCCGAAATGAACTATTCGACAATTGAAAAAGGATGTCTCGCAGTTCTGTGGCCTGTAAAATATTTCAGATGTTTTTTGTACGGTCGCAAATTTACCCTAATAACTGATCATCGTCCTCTCCAGTGGTTGATGACCTTAAGAGCGTATTGCACTCATAACTAAACTTCAGAATGCGGGGTCGGCATGAAGGGGGGAGCAGAATGTACCGATAGTGGGACGGTCACTTTATTCCCTAGCCCATCCTTCAAATCGGTTTACAACCGGAAATAGACCCTTTCCAGGTAAACGTTATAATCTAGTCTCTAGTCAATTCTTGTTTTACTCATAAATTTCAAAATTATAATATATTATTTCAGTTTTAAATGAAAAAAAATATCTCAAAGAATTAAATTGAATAAAATGTAAGTAAAAAAGATATTATTGTCCTCAGTACAAATCTTTATGATCTCTAAACAATTTTCAAATTTGATTGCAAAAGTACTTCTAAGGCCTTGGCGATATTCGTGAATAATGTTTAAAAATTCCATTGTACAGTTAAACAATTCGATATGTTTAAATGTATTTAATTCTTCAAAAAATGTGATATGTTGACAATCCTGCGACCTTCAACACTGTACTTCTTTAGTGGAATTTCAGAGGACACGAGAAGTGTATCATTCGATGTTTCCGTAAACAATTCTTTTCTACAAGCTGGATAACTGAAATTAAAAAAAAAATAATTACTTAAATATATACAAGGAGAAATAAATAAAATTTGATTTATTTTTACAATTAAACGTTAAATTATAATGGAATATGAAGGGTGAAAAATCTGAGTTTTTAATAAATAATTTTATTTATTCTATGAGGCTTATCGATTTCGCTAATATATTTATCATCTTCAGAGCCACAGCCTCAGAAAGATGTGAAAGTTGCCTTTGCATGTCTAATGGTTGATGCCGAATTTGTTATATTTTATTCATGTAAAATAAAAGAATATATATACGAGCCCTGCATCAAAAGAATTGGCCTACAACCTATTTCTTTACAAGGCAACTACACATTTATTAATGATAATAATGCATTTAATTTAAGCAATAAATTAATTTCAATAACTCAAAAGTAAGTTTAGGAATAATAATTGACTAAAGTGTTAACAATCTTTTTTATACAAGTAATTATAATAAATAGATGTAGGCCAATTCTTTTGATGCAGGGTTCGTATATGGGTCTTTCAATTTCACATCATGGCTCTGAAGATGCTAAATATATTAACGAAATCGATAAGCCTCATAGAATAAATAAAAATATATTAAAAACTCAGTTTTTTAATCCTTCATATTCTATGAAAAATAAACTCTGATCTAGAGTCGTACATCTTTAGTTAAATTATAACGTACATACATCATATATTTTTTCTAACATTTAATTAAATTATATAATTTCGTGTGTGAAGCAAATAATGTAATAAATCTATATTATTATTGATTGCAACCCTTAAAAATACCATATTTTCAATGAAATGCAGATAACTAGATTTGTTATGTAGCTAGATTAACAAAATTACTGACGTTCACTGTTCAGATATTTAATAATGAAATTCATAAATTCAGTTTTTTAAAAAAAGAATTCCATACTGTAATACATAAAATGATGGCGTAGAACAGCTATCTTTCTTCACCCGGAATCAGGGACGGCGCCAGCCCAAAATATTTAGGTGGGCCAGACCCGGGCCAATAATTTTTAATGTGGGCCGGTATAAATTAATAAATTAGGATAGAAAACTAATGTTTATTATATAATATATATGTATATACAAAAAACTTTACAATAATTCGTATTTAAATCAAAAACATGAAAAAAAACAAAGCAACATATACGAGTATATTACGTAGTAGGTACATACAGAGTGATCAAAAATATCTGAGTCTGTTGGCAATACTGAAAAATTAATTGAAATTGGTTACACTGATCACTGATACAAAAATTTGTTTCCTGTTGTTGACAATGACATTTGAAAATTTAAATTTGATTACATTTTATTAACATGGTCTACATTGGAACATGACACTTTCATAAATTTAGCTTATTACTTAACATTATTCTCAGAGTAAACTACATATTTCTGTCACTCAAATTGCTAGGTGTCAGTCCCCTGATATAACCTATTTGTATTTATTCTAAAAATGACGTCAATGTCAATAGTATTTCCGCTTTTACCTGAAGTGGCGCAAACTGTGAAATTAAAAGATCCCCAGAATTGTACTGCCAACAGGCTCAGTTATTTTTGATCACTCTGTAGTATATATAATGGGAAAGCCTTCAACATTCGAATATTCAACATTAGAATATGCATGCACAGAATCATTCAAATTCCGAATATTCAAAAACCGAAACCAAAAGTAGCAAACGTTAGGTTAAGTTTACGTTGATTAGCGATGGCTCAGTCGATACGCTTTCGGGTAATGCGCGATTTGTTTGCATATTCGGGATTTGAATGATTCTGTGCATGCATATTCTGGTGTTGAATATTCATTCGGGTGTTGAGTATGCATCCCACAGAATTCTATTTTAACATAATTTTCCTATTTTCATGGGTTTCTGCGAACTCATTAACTAGAGTGTCCAAATCTAAACTTTTTGCCAAATATTTTTCTATTGCTATTAAAGCTAAATTAGATAGACGCTCATTGCTTGATCGATTTCTCAGATAATTTCTTAATCGTCTCATACAGGAAAATGTTCTCTCACATGAAGCTGACGAAACTGGTATTACAATGGATATTATGCTCAATTTATAAATTTCATTGAATGCCATTTTGTAACTTTTCATGACTTCAACAAATTGAAATACATTCGCAATTTTAGTTTTCTTTTCTATTTCATATCTTTTCATCATATTTGGCAAAATATTTATTTCTGATTTTAAATTATCAACATCGCATGAATAATGATTGGCAAAGTTTAATAATTTACTATAATTTAAAAAATGCTCACTTTTCGGATTCAATGCATTTATTCCTTCAATTATATAATCGTTACGTAAAAACCTTGAATTAATTTCATTTGAGATTCTATCGATAACAGGATACATTATATGGTTTTTAAAATCATCTTTATTTTGAAATATTTCATTCTCAGGCATACCTTCAGTTAAGGCAAAATCTTTAAAACATTTTGGTATTTTTCTTGTTCGGTTAGTTGCAAAAGAAATGTCAACATTGTTTGTCTCACAAGTGGCCTTTACTTTGTTGAATAATTCAGATGAAAATGAGTCGTTTCTCAAACTGCTAATATAATCATTTAATGTATGTATAGATTTATCCAAATCTGCGTCTTTACTTTGTAAATAATCTGAGACATGTTTAAATTGAGACAAAATTTTTTCAAACAAATATAAATGGTAAACATATGTAAAGTCAATTTGATTTAATAATCCTCGTGCTTCAATACTTCTATCGTTATTTTCTTCTGAGACTATGGATAATGTTAATAATATTACACTTAAAGTATTTTTTATTGCAATACAAGCATGTCCATCGAGTTTTACAATTTTTTTTCAGTTCTATTATATTACCTGCATATTTCTTTTGTAAATCTAAAAACTGAGCATGAACAGTAGAGCACGAAAAAAAGTGTACGACTGAACTAATGTAAAGAATGAACTAACACTTGGAATGCATTTACATACATCAACAATTACAATTAATCTGTGGTTCATACAGTGGATGTAGATAGCATGTTTTACTTCTTTGCGAAAAAAACTTGTACGCCATTTAATTTCCCACTCATACAGTAGTATTCGCGCCATCGTATGTTTGCGCTACACATTTCTGTAAATCGACACCGCAATTTTGTAACATTAATTTAATATATTGAGTCAATGACCTGGCGTCCAAAATTGACATTTTTGTAAATCCTAAAAACCGTTCTTTAATTTCACCATCCAAATAATATCTGATAACAACAGATAATTGTTCGTTTTTATTTATGTCCTTGGTTTCGTCAGCCATAACTGCAAAATATTCAGCTCTGTTTACTTCTTCACTTATTTTTGAAAATATCGCTTTGGCTATAATATATATAATTTCATTTTGAATCGTGTGATGGGTATATTTAGCAGTTTTGCTACCACTGTTTATTTTTTTTGCAATTATTTTGTCATATTTGCCAATGAAATTCAAAATTTCTAAAAAAAATACCTTTATTTATACTTTGTTCTGTTTCATTGTTTCCCCGTAATGCCAAACCCTGAATAGCTATTAATCTTATCACGTCAAATATAGTTTTAATATAATATTTATTTTCTTCTATTAATGCTTGATGTCCTTCATTTAATTGAACCGTCACTGAATTATTATTTTTTACATTTAAATATTCAGCCCACATCAAAGCACATTTTTTTTGTAGTTCTGTTTTATTGTGTTTGTGTAAACCCGATTCTTTTTCTAATGCTCGCTTCCAATTTTTAAAACCAACAGAATAAAAGGTGGGATTATCACTTTTTGTCGAAAAACATCTACACGGAAAACAATATATGGCGTCTTCTAAAATGCTATATTCAATCCATTTGTACAAATCGTACCATGTTTCCTGAAAATTCCTACTTCTGTTTCCAAATTTTGTTTTAGGAAAATTTTGTATACGCGGTTGAATAGGACCATCCGCCAAATTTTGAGCAATGTCTGCGGGGCCTGGAATTTTTCGTAAACTAGTTGGTTTTAGTGGTTTTACAATTAATTTATTTATTAAATTTGGTGTCACTTTTGTTTCTTCATTTTGTTCGTCATTTGATAAATCATCATCATCATCATTACTTGATGACATATCATCTTCACTAATTTTTTTATCATTGTCGTTAACACTGCTAACTAGGATTTCATTTTGTATATTATTCTGTACCTCCTACAAAAAACATTCATTAAATCCATATTTTATTTTTATTTAACGATTTTTTTTCTAAGTATTTACATTAGAAATAGTATTTTCAAAATTTTCTTTATCTTCTGGTGCTGATGAAGATGAAGCAATTATCTATGAACAATAATTATTGTATAATATAATTATTTATAAGTAAAATAGATTAAAGTATCCACCTTTGAATGCTCACTGCTCTGAGTTTTAATTTTCTTACTGCAAGAGGCATTAAAATAATCTGTTAATCTTTTATTCATTTTGCCAAAGTCACTAGTAAAAGCTCTTAACGTCTTAACTACAAATACATATAAATAAATACTCGATACCTTCGATACAATACAGTACAACTGTTGAAAACTTCAGTATTTACCATATTGACAAGACACCCAACACACAGTTCGCGCATGTAGCATGCAGCATGCGCAGTGCAGTGACCAATAGAAAATCAAACGGTCGGGCGCGCCAAATGGCATCACTCGCATTTTAAGAAGAAGAATAAGAATGATGCTAATTGCCAATCATATGCAGCGAGTATGTTAATAAATAAAATATACAATATGTATTTATATGTAACTCATTATAGCATTCCTATTTTAGAAAATTAAATTTCCCTTTTTCGTAGTATTGGCCTAAATATTAGGAGTTGAGCGAGTGGGCCACATGGTGGGCCAAGATATTTTAGGGTGGGCCTGGGCCCACTCAGGCCCCCCCTGGCGCCGTCCCTGCCCGGAATATATTTTCAATGTGAACATAAATGTTATTTACCTTGCATCACCGATGACATTTGAGTCATCATTGTCTATTTTGTTTTCTTCAGCTTCAAAGTCTTCGCATAATGAATTTTCGAAATGTGACGATTATGCATGCACAGCACTAAAATGTAATTGTAATATATGTAGACTGCATAAAGTTTGCAAGTAGGAATAGTTATATACGATTAATAGTCAAAAGTGAAACACGACATAAAATTTACTGCTTTTTGTGTAAAACGAAAAAAGAAATACAATTACGTAGAGAATGCAATAAATATTTATTGCATTAATATCCATATACTCGTAGTTGAATTTTTTTAAAACGCAATAAAAAATACTGTCGAAAACAGTTTGACATAATAAATAAAAATACGGTTATCAATTACTGTCCAACACAAATTGATTTGACTACAATTAAAGTATATTAATAACTGCATTTTTATTAAATAAAAATAATAAATAATTCAGGAGAAATAAACTTTTATTTACCTCTCTGCATCGGCGAGTGAAGTAAAGTTTTCCTTGGACCAAAAGCTGCATCCAGATTCCTCCAGATCTTTGTTGACTTTACCACCAATGTCACTAACACTTGTAAAATTACTAAAACACATAATTATTAGATATATAATTAATTTATATTAAATGAGTTTACTTCTTACTTTTGCTTTTTCCCTATATTTTGTCGCACGCGCTGCATTCGTACTTTCACTGACTTTCGGCTAGCTGATAATGTAGGATTGCGTAGCAAGTCTCTATCACCTTTTCCCATCGTTGAAATATAAATATATAACAATGCAATATTCAACAAATTCACGATGTACACACTATCACTGTCAGATAGGTAAGAATAAAAGCTCTCAACGTTTGGGGTATTTATACGAAAAATGCAAGAAAAATTCCGATAAAAACAATTTTCAGTATTGTAATTTCCACCGCAAGACACAAAACTAATTACCAGATACCTGGGATAAGGGAACAAGTAGCGATAAATCCCTATGTTCTAATGCGCTTTATTATGGCACAATATACTGTCATTACCAAATAAGAAAAATCTGAGATAATGCCTAAAAGAAGCGGTAAATCCCAATAATCTAATCGCAGTTTATAAAAGTATAAAGCATTTACCATTACCAGTATGTACCATATAATGTACCGCTATTTTTATTTTAAAATCAAGTCTACATTTTGTTGTTACTGTGCAATATTTTGTAATTATAAAGTCAATCATTTACTTTGTGAATACAAATTTTAATTGTTTATTTCCAGAAGTTTGGGTTTTAGTTTTAGTTCTTGTTTGTTTGTAATCTGTAAACGGGCGAGTAAGTTAGTGGATTTGTTAATTTTGTGCATTTATTTCAATATCTATACCAGTCTAAAGACAATCATTTTCTTTGTGAATACAAAATTTGAATTGTTTAGGCCCAATAGTTTGGTCAAGACAACTTGTTTAATTTTAGTTCTTGCGAGTAAATGGGCACTTCTGGAATTTATGTTCATTTTCCAAGTTATTTATATCGGCATTTTAATAATTATGATTTTAACAAGCAAACAATGTAATTTGTTGCTGTATTAGTGACATATAACAGCAAAAATTGTAAATTAATTTTATTTGCAAAATTTGAAAATAGCAGAAAGAGAAAAATAATTATTCTATAAGAGATTTAAAGTTTCGACGGGGTTGACCGTAGACCTTTTCCCGTCTTTCCCCGTCAACCGCTTGTAGGCGGTTCAAAAACCAGGTACTAAGAGCCGGTGCACTAGTAACGCCACCACTTGTATTGAATTTTAACTAAAATTAGCGAATATAAAATAGAAATTTTCGTCAATATTTACAAACATTTTTATATATTTTTATTACTAATATAATATTTCTTGTAAAACTGAATACTGTGACATTTCAATTTTCTTTAATTTTAAACCAGGAGTATGAAATATATAAGCATGAAAAATCACAGAGTCTGTCATTTTAGTGAATTTTTATTTCTCAAACTATTAGAAAAAATATTTATTGAACAGTTTTCATGCTGGGTTGCATATTTGGTGCCGACACAACTTATTATATTTTTATTTTTTACCTTCCGTCACATTTATGTAAGGAGGTGTTGTCTTTGGTCAAAAAATTCTGTGGTGAGTTTTTGATGAATAAGCACGTTTTAGAGTCCCTGTAATAAGATTTTACTATTTTTACGGTACATGTATGTATGTATGTATGTATGTATGTATGTATGTATGTATGTATGTATGTATGTATGTATGTATGTATGTATGTATATATATATATATATATATATATATATATATATATATATATATATATGTGTGTGTGTGTGTGTGTGTGTGTGTGTGTCCTTTTCTTTACATTCATGTGAAGAGTTGCCTAGATTTTGGTTATAATTGGTCAACCGCAAGTACCCTCATTTTAAGATTTTTAAAGTTTTTCTTAATAAACACTGTTAAATATCATTTTTCTATGTTTAATGTTATTATAACTATTAAAGAATATTTTATTCTCTATATGATTTATTTACATTTTATACTTCATATTCAATAGATATAGAGCTAAAAAATTATAAAGAAACTGGTTGTGTCCGTTGCAAATATTTGCAACAAACAATATTATGAGGAAATATTATTAAATTATAAACTTTCTATTATTCAATATTTGTTAATCATCTATCTAGACTGTTGTTTTTAACCACCACAGTTTTCTTGGACAAAGGCAAAACTCTGGTTGATTATTTGACACAAAATGTTGTTATAGTTGCCGTCAAATAAAGATAAATATGAACTGGAGATTTCAATACTGTGTTATAAAATGCTAAGTTATGAAGAAGCGGCAACACCGGTGGGAAAGGGACAGGGTACGGAGTAGAGAAATTAAGCATCAGTCTATATATATTTGACGACGGTAATAATAAATCATTTAATTTGTTAATTCAAGGTTAAAGCAGGGCAAGAAACCGAAAAAAATAACGGTTATAAATTAATCGATATCGAGAAGGTAATTTTTACTGTTTATTTAACCGGTTATTTTTTCTACGCTTGTTAAAATGCTTTTTCCATTTATTTTAGTGTAAATAGTATAACAATTAAGAAACTTAGAAAGAGTAAATAACAGTGCACTTCTACCTTTCTGTATTTAAAAGAAAAACGGGTTTTAATTTATTTTGATTAATAGTTTCCGGTGTTTTATTCAATAAAAATATCGGTTTCGGTTAATAATCACTTTTTTTGGGGTTAAAATATAAGTTGTCTGGTTTTGTAAAATGGTTTAAAAATTCTGTTCTTGCCTTAGTTAAAAGAAAAGCGAAAAGTGAAGTAAGGGTAACAGATAGATAAATTGCCTGACTATTCAATAATCATGTACCAGTTTGTAAACTTATAGTTGTCTGTATATTAGAAATTGACAGGTAAAAAATACAAATGTTTTTGCGGTTGTTGCACAGGTTCAGGATGGATTTATTGTTAATTATTTGATGAGGAACTTTGGATATTAAGACTGCACAAATTTTATAGCAAACTGCAGCAATGTTAAATTTTCTAACAGATAAATATAATAAAAATATACAATTTATAAAGAGAAAATAAAAATTCTAAGAAACACAATATTCACAATTGATCAGTGTAAGATTTGATGCTAGTGGTAAATTCTACATTTCGTCTTAAGTTATTTATACTGGCATTAAATTTAAAAGAGAAATGTAGAACATTTAATAGAAATTATCCGTAACGTCCTTCAGTGTTATACTTCTATTTTATTATTATAACTCTCAAACAATGTTGAATGTTGCAATCATAGACCAGAAAAATGTAACGGTCAAACCTAGGCGCGAAATTCAAACTAAGTTCATAACGCTGAGAACATAATTTTAATCCCCGTGTATTTCTTACCAAGGAAATTTTTGCTCAACTTTAAAGGCCGAAAAATCTCATAAAAGTAAATTTCTTATACAAAGCATTATATGTAGCATCTAGACCGATCCTTTATCTCCAGATTCGTACAATAATATTCACATGAACTCTGCACAGTTTATAATTATTTAAATAATAATACAACACTACAAAATTCATTGAACGTATGTCTTAGTTAGATCGTGCATGCTTCATCTTCTATTGTGCTGTCCTATTTACTGGTGGGTCAGCGACGTACGGTATCCTTGCTTGCACCAAGAATTTTAATTTCTAATAATTTTTTTACTTTACCTTTTCTACAGGTTTAAACTGTTGCAATCTATTACTGAATAAACAAACTATCGAATTCTTAATAAGAGCTGCTTAATTTCTTTTTTTAAATATCTTTTTTTGTCTGTAAAATTAAAATCCTATATGAAACCTATACTAGGAAATTCAAACTATGAACTCGCGCCAAAGGCAAATTCTAACCTAACTTTTCTGGTCTATTTCAGACAAAATTTGTTTCAGACATGTCTGAATCTAGTGTTTTTACTACTTTGTCATCGCCGGTTATTTTATTTTTAATTTAATATTAAATCAGCTAGTGTCAACAATAAAAAAATAATGTACATCTGTCTTAATTTTTGCGAAGATGGGAAGATGGTAATGGACCTTTTCAATTTAAAGAGATGGAAGATATGCGCAATGGGGATCTGCGCATAGTAAGAACAAATGCGATCTATGACGTTATCTCAGATAACTTTATAAAATCTTTTCGAAATAAGTTAAAATAGTTATTTGTACATCAAGACCGCGAAATCACTCTTTAGCGTACCGAGAGAAAAATTGTCGCCGAGGCCGCTTGCGACCGAGGCAAGACAATCTCCAGGGCGCTAAAAGATTTCGCGGACAAGGTGTACACAATATTTTTTGTGCAACCGTAAAAAATATATAATTACAAATTTTATTAATTTTAAACAGTTTCAATGTAAATAGAAAGTTATCTTTCAAGGTAGCTATGGGATTAACATTTGATAAACAAAACCATGCAATTCTCAAGTGTCAAAGTGGTTGTTTACCTAATTTCGCGGCCGCTACCATGACAACGGTCGCGAAATTTAATTTCCCGGCTGCGAAATTTAATTTCGCGGCTGCGAAATGCTTATTTCGCGTCCGGTTGCGCAAAAAAGTTTTTATTGAAGTTAAAATGTCTAGCGATGCAAATTTTCACTGAGAATACAGGTATTTTAACGAATGCAATATTTTTGACGTTTTGTTTGACGGCCCAACTGGCAGTTGTTCGCGCCATTTTCTTACTACTTGCAGCGATAAAAAGAGATAGCCGTTAAATTGAAAAGGTCCATAGCGTGTTCTACTCTGCCGATCTGACATGAATAATCCAAAGTATTTTTATAGTAATATTTTAAGTATAAATGTTCCCTTCTCTATTTCCCTCCAAAATATTTAAATGCATAAATGATTTTCTGAAGTTAGTGATTCCTAGTGAATAGACCAGAAAAGTGTAACGGTCAAACTTAGGCGCGAAATTCAAACTCAGTTCATAACGCTGAGAACATAATTTCAATCCCCATGTATTTCTTACCAAGGAAATTTTTGCTCAACTTTAGAGGCCGAAAAATCTGACAAAAGTAAATCTCTTATGCAAAGCATTATATGTAGCATCTAGGCCGATCCTTTATCTCCAGATTCGTACAATAATATTCACATGAACTCTGCACACTTTAGAAATATTTAAATAATAATACAACACTACAAAATTCATTGAACGTATGTCTAAATTTGATCGTCCATGCTTCACCTTCTATTGTGCTGTCCTATTTACTGGTGGGTCAACAACATACGATATCCTTGCTTGCACTAAGCATTTTAATTTCTAATAATTTTCTTACTTTACCTTTTCTACAGGTTTAAACTGTTGCAATCTATTACTGAATAAACAAACTATCGAATTCTTAGCAAGAGCAGCTAAATTTCTTTGACAAAATATATTTTTTTGTCTGTAAAATTAAACTCCTATATGAAACCCATACTAGGGAATTCAAACTATGAACTCGCGCCAAAGGCAAATTCTAACCTAACTTTTCTGGTCTATTGTGACTGATTACGTATTTCATTTTTCAAACTATATATTTCATTGTCACCAACAAATATTATTATTGTTGTAATCAATGCATTTCATTTATGTTTTCAAGTTCAATTATACCAAGTAGTAATGAGAGTTTTTTGTACACAACAATTTTATTCACTATTGTAATCTATGAGCAAGAAAATAACAAAAATCCAACTGGTTGATTATAATATACTCTCTAGTATTTAATGAATTCGTTATTTGCAGTAAATTTAGACCTGTCTCTTGTCCAGTTTTAAACCTGTAATCAAGGCATATATATATATATATATATATATATATATATATATATATATATATATATATATATATATATATATATATATATACAGGCTGTTAATTAAAAAGGGGGCCATAAGCGTTTAACGTGGGAAATCAGTTTTTCCTTGCGCAATTAATTTTAGACAAAAATATTTCAAATAAAAGTTGTAGATAATTAAATTGTACGCCTAAATCACTAAACATATTTAATTTTGCACGTTTAGTAACGTGTAAAATAGAATTTGAAATTATAGTAAAATTGCTCATTTGTAGCATACATACATATCGTTTGAATTGTCAAAATTTTGATTTTTCAGGTTACAAAATAAAATTTAAATAAAATCTCTACAGTGATTTAGATCTACATTATAAAAACAAAATTTGTTCAGTGGCTTAGGTGTAGAATATAATTACATGTAATTTTCATTTGAAAATCGAATTTCTGACAGTTCAAAATAAATGCATTTCTTCATAACATTGTTTTTATTCCATGGCTATCGCCACAAATAAGCCATAATAATAGAAATTCAAATTCAATTTTACACGATACCAAACGTGCAAAATTAAATCTGTTTAGTGATTTAGGCGTACAATTTAATTATCTACAACTTCATTTGAAACATTTTTGTCTAAAATTAATTGGGAACTTTTGCACATGGAAAAACTGATATCCTATGTTAAACGCCTATGGTCCGCTTTTTAATTAACACCCTGTATATAATCTCTTAGATACATGAAACGTTCTGTATGGAATTTGTACAAAATACATAGAAGTGACAGAAGGCAATGTACTTGAAATATGGAATCTTGTGTAAGAATTTTTTTGTATGGAATTTGTACAAAATATATGGAAGTGCCGGAAGGTAATGTGCTGGCCAACGTGATTTTGTAATTTATAAAATATTTCGATTACCATACCACCACTGCGTTCATAAAAGATCGAAGAAACTTTTACAAAGAATATTATTTTTTTATTTACGCTTTAGTTTTTGAGATAATTTGGTGTAAACGTAAAAACTGGTTAATTTCGGTAGACTGTTTCCATCATTCTTTTGGAGTAAATTCGATTAAAATTTCTTAAGCCCGTAAGCCACAATGTATCGTGTATAATTCAAAAAAATAATTATAAATAGACTGGCCACGAAAGTTAACATTTTCTAAAATAGAAATAATTTCTTTTTTTGTCTTTATCCTTATAACTACATATATTATTCTAGTGCTCTTTTTCCAGACTTATAGTTCAACAAATTCGAAATTTTGACTTGTTTGGTCATTAACTTTCATGTGTGAAAATTTCAGCTTTTAACACCGATTTCCCCACAAAAGTGATAAATTTTGTTCTCTAGCACTAATTAAGGGGCTAAAATTTTATAGAAAACAGAGGGGGAGTATAAATAATCCCCTAGATGTATCCCGGGCGTGACTGATTGAAGACTTTTGGGCATTTCTTAGAAGAAAAATATACAATAATAGCAAGGAATACCAAAAGAACAACCGTTACAGACAAGAATATTTCCGACGATCCGGGAAATAAATTTAACATTGTCCAGAGACAAATGACGCAAGGTATTAAAAAATTGCGTTGTATTGAAGATAATGGTCCCCTATTAATGTTGTAAAACTAAATTTTTTATCTTCTTAGTATACAGGAAAACCCCTTATGTCAATATTTCAATGAAAAAAATTATTTCTATTTGATGTAGAAGTCTACCTTTTTCTCAAAATATTTGTTACATACCTACGTTACAAGGCATTTTATGTTTGGACAGTTTTTGTTAATATTTCTTTGAGTTTTGATGAGAATTTGTAAAATATGTGTACATTTATTTTGAAAGGCGTGCATTGTAAGTTTTGAAATAATAATCATTGAAGCAATGAGCTGTAAAATGTTATTTCATGCTTATTGAAACATGCTTCTAAAACCTAGTTTACACTACACACTTTCATTTTGTTTACTAATTGTACATTTTGTTCCATATGATTTAAAGTTAACCAATATTGTATTCTTTTAAATGTACCTTCAATAAATGAAGATTTCTATAAATGAAGAAATGTTATATAAAATTTCGAAATAATTTGTTATATAATAAAATTAAATTATATATAAAACGTAATTCAGAAGAGCATCACAGTATAAATTTTGTATGCAGTTCAGTGTATTAAAAAATATAAATATGTCATGTAATTCGTATTCATTAATTTTTACATTCATATGGCTTTTTTCTGAAAATTACGCTCAAGACCAAGGCGGATATTCATACCATCAATTTTCGGGTCCAGTTAGTGGCGATATTCACCAAATCTTAGTTCCTCAGCGATATCAACATAATTCGGATGAACAGAAGCAGACAATCGATTATGTGGTAAAATATTCTCATTCTTTATACAGTGCTTGCTAATTTTAATACAATGAGTTGAATTACCGAAAATTTGTGAAATGTTTAATATGCTTCTGTATTTCATGTTTATAACCTGTTTACATGATATATTATTATTATTTTCAATTGTTAATAATAAAATGAAAAAATACATGAAGTTGTTAGACCGAGTGTGGTACTTTTGTCAATAAGTGACATGTAATTAACGCATGTTATCCAATATAGCAAAAACGAGTAGTCAGATGACGCAAGCACAACCTTTAAGTGTGCGTTAGGTTAAGTTATTGTTGTGTTTAGTTAACCAAACTTACATAAAATAATCGGTGTAAATTAAGTGTAATTGAATAGCACCCATTACAATAAATTTCAACAACCCCTAACTGTGTTTTAGGTTAGATTATTGTTTTTGTGTTTGGTTAAACAAACTTCCACAAAGGAATTAAGTGTAACTGAATAGTTCCCATTACAATTAATTTCAACAACCGCTAACTGTGCGTTAGGTATGGCTATTGTTGATGTGTTTGGTTAACGAAACTTCCATAAAGGAATTAATTATTGTTTTTGTGTTAACCAAACTTCCATAATGGAATTAAGTGTAAATTAAGTGTAATGAATAGAGAAAATATAATAACAATAACCTCACCTAACGCACAACATTCACCCTGAGTTATCCAACAGTGACTTTTGTGCGTTAGGTAAGGTTATTGTTGTTGTGCTTTGGTTAAATTGACTAAATATAATAACAAAAATCTCATCTAACGCACAAAAATCACAGTTGGAGAACTCGGGGTGAGTTTTATGCATTAGGTAAGGTTATTGTTATTATATATAGTCAATTTAAGCAAACACAACAACAATAACCTTACCTAACGCACAGTTAGGGGTTGTTGAAATTAATTGTAATGGGTGCATTCAATTACACTTAATTTACACTTAATTCCTGTATGGAAGTTTCGTTAACCAAACACAACAACAATAACCTAACACAACGCATAGTTAGGGGTTGTTGAAATTAATTGTAATGAATTCTATTCATTTATACTTAATTCCTTTATGGAAGTTTGTTTGAAAATATTAGGATGTTGCCTAGTCCGTATAGACCTATAACCTGGAGCTCTAATAAATCTTGTTAGACTTAATTTATAAAACCTACACATAAATTACACTCAATTTTCACTTAATTTTAGTATTTCTTTTTTTCCATTCTCGGGGTTGTGAGTCTAGGTCGGTGAAAACACACGTCACTAACCTGGAAAAAACATATAAAATAAAATGTAACTGACAGAAATTATTGGGTGTTATTTATTTAAAAAAAAGAAGATTAACAAGATCCTAGTATAAAATGGTATGTGATGTTCACCTAAAACCAATAATAAATAAATAAAAATAAATAAATAAAAAAAATATTAATGATATTTACAATTATTTCGAAGTCAATGTTAAACCCACGAAGTATTATAAAGAAGGAGAGGACAGAGGCAGCAAACAGGCGTAGCAATTACTGTTTCCCGCTGTGGTGGGGAAAGGGCTGGGTATATTAAGCATTTAAATGAGTTAATTCAAGAAAATATTGTAGTATTTAGGAAATAAATTTTATTTATTGCTTGTTTATTCAACGAAGATACAAATATGTGAATAATTTAAAAATAAAAGGAAAAGAGAATGAAATAATTACGTGTATACAGAAAAATCTTATTTATTTACATTAACATATATTAATTTAACAATACAAGACTTTTGGGTTTAGTTTAGTATATTTTTATTAAAACACTAAAACCATTTTAACTGTTGATAAGTACTCTTTAATATGATTGGCAAGTATATAAATAAAAAATCTGATGTGGCCAGCACATGACCTCCCGCCAATTCCATGTTTAAAATATTAATGAGCTTTAAGTAAAGTGTCACTTCCGGTTGATTTATTTCAAATTACATAGGAATTTTATATAACAAATTTGAGAAGTTTCGGATCATATTTTAATAATTTGATATAAGAGTTATCTTAGACGAAAAAATCCTCACACACACACACACACACACACACGCACGCGCGCACTCACACACACACACACACACACACACACACACACACACACACACACACACACACACACACACACATACACACACACATACGCACACACGCACGCACGCACACACACACACATACACATACAGACATCATCTTAAAAATAGTAAAAACGTGTTGTGGGGACCCTGGCGATCTTCTTTAGATTGTGAAAGATTATTATATCTCCCATGCCGGATATATTGTTATACATTTATTGCAGTAATAATTCTGTTCCTTATTATTTTTAAACAATTTTTGTTGATATTTTGTCAAACTGGGACCACCATTGCATAATTTTTTCATATCAACATGAAGCAATAGATTTTCTATTTCAGTATCATTGTATACATACTTCGGAAAATCGTGGCCGTAAATTATTTTGCCATAAAAAATGTATACTATTGTCAAATCTTCTTTTTTCCGCAGCAGGTACACCTGAATCAGCTAGAATATATTTAGCAAATGCTAAACATTTTCTGTCTCCGTAAATCTTTTCTATAGACCACGTACCGTGTAATTTAAGAGGAGTATTCCAAATAGAGTAAAAAATACTGTTCTCGTTACTTAATCTTAAATACCATCTGTAAAAATTACATTTGAATTTTATAAGAAGCAACAAATACAACTTAAAATTTTTATTTTGTGTTTCTAGAAGCTGTGATGATAGTTTTTATATTTTGGAGGATCTTTCGCGGTCACTATCAATAATTAGTCTTCTCTTTACAACTGATGATAAATATTTCGGGCAACCGGCAATATGTTAGGAATAGCGTCAGTTTCGAGACGAATATATTTTAAACTTACATTGTATCACCGCATTTCCATTCTTTTATAATCTGTTTGTGTGCGAAATGATTTTTACATATATTGTCTTTTATTTGTTAATTTCCTATCTTTTCTCGGAATTGCTTTTTGCCATATTTTTTTAACAAAGTTTTACCTTTGGGGCGGAAAAAATTGTAACTTTAGACTTATTTAATTTGTAACCACTTGTACAATTTAGGTGCGAAACACTTACGACCCATTTTAATAAAAGAAAAAAATAGTTAAAATAACACAAATCTTCGAAAACACGTCCACCACACATAAGCCCACTTCCGCCATTTTTTATCTAACATCTGGAAATCAGGAAGGCCACAGTTTCCAGAGCGTAGTCAATACTTATTCCCTTTTCGGAATATAAAATTGTTTGAAATAATTGTAGTTAATTTTCATACCATCGTTAGCTTAACACTACTGAGAATGACCATGATATTTTAAATAATTTTATATTCTATTAAGGGAATAAGGATTGTCTTAGGCCGTGTCCGATGTCGCATTTTGACATTTAGTATTTAGGATTTAGGTCTACTGCACATTAATACAACTCCCAATGGTACACTAATAATATCCATTGGTTTGTATGGGAACACTTATAAAAACAAAAGTGAATTATACAATTCGAGTTATATGTTAATATTGTATTTCATAAAGTAGAAGCTATAAGAAGCTATTATTTAACAGTAAATTTTACATTTTGCACCAATTATAACAAATAACATGATTTGTTTAATTAGTACGCTTGAACTTTAAGGCATAGTGTGCTCCTACAAAACCTAAAATCTAATTCCAAAAATACTAAATTATGACCTCATTTAAGGCATATAATTTTAGGATTTAGATATAAGGGTGATAAAAATGCAACATCGGACACAGCCTTAGAAATAATTGAATTTTTTTATTAATATATGCGTTTCTCAACCTTCAATTGGTATAGTGGGGTGTTTGCACACCCCAGCGTTTATATTTTAGCTACTACTTGTATACTAATACTTGTGGGTTCTTGTCGTTTTAATTAATTTCCTAAGGTGAGACAATGCACGTTTTATTTCTTGCATGCGTTAGTAGTTATTTTTGAGTTTGGGATGTGTAAAGACCCCACCGTACCATTTACGTTAGTGATTTTTAAGTGATGTTTTTTGAAAAATTTATTGCTATCTGACGCAAAAAGGACTTGAGGAAATAGCTGTGAATCTACATGGTTTTAGTGACATAAAAATATCAAAAAATTTAGATTTGGAAGTGGTTGATGATCTGAATGACGCATCAAATACACATAAGCGACCACGTAAAAGACACGTTCCTGTCTGGTAAAACGATTTTATTAAAAATTCATTTGTTTAACAATTCTTACGTTTCGGTTCCTAATGAACCATCATCAGAGCTATGTTAATGTATAGATGGAAAAATGAAAATTATATTACGAAAATGAATTACTACAAGGATGAAGGTATCGTTATACAATTTATAGAGTGATAAAATGCGTAAAATTTTGCATATGATCTGTCAGTGACAGTTTATTTTAGAGTACTGACGTTTAATGTATTATAATTGAAATGTTAAATAATGAAGAGATGTCGGCCTATGAAAACTCCTGAAAGTGACTTACCTTCAGTAAATGAAAGGTAATAATTGTCTACGCGATATTAAAGAACTTGCTCCATGGAGTGACAGCTGCTTACCTCAAAATCATAATAGTGTAATGTCATTTTCGACAGTAAAAATTATGAAACAAAAGTTACAGAAAATAACTATGAAATATTCAACACCCGGGCATTCTGCAGTTCAAGAAATAGGGCTGGACTGGCCCGGCGGGATACCGGGAATTTCCTGGTGGCCCGTGACGGCTCGTGGCCTGACGAACTTAAAAATAAATTATAAAAAGTTGAAAAAATAATAATACTACTCTTGAATGAGCGCCAATATTTATAGCTATTTTTCTTTTTGACAACCAATTGTTAAATTCGCAATACATACTTATTTTTTGTATTACCGACATCATACACATGAAATGACCATTTATATGAGGATGTATTTTATTTAGATCCAAATAACTTTTATCAAATTATAAATAATAACATACCTACTTGATACACCTTTTCATATAATAATTGATTTAATAATAAAAAAAATTAACAAAAATACAAATACGGATGATATTCGGTCAAAAAATTTCGTAATTCGGCAAGCTTTGTCCCGAAATACATGAGCTCATGGCATAAAGCTTCTGTTTACACTCTTGTTGCATAAATAACTATTACATACGTTAGCATATTAAAATTTATTTTCAATGTACAAAGAATATCAAAAATGAGCAAATCATAGACATTTTGAAAGAAAAATCTGACATGGCCATCACAATACCTCCCGCCATTTAATTTTTATTAATTTCAATACATAGGTACTTTCATATTTACTCATGTTGGAAACTATATTTAGTTCATTTCCATTTAACTTATGTTCGTTTTACTATTTTCTTTTCAAAACGTTACTACTATTAATTTGAAATGATTAGTATTTTGACAGTGACAGTTATCTCACAGTTACACACATTTAAGAGAAGGAGTTTTGTTTTAATCGTATAGGCTCCGGGATTTAAATTATATATTATTTTATAAATGTATATATATATATATATATATATATATATATATATATATATATATATAAAGTATTAATGCAAGCCTATAGAAAATTCAATAATCTTTACTTTTCATAATATAACTTGCGAAAAATAATATTTAAAGGTATTTTTCGAAGAAAATCTAATTTGAGCTTCAAATAAAGTGCCATTTCCGGTTATCTGATTTACACCAAAATCTAATGGCTCATTTCATATTAGAGAATAAGGTAGCGATACAAGGTTTCAATATTTTCTGAATGATAGTATTTGGGTTAGAGTAGAGGATCCATACACACAAACACACAGACATCATCGTGAAAATGTTAAAATTGGATTCTAAGGGCCTTAAAATGTGGTCATTTACCAAAATCTCGATATGCGATTTTTAGCACGATCCCTATACCTCCCTTACCATGGGTAACGGGAGGTAAAAAGTAAATTATTGAACAAAATATTATAATGATTAAAATTATAAAAAAATCGGTTCAAATGACCGGCCTGGCCCGACCCTATCCGGATTTCCCGGTACTAAACATATTCCCAGTCCAGCCCTGCAAGAAACCGATACCGTACATAGTTGTATTGAATGGGTGTTAAATATAACAGAGTATTATTCACCTGTATGCTTAATGCGCTTGCTTTTAAAAATGAATCGTAAAAAACCTTACATAATTATGCAAATGATTTCGTCAGATTTTCTTAATTATCAAGAACAATCTCAAAATTTAAATTACAACTTAGTTCCATTCAGTAAGATCAAAATACTGCAGTTTAGCACATCTTACCACGAAATAAAATATAAAATGTCTTACCAGGATGAAAATTTTTAAACCGTGCAGTTAAAAGAATTATTACGAAAGCCTGGAAATATCGGAAATATAATTGACGCTAAACTAAATGCTTCAGCGTATAAATGGCCAGATAGTGAGATGGCATCCCTCACATCAATGATGCCATGAATGCCCGCTGTAGACAGAGTAATTTTACAAAAAAAAAATCTGATGTGGCCAACACACGACCTCCCGTCAAATCCATGTTTGAAACAGCAATGAGTTTAAGTAAAGTATCACTTCCAGTTGATCATTTATAAACAAAATCTAATTTGTTGATCCAATAAACAGAAAAGTCTATAATACCAAATTTTAGATTATATTTTATTAAGTTTTTCCTCGAAAATCTGTTAAGAGCTCCAAATTAAGTACCACTTCCGGTTTATCAAATAGGTATAGTCAAAATCTAATGTATCAAATTATCCACGAATTTTATATGCCAAATTTTAAAAGTTTTGAATCATGTTTTAATATATTTTTTCAAGAAAATCTGACTATAGCTTCCTGTAAAGTAGTATTGTCGGTTTATCAATTTTAGAAAACATCTAGTATGTCGTTCTCATTAATATACTAGTATTAAATACCAAATTTGATATGTTTTGGATTGTATCAATTTATTTTTCACGAAAATCTGTTCAGAGCTTGAAATAAAGTATCACTTTCGGTTTATCAGTTTTAGCCTAAATCTAATATGTTGCTTCCCTTTATATAAAAGTCTTGAATACTAAATTTGACAAGTTTTGGAATATATCAATATATTTTTCACAAAAATCTGTTCAGAGCTTCAAATAAAGTATAACTTCCGGTTTATCAATTGTATCCAAAATATTATATGAATATAATATGTTGTTCCCCTTCATATAAAAGTCTTAAATACTAAATTTGAAAAGTTTTGGAATATACCATAATATAATTTCCACGAAAATCTCTTGAGAGCTTCAAGTAAAGTATCACTTTCAGAATATCAATTTTAGCCAACATTTAATGTTGTTTCTCTTCATATAAAAGTCTTAAATTCTAAATTTGACAAGTTTTGGAGTATATCATAACATATATTTCACAAAAATCTGTTCAGAGCTTTAAGTAAAATGTCACTTCTGGTTTATTAATTTTAGCCAAAATTTAATATGGTATTTTCCTTGATATAAAAGTCTTAAATACTAAAATTGAAAAGTTTTGGATTATATTGGAATGTAGTTTTTCATTACACACACACAAACACGCGCGCGCGCACACACACACACACACACACACACACGCACACGCACACGCACACGCACACGCACACGCACACGCACACACGCACACACGCACACACGCACACACGCACACACGCACACACGCACACACGCACACACGCACACACGCACGCACACACGCACACACGCACACACGCACACACGCACACACGCACACACGTACACACGCACACACGCACACACGCACACACGCACACGCACACACACACACACACACACACACACACACACAGAGAGAGAGAGAGAGACATCATCGTACAAATAGTAAAAACGTGTTGTATGGACCCTAATTCGTGCTTATTTACTGAAAACTCACCATCGAATTTTTGGATCGATAACATTACCTCCCTTACTTTCGGTATGACGGGAGGTAAAAATAATTAGTTTTCAGTGGAAATTATTTTAAATTAATTTTATTATCTTCAATGTACAGAGTGTAAATCAAAAGGCCTTTAATATGGGAAATCAGTCATTCTTTAAGCAAACGTTATCAAATTATTTTATGCAAAAATACTTCAAATTAAAGTTATAGTGATCTAAATAATATAAAAAGATTATTCTATAGCTCGTCATGTAAGCGAATAATTTAATAATGAATTGTGACAAACAATAAACAATTGTGTTGGTTTTAAAACAGTTTATACCCTGTTTCATATAAGCTATTCAGCAGATGTGCTCACATCAGCGCCAGTTATAAGTAACAAAAATGGGTAAACTTGTCCCTTGTTTCGAATTTCAGCCAATCACCGAGGTCAAAACTATTCCCTATTCTCTGCAATAGTAACTGGCTTAAATGGAAAAATGTACTCTTTTTGTGTTAGAATGAGGCAATGGACCAACTAAATCTATGTGAATGTGTTACTTCTCTAATTTATTCTTTAAATAAGAATTGATTGTTAAATACAACGAAATTATTTGTTTCTTGTCATAAACCAGGGCTGTCTAGATTAAAAGCTCATGATAATTAAATTTATAATTGATTTTTTCCCTTTCCTGAAAAACAAGAACAATCGTTTTACATTATTTAGATGCAGAATTTAAATCTCTGTAATTTGTTTTACGTATTATCAAATAAAAAAATTTGGTAACTTTTGCGTAAAGAAAAACTAATTTCCCATGTTAAACGCCTATGTCCCGTTTTTTTGATTTACACTCTATAATTAATATTACATTAATGCCTGGTTTTATAAAAGTGAATTAAATTTTTATCCAGGATTATAATTATAATCCAGGAATTTGCATATATTATTATATGTACAAAACCGCGGATTTTGAAAGCCGAGATTAAATTTGTTTATAAAACCGGGCATAAATTATATATTTTTTATTTTACCCGTACATTAAATAAAAGTTTTGCTGATTTAAAAAATTTCTGCGCTAAGGGAAAAGTCTCCTTGAGGGCATGAGCCCCGATGCCCCTATGTAGTCGGCGCCTATGCTTAAGGCTGTTTTGTCCAGTTCGTGATGACGAAATGTGCATGTATTACCCTTGGTGTATTTCGAAGTCTAGAATTTTAACGCCGGTAAAGCGGAGGAGAATCTATAACATGTTCCTGACAATCCTCCCATCTAAGCCATCTAGAACACAGCCTAAATTCGGTACTGCTAGCTTCAAAATATCATTCTCTAGTAGATGATACCTCAAATCGCACAGCGATTTCCATAGACTGCGATACGACGGCTTCTGTAACGAGAGTAGTTTTGTAACCAGGTAGTAGATATACCGTTGATGTTCTGCATTACTATCCATCAGTCGTAGCGTTTTCCCAACAAATAGACGTTGGTTGGCCAATTCTTGTTGTCGTCGAAATTTTGCCTCAAAGACTGAAGCTATGTCGCGGGACATCTTTCAGTCTTCTGACACGCAGTGGCCGAGGGAATATTCTGAAGACACGGTGAACAGATATCGGTGTGCTTCTTTTGTCACGCCGTACCTCGCTTTGTGGCCAGAGGAATAGTTCTCCATGAAGTCCCCAAAAATCGGTTCCTGAGCTGTGATCCGACAAACCGTTGCTCCATGATGGTCTCCGTGGTTGTCTCCGGCGAAAGGGGCTAGCCGATTAATGTGCACTACTCTCTACATTCCGTAAGGTCTTTTCTTAATTCTATATACCACGTCGTTTATCCTATTGACTACCTCATAGGCACCTTCCCAACGATTTTGCAGCTTTGGTGATAATCCGCGACGCCTTTGTGGGTTGTAACGCCACACTAAATCCCCAGGTTGACATCCACCTTTTTCAGTTTTGAAGTCATACCGGTCCTTTATTTGGTCGCTGGGAGCTTGAATGTTCGTACGAACATCCATTCTTCTCCGTAAGTCCGTAACGTAATCTTCCCCGGACAGGTCTTCCCCAGGTTTATTGCCGAACACCAAGTCGCATGGAAAGCGCAACTCACGTCCGAATAAGATGTTCGCCGGAGTTTGCCCTGATGTTTCATGGACGGATGTACGATAAGCCATCAGAAACGGATGAAGATGTCTGTCCGAGTCTCTTTGGTGGTTGTACACTACCTTCGACAAACATCGGTTGCTCTTTCTGTTCATTTGTTCAACCATGCCATTAAACAGCTGAAGTAATGCAATTTTTCTTGTTTTATTGATTCCTAATATCTTACATATATTTTGGGAAACGGCAGACTCAAAATTTCTTCCCTGGTCGAAGTGAAAATCACGTAGTACACCAAATCGGCATATACATTCTTTGACTAAAGTTTCAGCGGCCTTGGTGGGTTCCTAGTTGGATAGGCTTCAACCCACTTGGTGAAGTAATCCATGACAACCGCAACATAAATTTATTTCCGTGGTCACTTTCTGGGAATGGTCCGGCTACGTCAATCGCAACGCGCTCAAATGGACTGCTAACGTTGTATTGACGCATTGGAGCTTTTCGTCGTCTATGCGGACCATTGCTTCCAGCGCATACCACATATTTCTTGCACTAGTTTTTAACATCTTGGTTGCAATTAACCTAGTAAAATCGCTGGTACAATCTTTACAGAGTTTTGTTTACAAGTTAAAGGTAGTTATGTCCTTTAGTACGAGGTAATGGACCAACTAATCCATGTGTATGCTGTCAAAACGCTTTGAAGGAATTTGGAATTGCTTAAGAGGAGATTTGTTGTGTTTGTGTTTTACTTAATTGGCAAGCGTCACATGTTTCTGTCCAAATTTTTGTCTTTATTCATATAGTGCCATAGAAATTTAGAAGTTATCAATTTTCTGGTTGCGTTTATTCTTGGATGAAATGGTCTCGGATTATAAGTGGAAATGTCGCATCTTAGTCTATTTTTAGTGTTAGGAAGTCTAATCGTTTTTAATTTAATGTGAGAATTTTTTAAATTTAATAAATTTAGTTCTCGATCATTTCTTATTCTTTGGCTATTGCATCATAATCAATATTAAATTTATTTAATATTGAGTATATGTGAATTCTGGATAAGGTATCGGCTGGTACATTTTCTTTTCCGGAAATATATCTTATATCCTTTGTGAATTGAGCTATAAAATCTAAATGTCGTAATTCT
The DNA here is from genome assembly GCA_963082715.1 of Harpalus rubripes. Classification (NCBI taxonomy): domain Eukaryota; kingdom Metazoa; phylum Arthropoda; class Insecta; order Coleoptera; family Carabidae; genus Harpalus; species Harpalus rubripes. The sequence continues at coordinate 2,143,074 of OY720460.1, read as the reverse complement.
CGTGGTAAATAATAGTTTGAATTTTTCTTTGCTGTAAAAGTTAATGGTTTGAGATCAGTTAGAATATAAACATTTTGGCCTTCTATAAAATGTCTAAATTTTTTAACAGCTAAATATATTGCTAATAATTCTCTGCCAAAAGTGCTGTATATTTGCTGTCTTTGTGTGAAATAGATTGAAAAAAATTCGACTGGTTTCCATGCGTTATTTTGAAACTGTTGCAAAACTGCCGCAACACCTAAGTCTGATGCATTTACCATAATGTTGGTAGGAGCTCCAATCCTTGGTACAGCCAGTGTGGTTACTTTAGCTAATGCGTCTTTTATGTTTTGGAATTCTAAAAATGCTACATCATTTGGTTCGATAATTTTTGTATTTGAGTTTTATTGTTTATAAGCATATTTAAAGGTTTTAAAATAGTACCCCAATTTGGTATGAAACGATGGTAAAAACTGATTAAACCTCAAAATTCGCGTAGTTTTCGATATGTTGGAGGAAATGATTGAGAAAATTGATTTCCGATTTTCCAAATTCGCTTTTTTCTTTATTTATTAGAATGCCGTATTCTTTAAGTCTTGTAAATATTAGTTTTAAAAGAGTAACATGTTCTTCAGGTGTTTTGCTAACTATTAAAAGATCGTCTATATACGCGTAACAAAATGATAAACCGCGAGTGACTTCATTTATAAATCTTTGAAATGTTTGTGCCGCGTTTCTTAAACCGAAAGCATTATTGTGTATTCAAAAAGGCCGAAAGCTGTTGATATTGCTGTTTTTTTTTTAATTGAAATTTCTTCCTTTGGAGTTTGATGGCAAGCTTTTATAAGTTCTATTTTTGAGACAATTGTCGTGTTTTTTAAGATAATGGCGAAGTCTTGGATGTGTGGGATTGGATATCTATCAGGTACTGTAAGATTGTTTAAAGCTCAGTAATCTCCACAAGTTCTCCAAGTGTTTCGTTTTTTCTTTGGAATCATATGTAATGGGGACGACTAATTATTTGAAGATGGTCTGATTATTTTTAAATTTAGTAAATCGTCAAATTCTTGTTTTGCAATAATTATTTTTTCTAATGATAATCTACGAGGTCGCGAAAAAACTGGTGATTCATTTGTAATTATTCTATGAGTGACATTATGTCTAATTTGACGGCTAGTATTGAATTTGTACGTTAACTCCGGTTAATTTGATAAAATGAGCAGATATGGACAAGAACTGTTGCTATGAATTGTACTGCTGTCATGTATAGAAGATATGTCAAAATTATTGTAAATAAAATTTTGAGGTATTAATTTTTTACATGTATCTACGAGAATATGAAAATTCTTTAAGAAGTCAGCTACTAAAATTGAGTATTTTTCGTCGGTTATAGTGAAAGTCCAAATGTATATTTTTTGTCCTAAATCTAGGTGTAATTTGTTGTATCCGTACGTTGTTATTGAAGTGATGTTAATAGCGTGTAAATGTTGTGCCTGTGTGTTTCTCCTACTGTGTCCACCAGAAATATATGACCTGAACGTTTGTCGGTGACGAAAAACAGGGAACTTAGTGATTTTTTCATTTCTATAAAATGGTGGTATGTTATCACAATAAATGTCAAAATTATTAATTGTATTTACATTTTTATAGTTTGAAAACTAACGTTCTTTTTGATGTTCATTCCAAAAACAGGGCGGTGTAGACTTTCTTGCTCTTGTAGAAAAGGTGGTGTGATACCAGCAACACGGGTCACGCTCTTCTCTGGCGGATGTTCTAATGACGGAAAGTCTGGAGCACAGCAAGTGTTTTACTTCTTGAAGTTCCTTACGTATATCAGCCAACCCAGTTTCTTGTGCTTGTATATTTGTGTATAAAATGGTTTGTTATTGTGTTATTTGTATTAAGGTATCCGCCATATCAGTTTTTCATCGATTGTTAATGTTTTTGTGACAGTCGTAACGAGGTTATTAGATTAGTGTACTTGCTTATTTCTGGTGTTATACGTTGTGTACTGAATATTACTTCTGTATGCGTAAACCAAAGTTCTTGGTCGTGTGTCTAATATGCTGGCAGCTTGTTATTGTGCACTTCTGCTGTTGCTAACAGAGTAACTTCTGCTAATTCTAAAGACATTTTGGAGCTCTTGCGTTTTGTGCTGGAGGCGGTGTTGTTGTTGTGGAGGTCTTAAAGGTGTTCCTATAACGGGGTCACTAGTTGTGAAGGGATTAGCCACTACAAATTGTGAAAATATTTATTAACTTAAATTGTATTGCAAGCACAATATAAAAAAAACAAAAATATTTAGGTTGTTTATTCTATCAAAAAACATAATATAGAATCGTTATTTATACCAACATTCATTACTAAGTAAACTTAAATATAAAACTAACAAATGGTTGTTAGGGATGGGTGTCGGGGTACTTGATTTAACAAATACCTTGATACCAGTCAAGTGTCTAACCTGTAATGACATGTTATTGTCAATTGTCAATGTCAATTTTTACAATGAAATATGACACCACAGATCTCTACGTCTAGTACTCTATTCTTGGGAGTAATGAACTGAGTTCTCATCTTAGTTCTATTGGTATTTTCTACCACACGCTTTAACACGCCATCCTTAATCCATTGCGCCCAGTACGCTTTCATACTCTGTGAGTGCGGTGCAACATCTTCAAATACTGGTTTGCTCTCTTCTGCTTTCTATTTCAGTATAATTTTCAAGGTCGGGTCATTTTTCTGGTCTTCGCATAGTTCATCAGGCTGCCAGTTATAATCGACTACTGTTGTCCTAGCGATGGTGGAATGCTTCTCTTCCAGTCGACTACAATACTACAATGTTTGCATGCATCTTGGCATGGCCTTCTGGACAATGCGTCGACATTACGGTGGGTGGTAAACCTGTCCTATGTTCGATTTTGAAATCGTATGCCTGTATTCTTTCAATTCATCTAGCCACCTAACCTACAGGATTCCTGAATTGTAGCAGACATTTTAATACAGCATGGTCAGTTCTTATCAAATCTCTTCTTCCGTACAAGTATTTGTACGATTGTCAAGAGTTCTTTTCTGGTGACAATAATTCCTCTCTGGTTTTAGCAAGGTCATAATAAAGTAGACAATAACCTTCTCATGCCCATCTTGTTTCTGGAAAAGAACGCCACAAATTCTATCGTTGCTGGCATCTGTGACATACTCTTTCACGTAAAGGATAACACAGGACAGGTGCGATTGTCAAAGCATTTTTCAGTTCTTTAGCCGCAACTATAGAGTCCATTTCCCAGATAAATCTTCTTTCTTTTTCAGAGCCTTGTCATTGGTTTGGCTATGTTGGCAAATCCACATTGTTTATAATAGAAATACAAGCAAAGGAAGTTCATGTTTATCTCTAGGTACTGGACAGTCTCTCAGAACCCTTATCTTCTTCAAGTCAACTACAATACCCTTACCAGAAACCACATGGCCAAGATAATAATTTTTTTTGAAACAGTTGCTACTTTCTTGGACTGAGCTTCAGGTTAGTTTTCCTCAATCTCTGGAAAACCTCTTCCTAATTCTTCATATGGTCCTCGAACGTTTTTCCTACCACAATAATATCGTCAAGATAAACTGAACAGGTTCCCCACGATAGCCTTTCCTATACTGTTTCAAAGAGTCGGTCAAACGTTGCAGGGGCATTGCAGAGCCCAAATGGCTTCCTCATACTTCGCCAACGGTAGTCTTCTTGCTGGCTGGTAGATGGGTCTTGCGCCTCCGGTGTCTATTTAATTGTGGTCTACATTAGTTTTTCCATTTGCTTTCTTGTTAAATTGTAACACATCTTGAAATCTTCCAATCAAATGCCTTGCCATGGTTCTCTGGCCAGCGTTAAATTCTTGAAACGATGTTGACAATTGATTGAATAACGTGTCCAGAACTTCCTAAAATTCGTTTCCGTAGGCCTCCATAGTCCGAATAATCGAGGATAGTGCCAAGCATTCTCCTACAACTGTTGCTCTCTACAAAACAACAGGATAAAAATTACTGGGCTCAAGTATAATAATAATACCCTCACATTGACTACCATCTAAATGTACTGCCACGACAGATTCAAATCGTTCTGGGAGGGTAACGTCTTCGGCCATTATTACGCGAACAGCCTTGTCACCTCGTGGGTTTAATACAAGTCCTTCTTCACCATCATCATTCCATTCATCAGGTCAAGTTTAAAATCGTGCTTTGCCATTATATCCATACCGAGTATTAGTTCATCTTCAACTTCAGCTACCAGCGCACGATGTTTAAAGAAGATGTTTCCAATAGTGATGTTCATATCTATTTCTCCTAATGTGGCAGCTTGCTCTCCCGTTGCTGTGCGTAGTCACTACTCGGTTGGTTGAAGATGTGTTGCCAGTGTTCTTTGGTAAGTCGGGTCTCATGATAATCTTTGTCGCATCCGTATCCAGTAACATTTGCAGGAACCTTCCGTCAATAGAGTCATCCATGTAGAAGCTGTTGGCCTAATGACGAAGGGATGCGACATAACTGATGGATTGTGGGGCTACTTGATTACATATCAACGATTACCCCTTCGCGTCAACCTGATTTAGTTTTCCGTCTCATTTTCTTCCTTTTTGTTCCTGTCTTCTTTTGGATTTTTCTGTAAAGTCTTTGCGGATGACCCAGTTCATCACAATACCAACAGCGGAGTTTCTTTCTTCCAGCAAACATTTCACTTTTCATTCTTCAATTCATTTGAAAGTTCCAACGTGAGTAGACGAGTTTTTCTGTTGCTCCGTTTGTGAATTTATTGCTGAAATTTCAACAAAACTTGTGATCTAATTTCATTATTTGGGTATTATAATCTACCTTCAACAATGTCGACTCAAGTAATTGATTCTGTGAATGCTCTGCTCAGTGATGATAGTGAGCATAGTTTTTTAAACAAACTCGTTGAAAAGGTTTTTTAACGAGTAAACGAGAAGCTAAATGAGCTGATATTGTATTATGTGGCTATCATTGAAAGTATCTAATAGAATATATAATTGTGACTCGCGTATTCTTGATGTAGTTTAATCCAAGAAAACTTGTATTGTTACTCGTTCTAATTTTATTATGACTCGTGAGGATCCGCTTCATCCTACTTTAGTAATTTCCGTAAACGCTATTCTCTCTCCACCATCTAATTCCACTTTTAATAGTGTTCTTTCCTACAATTTTAAACAAGCTAATTTTCAATTTATGTATATACTATTCTAAAATGTTGACTGGGATATTTTGAAGGAATACAATGTTGTTGATGAAGCATTCAGCGAATTTTAGAAACTATTAAATCATATTTTTTCACAATGTGTGCCACTGACACGTAGAAAATTATCTGCTTATCCACCTTGGTTCACTAAACAAATCATTTCCGATATTAAATTAAAAGATAAATATCAAATTATATAAAAGTAAAAGTAATGAAATGTATTACACTAAATTTAAAACATTAAGAGCTAAAATTAAAAAAAATATATAAAAATAGCTTATAAAAATTTCATATCAAACTCAGAAAAAATTATAGCTAGTGACCCAAGGCAATTCTGGTCATTTATACATAAAAATAAAAACTACACGCACACCCAAAATGATGCATTGGGGTCACATAAATGAAAAGGATACTTCAGAGGCAGTGCATGGATTTGTTGAATAATTTTATAGTGTTTACTCTAATAAAAATGTTACAGATTTTACTAATATTCATAGCCCAAATTCCGCTTATGCTTATTTAAGTATTAGGGAAATTACTGAAGACGATATTATCATGTCAATTAAATCTCTAAAATTTCATGTTCTCCAGGTTCAGATAATCTCCCTTCTTATATCTTAAAATGATGTTTTGATTTGTTTGTGAAACCGTTATATATACATATATATATATATATATATATATATATATATATATATATATATATATATATATATTTGAACAAATTTTTTTTTCAAAACATTTGATATAATAGAAATAGGTCTGTAGTTAGTTATATTGCTAGGATCACCAAATTTGAGAATTGGATAAATTAATGATTAAACAATATATATTATATATATATATATATATATATATATATATATATATATATATATATGTATATATAACGGTTTCACAAACAAATCAAAACATCATTTTAAGATATAAGAAGGGAGATTATCTGAACCTGGAGAACATGAAATTTTAGAGATTTAATTGACATGATAATATCGTCTTCAGTAATTTCCCTAATACTTAAATAAGCATAAGCGGAATTTGGGCTATGAATATTAGTAAAATCTGTAACATTTTTATTAGAGTAAACACTATAAAATTATTCAACAAATCCATGCACTGCCTCTGAAGTATCCTTTTCATTTATGTGACCCCAATGCATCATTTTGGGTGTGCGTGTAGTTTTTATTTTTATGTATAAATGACCAGAATTGCCTTGGGTCACTAGCTATAATTTTTTCTGAGTTTGATATGAAATTTTTATAAGCTATTTTTATATATTTTTTTTAATTTTAGCTCTTAATGTTTTAAATTTAGTGTAATACATTTCATTACTTTTACTTTTATATAATTTGATATTTATCTTTTAATTTAATATCGGAAATGATTTGTTTAGTGAACCAAGGTGGATAAGCAGATAATTTTCTACGTGTCAGTGGCACACATTGTGAAAAAATATGATTTAATAGTTTCTAAAATTCGCTGAATGCTTCATCAACAACATTGTATTCCTTCAAAATATCCCAGTCAACATTTTAGAATAGTATATACATAAATTGAAAATTAGCTTGTTTAAAATTGTAGGAAAGAACACTATTAAAAGTGGAATTAGATGGTGGAGAGAGAATAGCGTTTACGGAAATTACTAAAGTAGGATGAAGCGGATCCTCACGAGTCATAATAAAATTAGAACGAGTAACAATACAAGTTTTCTTGGATTAAACTACATCAAGAATACGCGAGTCACAATTATATATTCTATTAGATACTTTCAATGATAGCCACATAATACAATATCAGCTCATTTAGCTTCTCGTTTACTCGTTAAAAAACCTTTTCAACGAGTTTGTTTAAAAAACTATGCTCACTATCATCACTGAGCAGAGCATTCACAGAATCAATTACTTGAGTCGACATTGTTGAAGGTAGATTATAATACCCAAATAATGAAATTAGATCACAAGTTTTGTTGAAATTTCAGCAATAAATTCACAAACGGAGCAACAGAAAAACTCGTCTACTCACGTTGGAACTTTCAAATGAATTGAAGAATGAAAAGTGAAATGTTTGCTGGAAGAAAGAAACTCCGCTGTTGGTATTGTGATGAACTGGGTCATCCGCAAAGACTTTACAGAAAAATCCAAAAGAAGACAGGAACAAAAAGGAAGAAAATGAGACGGAAAACTAAATCAGGTTGACGCGAAGGGGTAATCGTTGATATGTAATCAAGTAGCCCCACAATCCATCAGTTATGTCGCATCCCTTCGTCATTAGGCCAACAGCTTCTACATGGATGACTCTATTGACGGAAGGTTCCTGCAAATGTTACTGGATACGGATGCGACAAAGATTATCATGAGACCCGACTTACCAAAGAATTGTTCAAATATATATATATATATATATATATATATATATATATATATATATATATATATATATATATATATTATTCAGTTTCAAATATGATTATACCAATGCAACATGGTTTCATTGAAGGCAGATCAACTGTAACTAATTTTACGGAACACACAGTCAATGAATTTCGTAATAATTCGCAAGTAGACGTTGTTTACACTGATTTTGCAAAAGCATTTGACACTGTGAATCATGAAGTGTTGCTATATAAGCTTCAGCATTAGTTTAACTTTTTCTCCTAATCTTCTAAATTTATTGCGTTCATATATTACAAATCGCAAGCAGTTTGTTCGGTGTAATTGCTTTAAATCTAATCATTTTATTCCTACATATGCTGTATCACAGAGGTCAAATTTAGGGCCACTCCGTTTTGTTTTATTCATAAATGATATTACTGAGTGCTTGGAATATTCAGAACCACTGCTATATGCTGATGATTTAAAATTATTTAAAGTCATTGATTCAGTTTCAGATTGCCATTAGCTTCAGAAGGATATTGATAACCTTCTAGTTTAGTGCTCATCCTTACGTCTTTTCTTAAATGTCTCAAAGTGTAAAGCTATGTCTTACTCAATGAAGCATACAACAACTATTTCGTCTTAATGGATTGGTGACCTTAGTCTTGACAGAGTTAATACTCATAAGGACTTGGGAGTTATATTTGATCCCAGATTACATTCCGGTCCTCATTATAATTATTTAGTGAATACATCCCATAAAACACTAGGTTTCATTATTAGAAATTCACGTAACTTCAGTAATATCACAACTCTTAAGTCCTTATACTTCTCTCTAGTTAGATCCAAACTTGAGTATTGCCTGATTATCTGGAATTCCAAGTATCATACTCATAATACCAAAATTGAATGGGTACAAAGAAAGTTTGTACGATATTGCGCGATAAAATCTTCTCCTCTTTTTAATTCATTTACTTACAGTTACTCCATGACTTTATCCAATTTAAATATGCAAACATTGGGTTCTAGACGTAAGATTCGCTCATTTTTATATTTACATGGGTTACTGCGAATTGTTATAGATGACGTTAATTGAATGAGACGTATACAAATAAATATTCCTCGGTTGGCATCTAGGTCTTATATAACATTTTTCACTAGGCTATGTAGGAAAAATTGTGAAACTAGAGATCCAGTTAGACGATTATGACTAATATATAATGAAGTCGAAAGTATTATAAATGATAAAACGGATATTTTTAGTCTTAGCTACTGTCAATTAAAAAATATTTTATGATACCGGTTCCTCAATTGCGTCTGGTACACCTGCGCATTGCTATATCGCATTTCAAACCGTTTGACAAGTTTATTTATTTATTTATTTATTTATGTCATTTAAGTTGGTCGTAGTCCTCTTCTTCTTCTTCTTTTTCTTCTTTCAGCGTGTGTAGGATGTCGATAGCTTCTCCACGCAAATAACCCCTATTAATGAACGATTTTTCTATTAATAAACGAATGTTTTGGGTTTTCTTAACACCCGTAATAGCATATATGCTAGCGCTAAGTTACAGGAAAATGCTAGCCAGGATTGAATGACGTAGCTGAATAATAAACACGTAGCAATCGCAGCATTCCTTTAAATTGAATACTAAAATAAAAATATACTTCAAACGAAAAAGACGCTTGTGCTGATAAACCACTATCTGAAGTGAACACACCTATTGAAAACAATTGATGTCAAAAGTCGAAACTGACATGTAAAGTTGCCTAACATAATTTTATTGTGGAATAATATTAGATTTTCTCCACATTAATAAAATATAATCAACGTAAAAATATTGTGTAACGAACTCGTGTGCTAATCGACGATTATTAACCTCAACAATTAACTCGCTCATAAGAGCATAGATATTACATGTAAAATACTGGAGGGAAGAGATATTGTATTAGATGAAATTGACTATTTTTAAGCCTCCAAGTACAATAAAATTAGTTTTTAGACAGTGCACTCGCTGTTTTATCTTTTACCAACAATAAGAAGTATATTCAAAATTAAAATAATTACTAAAATGTGCCACGTTGTCATGCAAGAATACAACTGAAAACAAAATTTAAAAAGAAATCTTCATTTTGTTCATTTATTTATATTATTATACTCATGAAACGCACATTGTTTTTTTTTTTCGTCAAACTGTCAATACTTAACTGTATGGAGATAGATTCTTAGAAGCCTACGTTCCATAGTTGTAGAAAAAAGTTTTATTTTTATAATTTGTTAGTATAGATAAATAACATGATAAAATTTACAGTTCATACTTTTTTTATTAGGCCAAACCTAACTACAATTACATGTATGGTGTAGAAGATCCTTATACTGGAAACGTTCAAAGTCATCAAGAATCTCACGACGGCGATAAGGTGTCTGGACAGTACAGTGTGATGGAACCTGATGGCTCATTTCGTGTAGTTAAATATACCGCTGACGATAAGAATGGTTTCCAAGTCAAAGTAGAGTATATAAAACCCAATGACCCACAATAATTATATTTTTATTTTTGTTAACTCTCATTTCCAAGAAATAAATTTGAAATTAACTGAAAAATTCTTCTAACAATTAATTTCTCTGCTTGTCACATCTAAATTGTTAAATTCGACAATTATCTAGACTAGGTATATCACTTTATAGCCACGCTAACAGTGATAGCTCTCTCTTCAAATGAAAATGAAATTTTTAGTTATTTTCAAACAATTATTTCAATTTTACTATTGTATAAAATTAGTACTTTTAATGTAGGGTCAGCTAGAGTAAACATGAAACTATGAAGATAAATGTAAAACATCAGCTGTATTCTTTTTGGACAAAATCTCAGCTCATTTCAGATAAACCCCGGATATCGTTGTTCTTTTTGACACAACTGAGCTGAGTTGTTATGAGTAAACTCACTTCTCCACCATTCCGATGCTTCACTACCAGTTAAGCAAGCTTAAAATGATTGAAACACTCAGTTTGGTAGAGGGGTTTATATTATACAACAAAATTTATATTCACATAATATACAGATATATTTTCAACATTATTAATTTTTCGTTTATAAATACTATCATTGATCAGAAAATAAGTCTATAAATTTGACAGCTGTTACAGCAAATACTATCGGTAAAGAAGGAAGTGATAAAATGGAATTAAACTTTTTTTTTTTTGCACGCATAACAACTCACTCAGTTATGTACTGAGCTGAGTTTTAATTGGTTCAAAAAGAATACAGCTATGGTCGCCATTACTTCTTATTTGAACTAAATGGAAAATAAAAATGTAATGTGTTAGCAAGAAATTCATACTATGCAATAATGCATTTTGGCATTTCTTCCTTTAATACCAGTCAATAAAAATTATTCAGTTTGAACCCATAAAAATTTCATTTACACTCTGTAAACTTTCCCTTTATTACAAAATAGTCGTATGGAAATTAATACTGATTTGTAAGAGTACGTAGGACATAGAAATATGTTACAATTCATTAATAAGATCTTTGATTTTTACTGAAATCAAGTTGTTTTCATTTAATTAGCTTTAAATTTATGAAGTAAAAACGAAACATGATTTTGGCAGAAGTTAAAAGTGAAACACCTACATAAGTAGAAAAACAGGTCTTACAAAAAAAAATTTATAATCGGTGCAATATTTTAAATTTAAACTAAGCTTTTAATTCTATATAACTGCACTAAGTAACATTTTTATTCATTTTCTTATAATTAAAAGTTCAAATTTAGTAAAAAATAAACATCAAAAAATTACCGCAATTTTTTTATTTGAGCTTAAATTTAAATTCTAAACAATTTTTTAGCTTAACTTTTCATATATTTTAAAAATTAATGGTATATTACTTGGTACTGAAAATAAAAACATTCACATTCTGGCCATCCATATGTCATAGATATTATATCTGTACATTTTAAGTAATTAGAAACTATCCGAAACTTTTTATAAAGAATAATAATACTATTGTAGTTTTATGACAGTTTCCACGCCGGTATATAAAGCTCACTGCCACTAGCGCATGCGCATTTGAAATTTTGGTACTCAGCATGTTACGTCTCTCTAGCAGTTGACTTCTTTTCTTACATCCACTACTTTAGAAGATCTACGACTAGAATGGACTCTAATACATGAATCTGTTTCAATTATTTCGCAATTTTCGTTTTTACTTTGATGTCTTTACTTGATGTAATGTGTGCTCATTTTTTTTTTAATCCCAACAATCGGTTAAGTATAAAATACGAATTTTCTGAATTATTTTCATATTAACTTACAATTCGCACTTAATTTATAATATTTAGTACAATTTACACACAAAGTTTAATTATGCATTTTACTCCGGTTACTCTGTAATAGTTCTAAATGTATTTAATTATTATTAATAATAATAAAATAGTTATTTTTTTAATTTATTAATTTATTATAAATTCCAATCTTCTGCTATACGTCATCATCATCATTACAAAATACAGGGTGTAACAACTAAACGACCTACCTCAAATAGTTTCTGTATTATTAAAGATACAAGTAAATACTATAAATCAATCTTATAGAAGATCGAGGGGGAGATCCGAATACAGAATAAAATATTTTAAACAAGTGGTTCCAAGTTATATTTTTTTAAATGGGATGGCATATATTCTTTACGCCCATTCGATAGAGTATTTGTTTCTGAATTCAACCATGAATTCATTTTGTATCCTAACATAACAAAAAAAATCTGATGTGGCCAGCACATTACCTTCCGTCAGTTCTATGTATTTTGCGTGGTATTTTGTACAAATTTCATACAGAAAGTTCCTTGCTAAAGATTATATTTCTTGTACTTTACCTTCCGGCAGTTGCATGTATTTTATGCAAATTCCATACAGAAAATTTGTAGCAAAATTTCCTATATTTCCAGTAAAATTATAAGACAAACACACTATAGGTACGTTCCATCGGTGTCAGGAATCTTACTACTTCTTCTAGTAGAACCTCAATGATCGTTCTTTTGCGTCAAAAAAATCTGAATATTCCTACGAATTATTCCAACTTCAGAGCTGGAAGCGCTGGTTGGAAGATATATAGATTGGAGATAAATTCAAAATTGTACTAGCCGACTGTCGCGCGTACCTTTCTGTTACATTTGTCAATGTTCAGATTAGACTGTGCTAAAAGAAATACCTCCTTTACATTTTTATTATTTAATATATTTTTATATAATTATAATCTCTGTAATAACAACATTTTGAAGATCCAAAATAAACATACAAAGTTAGCTTTAGTTGTTAACTAACAATAACACATAAACACTCCCACTGTTCTATCGTATTTATTTTTTACCTGACAGTTATTTGCCACTGAGCGTTCTATTGATTTAAGAATATTCTTATTCTAGTAGGAATATTTCTGACATTGATAGAACGTACCTTATGTCAATTTCACTTGACACTGACATCTTTCAATCAAAATTTTCTTAATATAGTAGCTGTTTCCATAGCTATGGCTACTTTATTAAATTTAATTTCTTTATAATTTTTTAACTCCGTATCCACTTAATATTAAGTATAAAATGCAGTCAAATCGTATAGAGAATAAAATATTCTTTAATATTTATAATAACATTAAATGTGAAAAAATGATATTTAACATAGTTTTTTCAAGAAAAACTGTTAAAATCTTCAAATGAGGGTACTTCCGGTTGTCCAATTCTAACCAAAATCTAATCAGCTCTTCACATGGATGTAACGAAGAGAAATACGAAAGAATTATAATTTTTAGAATTGTAGTATGGAAGTTATCGTAGACGAATATTTTGTTACACACACACACACACACACACACACACACACACACACACACACACACACACACACACACACACACACACACACACACACACACACACACACACACACACACAGACACACATACATACATACACACACACACACATACAGACATCATCGTAAAAATAGTAAAATCGTATTCTAGGGACCCTAAAACGTGCTTATTCATCAAAAACTCACCACCGAATTTTTTGACCAAAGACAATACCTTCCTTACCTAAAGGTGACGGAAGGTAATATTGAGAAAATTTCCTTTAAATAGCTATTTTTCAGTAGGCTGTGCATGAAAAACAATAACTCCTATCTATTAATTTGAATTATTTACGATAGAAAACAAATACATTACAAAGTTATTAACAAATATCTGTTTAATTTTAATTTAAGCTAATTATTTTTCATGCATAACCTACTAAAAAATAACTATGAAAATGATATTTATTTAAATTTAAATTGAATTTTTCTTAATATTTTAAAGTTAAAATATAAAATAATTTCATGGTTGAATTCAGAAAAAATACTCTATCTATGGACCTGAAATATATATATATATATATATATATATATATATATATATATATATATATATATATATATATATATATATTTAATTTAAAAAAAATATAACTTTGTGTTGTAACTTGAGAACTACTGGTTTAAAAATTATTTTCTTCTGTACTCGGATGTCCCGTTTGGTTTTCTATAATATTGTCTTATAGTATTTTATTGTATTTTTGTTAGTATAGAAATTATTTGAGGTAGCTCGTTTATCTGATACAGCCTGTATATAAGAAGTATATGTAATTTGCCTACCAACAAAATTACATTTTTTTAATATTTATTTTCACTATTCACATATATGAGAATGAGTGATCGAGCATTGCCTAGGAGGTCTAGGTGAAAGATGATTTTCTTTTTTGAAAAATTAATCGGTACAGCATTCAAATACGTTTTATTAGATTGTTACCACTTGCAACCATCATATATACATATAGTAAAAAATTTAAATAATGTAAGTTACCTCCTTCATCCAATCGCCCCTTCAATTAATTTTTGTTTTTAGTTTGCTTAAATTTCAGTTATAATATTGAAACATATTTCAATTTTCACTCAACTATTTCTTTGCAATATATTTTTTAATTGTTATTTTAATAATGATATATGAAATCGAATTTATGGTGCTACTCTATAATTTTCTGTAACGCTACAGAACTGTAAATTTAAACAAAATCATATCAATTTATATTTATAATACTTATAAGGTCTTTCAATAATTTTCTTATTTTTTAAGAAATGCTTTATTTATTCTTCAGATCACTTCCGAAATCCTACTTGGTGTGCCCTACGCCAAATTTTCAATACCATAAACTGGAATTATATTAAGTTTTACTATGGTATTCAATTATTATTCGTCTAATATATCAATTAACTTGATCGCAAAAATAGCCTCGCACGTAAATACAATTATGCAACAAACATTTTTTACAAATTAAATTAGTATTTTTAAACCTAGTAATTCTGTCACGTCATTATCTTGTTAAAAACTTTGATGACGTGCCTCCTCTGCATAAATATTTTTTCTATAATGGGTAGCTATACAAGATGATAAACCTATGTTGAAAATAATAATAAATAAATAGGAAGCGAGACGTACGGGTCGTCCACAGGACGTGGAGGAAACATTGTTATGGAATTTACCTGTCTAATCTAGCGGACTCTGAGGGAGAGAAAAGATTGCACGAGGTACAATAGGTAGCGGCTGTTATGAATATGGTTTTATAAATGGTACTACGTCTCGCGGCTAATGAAACCGGAGAGATTACTCAACTACTCAACGCAGCCAGAGACCAAACCAGCTCTTAGGTACTTACAGACTTCTGAATTGTAAAAAGATGTAAAAATGACTATCCCAAGGCGCTCACTGGTCTACGACTGTCGCGACTTCAATGCTTCTTCCCCTTTTATTATCTTTTATTACCCTAATTAGCCTTTTGTTTGCGCGCGTTTTACTACTCACAGGCGATGGAATTAGCTCACGTACGTGAGTAATCGAACTAGGAGCTGTGCAGTACAGCGCAATAGCGCAAAGCTCCAAACGTGACACTCAAATAGTCTTGACTGGAGTAACCTTCATTTTTGCGGTGAGTAGGGCCGTGTGGATGTGGAAAGACCCATCTGAATTGGTAATATGGAGGTATACTACTACAGCATATGCTTTGGTAAATGCGTCTGCAAACCCATGGAGTTCGACCGTGGTGTAGGCAGAAGACAACTGTGCCCACTTTGGTATGAGGGTAGTTGTATGGTAAGCGAAGGTTCTGCCGAAATAGACCACCTCTCTTGTTGCGGTGCAGTGAGCGGCTGGTCGCATTTGCTCTTGGTGAGCCATAGGTCCTGTAGGATGACCTGTACGACGATAGTAATGGGTGCGACAATCTGTGATACACGAGACAGAACAGTGCATTTGATAGCAAGAACTGCCTATACAGAATAGGGACGTTCTTGGAACTAGGATTTTCCCTTCCTGGGTTCCAACTGATGCCCAGTATCTTCGTAGACACTGCGAGTTCGACGTCGGAGGCGGGGGATTTGTAGGTGAAGCTCGTCTCGGTATTGAGGGCGCTCTGCAAGGTGGCGGTACCTATAAGTATATTATATGCTAATCTATCAACTACTCGCCCGACATGTTATGTTCTTTGGTAAAAGGAATATCTGGGTAACAAATGATACACAGCTTTGTACTTGAAGTCGTGCTTATATTGCAAAAGCTTGCTGCTTTTCAATCCTACACATGTGCTCTGCCTGGCACTGCAATCTGAATGTGGTTACATTTTTGGCGCGCAACTTTAAAAATACAATTTACCAAACAATTCCCTTTTACAAAAAAAAAATATATCTATATATATTTATATGTATACTATGAATTTAAATACAAACATAAAATTAAATAAATTCTTGAAATTATAACCTAGAGATCATTAGTCGTCATATCTAAGTGGACGTTTTACTATTCTTCCTGAGCGTGTTTTGGTTTGATTGGAAGTTGGTTCTGGGGTGTGAGATATGTTGTCTCGCTCGAGTAGTTTCGGACTAGCGGCCTTCTCTTTATGTTCTGGTGACTTGGGAGTGGATGAGTTGCTGCCTGAAGTGCCTACTTCTCTGTTTTTCCCCTCTTCAATTTCTTGAGTATTTTCCGGTTCTCCTGGGCGATAGAATGGTTTGATCCACGTTCTATTTCTTCTGTATGTCTTGTTATTAATTTGGACTTCGTATGATGTTCCTTGTTTAGATTTTAATTTACCTAGTGACCATTTTGTGGAATTTTCCACTGGTTGTTTCACTAAAACTTCTTGTCCAATTTCTAGTGGTTTTAGTATTTTGGAGTTTTTGTCATTGTAGTATTTTATTTTTAGTTTCTTCAATTTGAGTGCTTCTTTGACTGTTGGAATGATTTCAGGAGCTAATAAATGGTTCGAAATTGGTATTGTTGTTCGAGTTCTCCTAGACATGAGTCGTTGAACTGGGCTGGAGTTCATCTCTACTGTCGGTGTATTGCGCCATTCTAATAGTGCTAGTTGGAAATCGGATTTGTCTTTATTACATTTCTTTAGCAGTTTTTTCGCAATTTTGACAGCAGATTCTGCTTTCCCATTAGACTTGCTATAATGTGGTGATGATGTACTATGCAGAAATTCCCATTTCTTAGAAAATTCTGTGAATTGGAATCCTATTAGTTGAGGTGCATTGTCGGAGACTAAAACTTGAGGAGTACCATGCCTGGCGAAATTTTCTTTGCAGAATTTGATTATAGACTCTGCTGTGATGTTTTTTAAACGAGCGACTTCGAAATAATCTGAGTACGAATCGACAAGTATAGCGTAATTATCGGGTCCTAATGAAAATGTGTCTAAAGATACTCTTTGCCAAGGTAGTGATGGAATTCTGTGTGAAATCATGGGTGTTTTAGCTTGATCTGGTGACATCTCCTGGCAAACACGACATGTTTTGACTACTTCTTTGATTTCTGCATTCATTTGTGGCCAAAATAACGTGTCACGAGCTCTTCGTAAGGAGGCATTCTGTCCTAAGTGACATAAGTGTATTTTCTTTATCATTTCGGATCTCATCGACTTGGGTATTACGATTTGGTTTCCTCGAAATATGATTCCATCTTGGATATATAGTTCATCTTTGAAATCCCAGTATTGATAAAGACAACTGAGTAAACGGTCTTTTGTGTTCGGCCAACCTGATTTTATTGTAGCAGATAATAGATTCAGTATTTCGTCTTTACTGGTTTCCTCTTTTATTTTTGAAAGACTTTCTTGTATGATGTTTAGGTTGTCTGCAACTTTGATTGTTTCTAGTTCTTCATATATGGGATCTATACTATAAACTTCGTTCAATCGTAGATTTGTTGATTCAGGTAAGTAAATTCTGGATAGCACATCCGCTATGTACATTTTTTCACCTGCAATGTATTGAACTTGAATGTCGAATCTTTGTAATCTCAAAAGCATTCTTTGCAATCTAGTTGGTG
Organism: Harpalus rubripes; assembly: GCA_963082715.1. Classification (NCBI taxonomy): domain Eukaryota; kingdom Metazoa; phylum Arthropoda; class Insecta; order Coleoptera; family Carabidae; genus Harpalus; species Harpalus rubripes. The sequence continues at coordinate 2,125,088 of OY720460.1, read as the reverse complement.
CTTTTAAGAGAGGTTTTTTGAAAATATTTTCTAACGGCTTGTGGTCTGTTTGAGCTGTTATTTCTTTACTTCCGATTAGGTATTGTGAAAATCTTTCACATCCGAATAAGAGACTAAGACATTCCTTTTCGATTTGTGCGTACTGTTTTTCACTTTCCGTGAGGCTTCGTGATGCGAACGCTATTGGACGTCCGTCTTGTAAGATTGTAGCACCTAATCCTCGGCTAGAAGAGTCGGTCTGTAGAGTGGTTTTCTTATGAGAAATATGCAAGAACTGGAGCAGTAGTTATTAATTTCTTGACTGTGTCCATAGCATCTTGTTGTTCCTTGTCCCATGTCCATCTTTGGTTATTCTTTGTTAGTATTCTGATTGGCTCACAAATAGCAGAAAGATTTGGAACAAACTTGGCGACGTACGTGACTAAACCAAGGAAACTCTTTACTTCTTGCACGTTTGTGGGAGGACGCATATCAGTGATTGCTTTTGTCTTATCTGGATCTACTTTAAGTCCTTCTCTGCTCACAATATGTCCCATATATTTTACTTCCTTCTGTTTTAGTTTTATTTTGCTTTTATTAAATTTCAAATTTACTTCTCTTGCTCTAATCAGTAGCTTTTCCAGTGTGACATCATGATTTTTGGAAGCTTCTTCATCGTTTTCTCCGCAACCAAGTACTAGAATGTCATCTTGAATTATAATTATATTCGGAATATCAGAAAAAATTTCATGTAAACGTCGTTGATATTCGTCAGTAGATATCTTTAAACCAAATGGGAGTCTTTGCCATCTGAAGCGACCATATGGAGTCCAGAATGTCGTGAGTTTGGAACTTTCTTCATCGAGTTCTACATTCCAAAATCCATCTTTGGTATCTACAAGAGAGAAAAATCTAGCTTTATTTAATTCTGGTGTGATGCTGTCAACAGTTGGTATTTCATATTCGCTTCTCTTGAGTGCTTCATTTAAATGTTTTGGATCTATACATAATCTGAGCTTCTTGGGAGTTTTTACTATTACTAAATTGCTAATCCAATCAGTTGGATTGTTTTCCTTTATTATTATTTCTTTGGCTTCTAATTCTTTTAGCTTGTCCTTGAGTTCTGGTCTGAGTGGAACTGGTATTCTTCTCGGAGTTTGTTTTACTGGCTTATACGAAGGATCTACGGTTAATTTACATTTCCCTTTCAAGCATCCTATACCTTTGAATACGTCGGAGTATTCCTTCAGTAGACTTTGACAATCATTGTCGCTGTTTTGCAATGTGTTTACATAATTTAGTTGAACTAGATTGAGAAGTTCACATGCCTTCGCCGATATTAGTGGTAGTTTCTGCTTATTTTCAGGTTTATTGTCTACAACTTGAAATATTAAATTTCTATCTATTTCATTTTTACTCACGTTTAGGCTTATCTGTCCAACTGGTTTGATTTTGTTTCCTCCAAAGCATCTTATTGTAGCTTTTGACGGTGTAAGTGTAGGCTTTTCCTTAGTAATAGATTTAAGAATGTCATATTCAATAACATTTATTGTAGCTCCACTGTCTAATTGACATTTTATGGCCTTTGACGTGTTGTTTATGCTTATTTTTAGCTTCGCCGTCCATATGTGCTTTTCAGAGCTTTGAGCGCTATTCACATTTTCCATAAACAGTGCTTCGCTTGACTCAGAGTCAGTAGTTTCTTCATTTAGGCATTTCACTCGCTGATATTTATGATTTGCGGATTTCTTGTTTTCTTTCTTCGCGTATTTGCCGTTCTTATTGTGACTGCAAACAGATGCGAAGTGGTTTAATTTTCCGAAACTGTTGCATGTTTTGCCGAAAGCTGGGCAAAATTTCCTATCGTGTTTATATGTATTTCCACAATATTTGCACGGATTTCGATTTTGCTTCCTTTCATTCCTGTCATTCGAGATCTTGTTAACTTCTTCAGTTCTTGTGTTTGTTTTTAAATGTTTCATTTGATTTTCAGTGAGTTCGTTCGCCCTACATAAATCAATAGCTTTATCAAGTGTTAATTTGGGGTCGCTGATTAACTGCTTCTTAGTGGAATCGCTTACGATGCCTAGCACTAAACGATCTCGTATCATTTGACTTTCTAATTGATCATATTCGCAAGATGCACATAATTTTCTTAATCTGTTAACGTATTCATCAATTGACTCGTTCTCTTCCTGAACAGCTGATCCAAAAACATATCGTTCGTAGATGATATTCTTTTTAGGGACAAAATGATCATCCAAAGCTTTTATTATTGCGTTTACAGATGCTTTCTGCGAAGCAGTTAAGCCTAGATTTTCAATTATCTGTAGTGTATCTCTTCCCAGTAATACATTGAAAGTAGCTACAATTATTTTCTTTTGCTTCTCTTCGAGTCCAGAAGCCACTAAATAATTTTCCAATTCCATTTTAAAAAATTTCCAGTTTTCTGGGGCATTATTCTTTATATCCATCTTAGCTGGAAGTGGAACACCTGCTGCCGTTGCCATTTTCTTATTGGTTTTCCCAACTCTTCAGTCCTGAAAATTTTCTGTATGAGGTTATGTTTACTTTTAACTTTGATTTTCTGCAAACTGTCCTCTAGCTTATTGGTAACCTGACACCATGTTATGTTCTTTGGTAAAAGGAATATCTGGGTAACAAATGATACACAGCTTTGTACTTGAAGTCGTGCTTATATTGCAAAAGCTTGCTGCTTTTCAATCCTACACATGTGCTCTGTCTGGCACTGCAATCTGAATTTAAAAATACAATTTACCAAACACGACATCTGGCGATCATTTTCGTAAAGAAACTGCTGACAGATTCACAGCCGATGCATGCTAACTTGTGTGAAAACGCGTTAAATTAAAAGTACAACTGCGTTAAAATAAGTATTACAGCGAAAAGACAAAGTGAAGGATGAGTCTGTTGTGTTCCCAGCTGCCCTATCACGCAATATCGCAACCAAGAACTGAAATTTTGCGGTTTTTCGAATCGTGATTCGGAAAACTGAGCAAAAACATCTTTGGATTGCACGTGTTCAGAAAGAATTGTAAGTATTTTTAAATGATAGTAATTTCTATTCAAGTTTAACGTTTTATTAGTATATTTTATTTTGAGTTGAAAAATATAACAAAATTGTTATTAACCCGTGGTAGACACACTTTTTACAAATTGCATTAGTGTGCCTAACACGGGTTAACTAAAAAAATTATATAACAATCTCGAAATAAAATAATTGTATTATAAATTTTTTTGGAAATGAAAGAAGCCTTGGATTTCAGCAAAGTATACTACAATCTGTATTGCACATTTTGTTGGCGGGGAAAAATCCAATGACCCCCGTAATGAAAACTACAACCCAACAATTTTTCCATGAAGACCAACAACATCGACAACTGCAGATCGAAGAAAAAGATTAATGAAACAGCATGAAAGATTCCATTGATGGAAACAAATAATGGTAAAATGTTTATTTATTTTTCTGTCCTTTTAAATATTTTACAAACATGAATTTTTGTGGATACAATCATATACCGTTAATTAATCATTCATAAATTGTTTTAGATTTGGAAGAAGGTGAATTTCCGTCAACATCATCCATAGGAAAGGAGACCTGTGAAATATCTGTTCAAACTGATGATATTGCATTTGAATAGATCCATGACTTTATGCAATAAAAATTACTTGGCCACATTTCATACTACAGCAAAAAAAAAACATATAAACACACACAAACTTGTATTAGCAGACGCAGTCATCACAAGTCGTCACCACGCTACTACCGATGTCAACACCGCCGCTATAATATCATTGAGTTACCATATGCGAGACCAAGATCCCACAGCTGAGCAACATTGGGCTTATCGCCAAAGCATTTTGACATGCGTCATAATCCTACTCCTGGTGAGTGGTGACCACCAGCCGTCGCCAACGCCGACGACCAGGACGACATAGAACAACTTAGACAATTATCTTAACGAGAATTTTATCAGTAAGTCTTAGTTCAGTTGTATATACTAGGAATGTGTGAAATGTGTATTCCAGCTGGACAGAAATCACGTATCTCAAGTGTTTATATAAGTTTGTTGATAAACATTGTCGCTTGTTTAGATTGAGTAATATAATAATAGTCATAGAGTTCAACTGTTTGTTTATATTTTGTATTTAGTTTAATTTATTTTTATTTATTTGTATTTAGTTTAGTTTTTAGCATGTTTGTTGGGATACGAATTTAAACTTCTTGGGAGATTATGTTCTTCTAAAGGGAAGGTTGATGTTATATTATGAGATGTAAGGCACGAAGCAAAAGAACATGGACGAAAGACGCAGAGAGCGAGTTTTGTTTAAATCAGCAGATATACACTTTAGAAACTCTCTGCCGATCTGAGTATTAGTAAGTCCGCCGTAGGAGCTCTCGAAACGAGAACACGCCCGTATGCGTCGCGAATACGTAATTATTCGGACGTAATTAAGGAGCCGAACGAAGTCCTTCTCACAACGGTCATCGTATCGCACGCTCAGCGATTAAGTTCGCACGCTTACACATAAGTATTATTTGTACATAATTAGTTAGTTTAGCGAACAGAAGTTAACGCAACCCACATTGTACTCGCTGTTATATTTGCTTACGCGCTATTCGCATATAACATAAGTGTTATTGTGTTTGTATTTATTCTGTTTAGTTTATTCTAATATATAAACAAAATGTAGAAACGAAAAATAGAGCATAGCGATTTCAATGCTATTTTTAATGTTGGTATATTTATATTACATACCTATTATTGCTGATCCTTTGCTTTTCTTGAAGCCAACACTGTGAAATAGAAATATCATTACTGCATAAGTCTATCTCACACAAACACCCAACCTGGAATTATGCGCATGCCCATAAACCTTGACACTATTGGCTAAAGACGACATCGTGATCACTTTTATCATTTAGATTGCGAATCACAGCCCGAAGGAACACAGCTGATATGACTTGATTATTGACGGTTAGTGTTACAAATTTTAAATTTAAATTTGAAAAATTTAATAATGAATCTATTTATCTTGTGTATAAATTGTTGAATATAAATATAAGTAATAATAAATAACAATGAAATATTTTAGTGTTAAATTTGTATTAAATAATTTGCTTTGTTGTACTGTAAAAATAATGGGAATACAATATGGTCAGGATTAATTTATTTATGTGAAAAAAAAAGTAAAGAAGATTAAAAGAAATAATTTGCAACGATTAGACAAATAAATTGTACATTTTTAATATAACAAGTTTTGACGTGATGTTGAAACTAGAAAATACAAAATAATATGTTTTTGTTGTCAGCTGTTCCAAGGTAACTTCGGAACAGCTGAACAACATTGGTTGGAAGTAACGTGGCGGATAACTTCATAAATATATCATTCGTTGAAGTTTACTCGATCCGCCTCAAATTTATAAAATATTTATTGATTTCTAAATAGCCCAATTCGATGATACTTATTTGTAATATAATCATCAACCATGTGCTCGCTGCATCAGCCGGCTGCAGCTGTCAGCGATAGCCAATAGTAGTCAAGATTTACTAGCGTGCGCATAATTCTAGCTTGGATGTTTGTGTGAGATAGACATGCAGAAATGATGTATCCATTTCAAAGTGTTTCCTTTACCTACTCTTATGGGAAAGATACGAGCATTAGCAATATATTTGTCTAATAGGTATATGATTTATGTACATATTCATTTTAGCGCTAAAATGGTATGAATAATACAAGTTCAGAAATTTAAAATGCATCCTATAACGGCAACTTACATAATATGTCACGAGATATTAATTAAACAAAATTTAATGGTTTTTTAGATAAAATTGGTTCATACAATAAATCTCGAACTTGTACAAAAGAATTTTCCTCAAATACGATTTAACGCATTGAAATTTTTCTTCATTTGTCAAATTTGCCTTTGTCCCAATCTTCTACAGATACTTGTTCGGAATTTATACAACAAAATGTCAATGTGAATATTTTATTTGTTACATGTTTCATTTTTCAAGACACTAAACAATTTTTCTAAAAATTATTAAATTTTATTTAATATCTCGTGAAATATGAATAATTATATAAGTTGCCTTTATAGGATGCCTTTTTAATTTCTGAACAACATATTCTTACCCTTTTTGCGCTAAAATGAATAGGTAGAGATATAGCAGTATTACACAAAATAATATTGAAATCGCTATGTGCCACTTTTTATTTCTACACCCGGTATATATATATATATATATATATATATATATATATATATATATATATATATATATATATATATATATATATATATATAAGTTACCACAGCCCATATAGCTGAGGTTGCAGTTCCCAGGGTTACACCCGACACCGGAAAGCATAAACTATATAAATTGTAACTTTACTTATTTTTAGTCAGTCTGATGTAACCATTCATAAATTTCACACAAATAAACTTTAAATGTAATAAAATTAAATAAATAATATATTGTAACTTGTGACATAATAAAAGATTAGCGAATATAATCTTTTAACTTACAATAAAAATCTTTTTAAAAACCCTTCCGCGAACCTTAAAAATATAACTGGCGCAGTCTTAAAGGATTTTTCGGGCGATTTCCGTGAATAGTGAAATCCGCGTTCGTTCTCAAACGATTTACGGAATATCGGAAGGCTGAAGAAGAACGAAGAAAGAAGACGTCCCGTGCCAATCCAAGTTCATCCGCATCCACGAACGTACATCGTAGACGCAGAACCAGGCCCTGACGAATGCAGAGCAGCAGGAAGCAGCACGACCCATGGACAAAGTCATCATTCTTCTATTGTGAGTTGCACGTGTCACATAGTAATCAATACCACTCAGACTCAGATTCTGATTTAGAATCAACTAAAAATAATAATAACTCATCTGACTCAGAACCAGAATTCCCTTATCATATAACTTTTAGCCCAAATTTAACTAAGAAAAAATCCACAAAAATGGCACAACCACAAACACAAACGGAAGTACCATTAGTACCCCCACCAAAACTTGAAAAAATTTATTTAGACATGATCCCTGATTTTCATGGCGACAGTAAGCTATTATCCAGATTTTTGGAAATATGCGAAAAACTTGTCAATAAATTTTATAATTTGGTTGATCTTAACGATTTCCAAAACGAATTTTTGATGTCAAGCATCCTTTTGAAAATTAAAGGTGATGCAGCAGTAAACATCGCTAGCACCACAATTACAAAATGGGAAGATCTAAAACAAGCCCTACTTAACACCTATTCAGACAAAAGAGATATGTACACATTAAATATCGAAATTACTGAATTCAAACAAGGGAATGAAACAGCCTTTGAATTTTATAACCGTGTACAAGATATCTTAAACTTACAAATTTTCTATATAAACAATCAAGTTACTACACTCGCTAGATCCGTCTTAACCGAATATTTCAAAAACTATGCACTTAGAATTTTATTACGTGGACTTAAAGATCCCCTTGGTACTCTCATGAGGACCAAAGATCCAAAAGACATGAAAACTGCATTAAATATGTTAACGAACGACTTTCAACTTGAAACACATAGTCGTACACATACACATTTTCAACATAAAAATAATTCACAGCAATCACCTAGACAAAAACAGAACATACACACGCAATATAAACAAACACAACACCCACAACTAACATATAGACCTTTTCCACCCACTAACCAAATTTTTAAACAAAACAATAATCAATTCCCTACAAACCAACAATTTAAGAAACCATTCAACACCCAATACCCTAACAATCAAATATCTAAACAAAATAATCAATTCCAACAAAACGTCTTCAAACCAAACCCTAACTATAAAGCCCCCAAACCGACACCTATGAGTTTCAGCACTAGGCAGTCGATGACACCACGCGCGACATCCAATCCCTATCGTCCACAACAATTCTACCCGTCTCAAAACAGACCTAACTACATAGCAGAGGAATTATTTACAACCGAATTAGACGATTATGTAAATGTAGAGCCAGAAACTGACGATCATAATGTAGACTATTCCGAGAATGATTTAAACCCCAATTATTACGTTACTGAACCCGATCAGGACGAGTTTTTTCCAACACTAGCCTCGGAACAAACATCGAACTTATGAATGTTATCCATAATCATAGCGAATTACCATTCGTAATTTTCCCTGAATTAAACTTAAAAGCTTTGATCGACACTAGTAGCACGCGTTCATTAATTAACCCAATTATTGCAAATAAATTTTTCAAAAATCAAATTAAAAATGATCCATTTAAAATTACTACAGCTCACGGAACATCAGTTGAAAATTTTAGTATTGTAATACCAGCAACAAAATTATTTAATTCTCCAAATATGTTACTAAAGTATCATTTATTCGACTTTCATAAAAATTTTGACATTCTTTTAAGACTAGACAATTTAAAACTATTAAATGCTAGTATCGATTTAGTAAATGACAAAATAACTACACCAAATCAAGAAATCAAAATTCATTATCACCAAATTCTCCCTAAATCACACTATATAAAAATTCCCCTAATTCCCAAAAATTATCTAAACTGTTTATTCATAACATCGAAAATGGCGAAGTGTTTATTCCAGAAACAAAAATAAACGACATAACTATTCCCGAAGGTTTGGCTACAATACAAAATTACCAAATTATTTACCCCATTATTAACTCAAGCGAAAACGAAGAAATTATTAACTCTGTAAATTGCGTACAAGTTCACTCTCTAAACAATTTTGAAATAAACAATCTAAATTTTAATCAAGAAATAGAAAATAATAATTTTGATATGAGTAAAGTGAGACTCGACCACATGAACGAGGAAGAGAAGCGCGAGATAACAAAACTGCTGACGGAGTACTCTGAGATCTTTCACTCCGACGATAAGACATTGACATTCACTAATGAAATAAAACACTCCATACGTACAAAGGATGAAATACCTGTCTACACCAAAACATACCGATACCCCGAAATTCACAGACAAGAAGTTCAAACCCAAATCCAAAAAATGTTAGAACAAAATATAATCCGTCCCTCTAACTCTCCATGGTCCTCTCCTATTTGGGTAGTCCCCAAAAAATTAGATGCATCAGGTAAACGGAAATGGCGTTTAGTTATTGACTACAGAAAAGTCAACGAAAAAACTATTGACGACAAGTACCCCTTACCTAACATAACCGACCTACTTGACAAACTAGGACGCTGTCAATATTTTTCCACACTAGACTTAGCATCTGGCTTCCACCAAATTGAAATGAATGGAAAAGACATCCAGAAAACAGCTTTTAACACCGACAACGGACACTATGAATTTTTACGGATGCCATTCGGACTAAAAAATGCACCCGCCACCTTTCAGAGAGTAATGGACAACGTTCTTAGAGATTTAGTTAACAAAATTTGCCTTGTATATTTGGATGACGTAATTATATTTAGTACATCTCTTCAAGAACATATTCAAAATTTAAAAACAGTTTTTAACCGACTAAAGAAAGCTAACCTAAAAATACAACTTGACAAATCAGAATTTTTACGAACCGAAGTAGAGTATCTTGGACATGTAGTAACCCCAGAAGGTGTGAAACCTAATCCTAATAAACTTAGCGCTATTCAAAATTATCCAATCCCCAAAACTACTACACAAATAAAGGCATTTTTAGGACTCTTAGGATATTATAGACGATTTATAAAAAACTTTGCACATCTAACCAAACCCATGACCAAATGTTTAAAGAAAGACTCCAAAGTAAAGTACAAAGACCCTGGTACATTCAATGCTTCAATACCTGTAAAAATCTCCTGATGAATGAACCAATACTCCAATACCCAGACTATACAAAAACATTTAACGTTACTACAGATGCGAGTGACTACGCCATTGGCGCTGTCTTATCGCAAGGCACTATCGGTTCCGACCTTCCTATTGCTTATGCTAGCAGGACGTTGAACGATACTGAAAAAAATTACAGCACAACTGAAAAAGAATTACTTGCCGTTGTATGGGCCACTAAATATTTTAGACACTACATTTTTGGAAGAAAATTCAAAATTATTACCGACCATAAACCTTTGCAATACCTTCACTCATTAAAAGATCCACATTCCAAACTAATGCGTTGGAGAACTAAACTTGAAGATTACGATTATGAAGTAGTATACAAAAAGGGCAAGCTGGACACAAACGCAGATGCTCTTTCGAGAATAGAATTAAATGTAAACACACTAGATGCAGGCACTCAAAATCTTCTTGATTACATTGAAAACTTTAATAAAAATTTTAACCCTGATAACGACACACAATCCTTAGTAGTAAACCCCGATGAAGAGGAACAAAAAGATCCCGAAACTGACCAAACAATCCATTCAAACCCTGAAAACCCCATTGTTGGCATAACAATTACCGAATCCCCAGTAAACTTTAGCAAAAATCAAATTTTTATATCTCTCGTAAAACACTCTCCATCTAAACCAAAGATAAAGAAATTTCACGTTGATAAAATGAGGCTTTACGTTCAAATATCTGAAACAAACTTCGAACAGGACATTGTTGATTTTATAAAACAATACATCGCCCCTAATGTTACATATTATCTCTATTTTGAAAATCCCATTTATGAACAATTTAGTAATGCACTTCAAAAATATTTCAAAAATTCAGAAATTAAATTTATCAAAAGTAACACAAAATTAATAGATATAGAACAAGAAGATGAAATTCAACAAGTCATCACGAATTACCATGAAGGAAAAACAAATCATCGAGGAATAAACGAAACCCATACACAAATTAAAAAACGTTACTACTGGCCTAACCAATTAAAAACTATTACAGACTACATAAACAAATGCGAAGTATGTTTGGCTGCAAAATATGAAAGAAATCCTATTAAACCAAAATTAAATATCACCCCTACTCCTAATAAACCACTGGACACTTTACACATAGACACATTAACATTAGAAAATGCTAAATTTCTTACTATTATTGACGCTTTCTCGAAATATGCACAAGCATATAGAGTAAACTCAACAAATGCTGTCGAGATCGCAAACAAATTAACACATTTCTTTTCACACCACGGAATACCAAAATTTATCACTTCAGACAACGGACTCGAATTTAAGAACAGTATTGTAAAAGAACTATTAACTCTACACAAAATCGAAATCCATTTCACCTGCTCGCAAAACCCAAATTCTAACGGTTTAGTCGAAAGATTCCATTCCACCCTAATAGAGCACATTCGATTATTTAACATGCAAGAAAATTTTAAAAATAATTCCATAGATGAAAAGGTTCACTATGCACTTTTAGCATATAATAACACAAACCATAGTACAACAAATTTAAAACCTATCGAAATCATTAATGGCCATTTGGAAACAAATTCACCTCTCGATATAGAACTAGAACAACAAATAACGCAGGATTATATCGAAAAACATAAAGAAAGAACCAAACTAGTATACAAAAATATTAATAACAAGTTGTAGGAAAACAAAACAAAAACAATTAGTAAAATAAATGAGAATCGCGAAGAACTCCCGGAAATACCAAAAACAATTTATGTTCAGAATAAACAAAAGGTCAATAAAACAAAAAATCCAAAATTTAGAAAAGAAAAAATGAAATCAATTAATAAAAATTTAAAAATAGCTGAAATCGATACAGAAAATAATGACAAAAAGCAAACTAAAATTCATCTTGCTAATATTAAAAGACCCAGAAAAATAATTAATAAAAATCCCGCAATTCCAGGTCCATCTACTTCCCGTGCTCATACGGAATAGATGTGAAGGACATTACCCTCAATCCAGGACTTTTAGCAATTAATCTCGGACCTGCAAAACTACAAAGAACACAACACACGTTTGTACACTATTACGATCTACATCCACTTAAATCACAGTATGAAAACTTAAATAAACAATACACAAATCTTATAGAGACACTAAACATAGACAAAATAACTATGAAAGACTTCGAAAATAACAACAAAATTATAGAATATTTAAAGAACAATATCAATGAAAAATTCAGTCATTTATCCACCCGCACTCGGATAAGACGAGGTATAGTCAATGGTTTAGGAACTGTTGTAAAAGCCATTACAGGAAATTTAGATGAAGAAGATAACAAAAGATACACAAAAATTTTAAATCACCTACAAGAAAACCAATTTAAATTAAATAATCAAATTAAACATCATTACTCCGTTAGTCACCAAATAATAAAATATTTTAACAAGACTGTCGACACTATCAGACAAAACGAAATCACCCTAAAATTAAAAATTGAACAGCTCATGCATTTGGCTATTAGCGGCACAAAAAATGACGACAAATTATTTATTAAAGATATTTATAATCAACTAAACACTTTGTATACATTAACATTTAACACTCTTCAAGACATTGAAAATTCTCTCACATTTTGTAAACTTCACACTATACACCCCAGTATAATAAAAACACATGACCTTTATGAAGAACTAAACAAAATTTCGAAATATTACAATGATGAGTTGCCATTTGAAACAAATTTAGAAAATATTTCAGAAATCGAAAATTTACTATCAGTTAATTGCAAATTGCAAGATAACAAAATTTTATATTTTATTGAAATTCCAATAAATTATGAAACGCATTTCGATCTAATTCATTTAATTCCAACCCCCACAAAACATGATTCTAATTTCATTACTATTATACCCAATCATGATTATATTCTGAAGTCTGAAACTGGTCAAATAAGATCTCTATGTGGTACGTGTACCCGCAATAAAAGAAACGTATTCCAATGTCCTAAGAAAATCAAGGAAATAACCGAAGACTCCTGTGAGACTAACTTCCTAACGAAGAACACTGTCGAAAACTGTCATTTCGTCAAACTAAATATAAGAAGTAACCATCTCGAATATTTGGAGGAAATCAACCAATATTTGGCCATATTTCCGCACCCCGAAAAATTGGAAAGTAAATGCAGTCACGCCGATAATATAAGAAGCCTTCAAGGTATACTTCTCATCAAAGATGATGGATGTAAATTGCAAATTCAAAACAAAGAACTCGACTTCAAACATGGTACATTTGGCAAACCTACCGTAATTGAGAATTACGAAATAAATTTCAACAACACACAAATTCCCAAAACTACAATTGAATTGAATAGCATCTCCGAACTCAGACCAATAAACAAGGTAGAAGACATCCTGTACGACGATATAACACCATACGAAGAAGATGGCACCAAATACCCCGTTTTGGCATTATATGTTATAATTATTATTGTTGCTATTATTTCTGTCATAGTCTATCTTAAAAGGAAACTTCCACTCAAATCCACGAGAAGAAACCAGTCCCCAGCCAGGGACTTTGAACTTCACCAGACAACTTCAACCCCCAGGTCGCCGCTGAAGCTTCCTGATGAAGCCCAATTCTAAGGAGGGAGGAGTTACCCATATAGCTGAGGTTGCAGTTCCCAGGGTTACACCCGACACCGGAAAGCATAAACTATATAAATTGTAACTTTACTTATTTTTAGTCAGTCTGATGTAACCATTTATAAATTTCACACAAATAAACTTTAAATGTAATAAAATTAAATAAATAATATATTGTAACTTGTGACATAATAAAAGATTAGCGAATATAATCTTTTAACTTACAATAAAAATCTTTTTAAAAACCCTTCCGCGAACCTTAAAAATATAACTTATATATATATATATATATATATATATATATATATATATATATATATATATATATATATATATATATATATATATATAGTATTAATGACTACGTGTTACAAATTTATAGGATTTGTATGCGATGCAAACTAGACTGACATATACTAACGCATATCTGGAAATTTTGATACATTCGTTCTAAAACGCTAGGATTTTGCTTGGTCGTACATTAACACCATGTTATCGTAATCGCCGACATGTACGCTCTTTCATAGTGCGTCTTCAATTCAGTGCCAAGTTACCACAGCTCAGACGTCTGAACTTACAGTTACTCGACACCTTAGTTCCTGTATATAAAAATGTAATTTCATTTCGGAGATCAGTCAGAAACCAGTATTAATAAACGACATTATTGTACTCATATAAATAAAATTTATTTATAAAAACCCTCATAGAACTTACAAAATATAAATGGCGCAGTTGGTAAGATTATTATCGGGAGAATATCCGTGGATAGTGAAATTCGCTTTCGTATCAACGATTAACTGAAAACCAGAAGGAAAAAAGATACAAAAGGTCCCAGTACAAGTCCAACACATCTACGAGAGAACATCGTGACAAGCAGAATCAAACCCTGACGAATACAAAGATGACCCTAGGATTCAACACTGCCCATGGACAGAATAATTCTTCTATTGTGAGTAACAAATGTCAGATAATTATCAATTCCACTAAGACTCAGGTTCTGATCGCGATACCCCAAATAGTACCAAATAATCCTCTGACTCAGAACCCGAATTTTGATTTGAAATTACTATTAATTCCAATTTAAATAAAATTATTAAAACAAAAATGACACCACCTGTAACACAAGCGCAGAAAACTGTACCTGTACCCCGCCAAAATTAGAAAAGTATCATTTGAACATAATACCTGAATTTTATGGCGACAGTAAATTATTAGCCAGATTTGTTGATATCTGTGAAAAATAAGTGAAAAAAATAATAATTTAGTAGACACGATAGATTTTCAGAATGAAATCTTAATGTCAGGCATACTCGCAAAAATAAAAGGCGATTAACCACAATTAGAAAGTGAAAAGACTTGAAACATGCACTACTAAATGCGTATTTTGATAAACGCAATTTATATACTTTTAACACCGAAAATACAGAATTATGGCAAGGAAACGAAACAACGTTTGATTTTTATTATCGTGCTCAGCGCATTCTAAATTTACAAATTTCGTATATCAATAACCAAGTTGTCAAAGAAGCTAGAGCTATTTTAATTAGTCGAATACAGTCCAATTGTAATTCCGGTCGTTTTATTGAAGGAATTAATAAAAACAAGTGCATTTTTGTTTATTGTTTTAGAGAACTGTAAATTTAATGCATTAATTTTTTTATTGACAATAGTAATATTGTTTATAATAATAACTCATGTATTAAAAGACAAAATGGGTTCGAAGTATGTTCATCATATGAAGATAAATATTTTATAATAAATAATGAAAAAATTAATAAAATAAGTAATTCTTATAAACGAATGGAATTACGATATTTCCTATACTGTAATGTAACTTTAGTGCAGCGTTTTGCCGGAGCGCGCTTCTGGAGCTCTGCCGTCCTTCTCTCTACCCTCGTTTGTCACCACCCCATCTCAGGTCATACCATCAAGCTATAGACACGAGAGGAATCGATTTTACACGAAATTTTGTTAATCCGATTAGAGGCTAAGTGTATCAGTTTTGAAATTTTATACGCTACTCTTATAAAATGCTTAAAACTAAAAAACTGAACACAAAACTGGCCTTCAAAATCAAAAAACGAACGGTGATTGCTTTAAAGAGGCGACAAATGCTCTTCTTTGACAAAAGAATCTACAAAAAAATATAAATTTGGTCAAAAGTACTACTAGAAGAATTTTTTAGATTCCTATGACGTTTCAAATTAAATTCCACAAAATTCTGACGTATTAATTACCTAATTAAAGTTTGCAAGATGTCGCACACATATGGGACCCTATAGCAACTGGCACTGATTATTCGCACAGAGGAAAATAATTGCTTTATGAACATTAAAATATATATATATATTATATTTTTGATGTTTTTTTAAGGTATTTCGGGTAATATTAATGACAGAGAAAAACCGTTTGTACATTCCAAAGTCAACTTATCACTTATCAAGAAAAGTTTAATAGTCACCATAGGAATTTTCGACCCTCTTTCATTTCTGTGCTGGCAAAAACTTTATTTTGCGTTAAAGATGAATAAAACATAGCGTTACAAGTGAATTTCCCATCGCACGCTAATAGTTGTACACCGGGTTGACAGGAGCTACGACTAAACGGGAAGGACGCTTACAAAAAAGGCAGATGGTGGTTCTTGTGCTGATTGTGTAAAAACACGTTTCTGCGAAAATAATAAAGTTTAGAGTAATATTAACTGCATTGTTTTATTCGGCTTAGGAAAACAGAGCCCTGAGTTGTTTAAAGCTCTCAGAGCATGATAAGGTAAATAATAATTTTACACTGGCGCCGAACGTGTGGCCGATACAAGCAAAGTAGTTAGTTCGTGTAAGTGTATATGTGCGAGTTCCATATACCCACAGTATAATTATTGTGACACAAATCTAAAGAAAATACATCATGTCGGACAAAGAAGTGAAAAACGAGACCACGGAGAAGGCTCCCATAACAAGCTCGATAATGATGATGACGTCAGAGCAAATATCGCAACTTGTCCTTGGATTACAGACCCAAATGGCTCAATTGCAACGAAGCTCAAGATCACCAACTCCAACAGACGTGAGTGCTACTTTCCGAGGTAACTTTGCTAAATGTTCGTCTCGTCTTAGAGAAGCAGAAGATGACGTAGATGCATTTATTGATGCGGGTAACACATACAAAGGTTGTGTTGGCATAACCGATGAGATCTCTGTTCATGGTTGGTCAATGCTGCTAACAGAAAATGCTGCTACGTGGTGGCAAGGTATTAAATCTACAGTAAAAACTTGGGATGATGCCATGACATTACTTAAGGGTGTGTTTGGACCTACAAAATCAAATTATGCTATTTATCGAGATTTGTTTGCGCAAGAGCAAAGTGCAAAGACGCTAACTGAATTATTTGTCAATAAAGCCCATAAATTGATTTCATATTTGACAGAAAGTCCTGCCGAAACTGTACAGTTGGATATAGTTTACGGTCTGCTTCACCGGAAAATAAGGAAACGTCTACCAAGAGGAGACTTCAAAAATTTTTATGAGCTAATCAAAAGAGCTCGTATCATAGAACAATCTTTATCCGAAACACGATCAGGAAAAAAGAAATCTAGTGGAACAGATGAGAAAAAGTTGAAACAAGCTACAGAGAATGTAAAAACTACAGACAGAATCCGTTGTGAATATTGTCGGAAGTTTGGGCATAAACAAGAGTGCCGTACTTGACAACGAAATAAGCATGAACCGTAGATACAAAGATTATAACAAACTGCAACGAAAGAAGTTTGGAACAAAGTGCCAACGATTGCGTGTTATGAATGTGGAACATCTGGTGTTGTCCGCGCCAAATGTTCACATGCAATCACTCAGCAGATAGTGAAGCGAAAGTAAATAACTTAAAATTCCATGTTACTAATGTGCAAGAGAAACAACAAACCAGGCCAATTCTACTTATACAAGTGAACGAGGTGAATGGAAGCGCATTTGCTGATTCAGGTTCACAAGCTTGCATCGCAATTCAATCTCTTTACTCGGTATTACTAAGGAATGGATACACCTTCGAGTAAATAATCATGACTGTCTCATTTTCTGATTCCAAGCCACAGCAGTAGCTAATGTTGAAAACCATGGCGCATGTCACAATTAAAAACAGGGTTATTCCGACTACATTCTACGTATTACCAGATAAAGAAGATAATACTACGATTCTAGGAGTAGATTTTTTTTAATTACTCTCTGCCTGTTACAGCGAGGTTGGTTTTTCGCCAAAGAACCGAACCAACAATTCTTGTTCGTCGAAGAAAACTCAAAATCACAATACACGGTAGAACTTGTTAGTATCACTGTACAAAAATCGAGAAAGGATGAAGGAACCATGTTGTCGGAAACGGAACGGGTCCAGCTGCAGAACATTCTTGCTGAACATGAAAGTGTGTTCACTCCAGGGGGAAAGCCCACTCCGTACGCCGAACACTGCATTGATATAGGTGAACACTTACCCATCGCATCACCCTACTACAAGCTATCCTTATCACCTTGGGCCGCACCCGTCGTATAGGTTCCCAAGCACAGTGGTGAACTAAGACTATGTGTCGACTACCGCCGCCTGAATGATGTTACTTAAGGAAATTTGTTTCAGATGCCGCGAATCGACGACATTCTGCACTCTGCAAAGAAGTCGAACTACATATCTACTGTGGATCTACAAGCTGGATATTGGCAGGTCTCAGTACGAGAAAGTGACAGCAACAAAAGTTGCTTTATCACAAATTTCGGGACTTCGATTTAATCGAATGGCGATGAGACTTAGAAAGGCGTCAGTTACATTCCAACGGCTCATCAATCAATTTCGTGCCGGACTTTGTGAAGTTAGTGTCTTTGCGTATTTGTACGATAATCTCATTGTGTTACGAAGTGTTAAGAAGATTAAAACATTTGAAGTTGACCACACGACGCGATAAATGTGTTTTTGTGCGTAATGAAGTTAAGTTTCTCAAACATGTTCTCACCCGCGATGGTATAAGTGTTGATACGGACAAAGTGCGCCCTATAAGGGACCTGCCGCACCTTAAACACTTACGAATATTTTTACAAACTTGTAGTTGGTACTGAAAAATTCGTACCCAATTTTTCTAAAGTTTTAGAACCACTATATAGGCTTACTCGGAAGAATGTCCAGTGGACCTAGAGCAAAAATGAACAAGTTGCCTATGACACGCTGGAGAAGCTCCTGACAACCGCACCTATCCTGCGCCAAGCAGATCCTACCAGCCCGTAAACGCTGCGAACCGATGCTAGTGTCTTCGCACTTGGACGTCTAGCGCGTTGAGCGCTATGTTTACAGTCTTACAACCTGCAGATTGAATACACCCCAGGTAAACTTAACGTTGTTGCGGACGCACTATCCCGATCAAGTTGTGCAACTCCAGCAGCCTGTACGATTTGTACGGTAACGATCAATCTCCCTTCACGTTCTGCTGAAGATATACGTTGTGAACAATTAAAAGACGTAGAGAAGTTAAGAAGATTATTACTGCATTAGAAGATATTACCCCTGAGGATGCGCCGATCGGTCCGAAAGAGGCAATACAATGTCAAATAGTGTGCTTCATCGATATATCGATGATCATGGGGAAGTTCAACTAATTGTATCACAACATGAACGATTCCAGTTGTTGCGCGAATACCATGATGCTCCTACAGCCGATCACCACGGCATAGAAAGGACATACCATAGTGTTGCAGCTAAATATTACTTCACAGGTATGAAAAAGTTCATAACTGATTATATTAACAATTGTACGTACTGCCAAAGGTACAAGATTTCTAACATGAAGCCTGCGGGAATACTCCAAACGCCAGTGCCTGCTCAACGGTTCGAGGTTCTTGCCATGGATTTGTTCGGACCTCTGCCTGAGACTCCCGAGGGGTACAGATGGATTTTAGTTGTTGAGGATATTGGTTCAAAATGGGTATAATTATATCCATTTCAAACAGCTACTGAGAAAGCTTGTGACCAAATTAACATTGAAGAAGTATTTCTGAGGTTTGGTTTCCCTCGAAAGATCATCAGAGACAACGGGGTACAGTTTATAAGTGCCGTCATGTAGAAAGTAATATTCTGTTTTAATATAAAGCAATCCTTTACTCCACTCTATTACCTTGCCAGCAATCCGGTCGAGAGCAAAAATAGGGACCTACAGACCCAATTATCCATACTCGTAGAAGATGATCACCGCAATTGGTCCTCCGAGTTACCTGTCATCCGATTTGCGATGAACTCAGTGCGAACTGATTCCACTGGTTGTAGTGCAGCATACATTACCTATAGACGGGAGATGCGCTCTCCTGCTGATGTAGTGCATGATTTGAAAACAGTTGTGGATGCTGAAAACTATGTACCACAAATTACGCCGTATCTGAAACAATTTTTAAGCTCCCTGATTGAAGCTCGAGAGAAAATTGAACAAACCCAAGACAAACGTAAGGAAGTAGCTGATAAAAACAGACGAGATGCTTCTCAGTTTCAGCCTGAAGATCTTGGTTACTACCTATGTACTTAGCAGTACCGCCAAATGATATACTTCTATCGCTACCAAGACAGACCATATATTATTGCCCGACAAGTGTCTCCAACAGCTTATGAAGTTGCTGCCAAACCTAACGCAGGGGTTTTAGGCAAATATCATGTTTCTGATTTATCTTTTTACAGACAAAACACGGACGTGGCGCCACCCGCACCTGTCTGCAGCTTAAAGAAAAAAGGACGTCCCCGAAAGGAGCTATCCGTTTCTTCGAGCGTATTCACACCTCGCCGAAGATGGCAACCAAGAAAAAACGTTATTTAATTATCACCGGGACGGTCTGATAATTAAAAGGAAGAGAGTGTAACGAGCGAACTTCCCGCCGCACCATAATAGTTGTACACCGGACCGACAGGGGCTACGACTGAACGGGAAGGACGCTTACAAGAAAAAGGAATATGATGGTTCTTGTGCTGATTGTGTAAAAACACGTTTCTGTTAAAATAAAGTTCAGAGTAATATAAACTGCTTTGTTTTATTCGGCTTAGGAAAACACAGCCCTGAGTTGTTTAAAGCTCTCAGAACATAATAAAGTAAATAATAATTTTACAATGTTTTATTAATTTTTTGGGCTAAAAAATTAAAAATTCATGTTTTATTCATGTTGAAAACAAAATAATGTAAGCTTGTTATATATAATTAAAAGCTTATAAAATAAGCTAAAAGATGAAGCTATTTTCAGCATAGGTTTCCATTTAAAAAATCATAAGTCTGTGTTATCCATACGTCGAAAATTATTAAGTATTTGAAAAAATCTAATTTCGCTATTTTATTCTACATAAAAACCGGTATAAAATTTGTATAAATAAGGTATGAGATATTTTCGAAATTAGCAAAAAATGAATTTTTCCTGTAGCTCTGAAACAAAAGAAGATCGGAAATATCTATGGTGACTGTTAAACTTCTCTTAAAAAGTTGACTATACGGAAGGTGCAAACGGTTTTGCTTCTCGTTAATATTACCCGATATACCTTACAAAATGTGATGTGGTCAGCACATAATCTTCCGTCAATTCCATGTTTAAAATAGCAAAAAGTAAATTATCACTTCCGGTTGATCGTTTGTAAACAAAATCTCATTTGTTGTTCCAACAAATAGAAAAGTCTAATACGAAATTTTGCATTATATCTTATTAAGTATGTTTTTCCTCGAAAATCTGTTAAGAGCTCCAAATTAAGTACCACTTCCGGTTTATCATAGAGGTATAGTCAAAATATAATATGTTGTTTCAAATTATATATGAGTTTTAAATAAAACAATTGAGAAGTTTTGAATCATATTTTAATATAACAAGAATAATACCCACAACCTTTTAGCTACTGTTCTATATTTTAATATATCTTTTCAAGAAAATTAGTTTGTAGCTTTCAATAAAGTACTACTTCCGGTATACATCGTAAAGAGGTACATAGCCAAATTAATAAAATGTTGAATTAAAACATGATATGTCCATCCCATTCACCCTGGTCATCCCTTGTATGGATGTCCTTGAAATGATAGACGCATCCGGCAAAAAAGAAATGGAGACTAGTAATCGACTACCGAAAATTTAATGACAAAACACTTGACAAACTTGGCAGATGTCAATACTTTTCGACCTTAAATTTAGCCTCAGGTTTTCATCAAATCGAAATGAATGAATCCGATTTTCAAAAGACCTCCTTCAACACAGAAAACGGACATTACGAATTTTTGAGAATGCCATTTGGATTAAAAAACGCGTCCGCTACTTTTCAAAGAATAATGGACAATATTCTACGAAATTTTGATATTAAAATTTGCCCCGTTTATTTAGACGATGTTATAATTTTCTGTACATCCCTTTAGGAACACATACAAAATTTAAGAACAGTATTTAATCGTTTGCAAAAAGCAAATTTAAAAATAAATCTGAATTCTTGCGAACAGAAGTAGCATACCTGGGACACATAGTAATACCCGACGGAGTAAACCCCTGACAAGATCCATGCTATCCAAAATTATCCACTACCCTAAAATACAACAGAAATAAAAGCATTTTTAGGACTTTTAGGATACTACAGAAAATGTATTAACAAATTAGCAGAACTCATGAAACCCATAACTAAATATTTAAATAAAGGCGCTATTAATGATGACCCTATCCTACAATACCCAAACTTTAACAAGCCATTTATTATGCTTTAGGAGCAGTATTATCATAAGGCCCTATTGGATCTGATCTACCTATTGCTTACGCAAGCAGAACGCTTAATAGTACTGAACAAAATTACAGTGCCACGGAAAAGGAATTATTAGCCGTAATATGGGCTACCAATTATTTTAGAAGATAACTTTACGGACGAAAGTTCAAAATTATAACAGACCACAAGCCATTACAGCATGTGCTTTCATTAACAGAACCCCAATCCAAATTAATGCGTTGAAGACTTAAACCTTAGAGTACGGTAAATTTTGTAGTACGCGAGGTACGGCTCGGGTCCATTGGACCCGTTATATATTGTGTTGACAATTGGAATTTATTTGCAATATTTCTAAACAATAATAAGCTGTATTGCTACATAGCTTAACCTAAAGTTATTTATACGTGTACTTATTTGCAATTTAGATGTAATAATGCTGTTAGAATAATGGTAATTTGTTTATCTGAAACGTTTGAAAAAAATCCAAGTTTTATTAAAAGGTTTATTTATTATCACAAACTAATACATTTTACATACTTACTTACAAATAAAAGTCCATTAAAGTACAATACAATTAGAAATAGCTTCAAAATCAAGGAAATACAGTTATTTTCTACATTTATTACAAATAGTGTACAAATGTTCATTGCAAACATTTTTCTTGCAAACGCAACAAACTGTTCTTGTTTTTCGATCAATTTTCTTGTTGATCTTCTTTTTGTTTTCTCTTTCTTGTTAAACATTCTGCTCTAACTTCATTTATCGTATCTTCACTTTCGTTACATAACTCTTTTCCTAATTCTAAAATAAAATGTCTTCGCTTACAAGAACTCTTACTTTTATAATCAGGATTGAGATGTTTATAAATTATAAAAGAATTCAGTATACTTATGTCTAACATATTATAAAAAATCACTAGAGGCCATCTCCTTGTCATGCATTTAGTTGTGTAAGTTCTCACCATCTGATCAATTCTATCAACACCACTTTTGGTCTCATTGTATGTTATAATAACATTAGGTTTTTTCTTTTCTGTGTTATCGATTTCATTATCTTTGTGCAAAATACTTAGTAATGTAACTATTTCAGACTTTTTGGGACAATATGACACAATCATAGCATTATTTTGATATCCAAACAAGGTTGAATATGTTTTCCTGCCTTTAGCAACTGTAAATTCAAGTGGAAGTTCTGTTTTATTTTTTCTAATTGTTCCAACTATTGATATTTTTTTGAAAGCAAATATCGTGCTAAATCTAAAGAGGTAAAAAAATTGTCACATGTTATATTGCGCCCAGAGTTCTCTATTTCCTTTACCAAATTCTTTACTACTTTTTCTCCTAGCTTCATAGCTCTTTTGACACCTTCTTCTTTACCTGTGTACACATCTGTCTTCCAAACATACGAACAACTACTATCATAAATAGCCCAAATTTTAATGCCATATTTGCCAGGCTTAGATGGAATATATTGCCGGAAAGGACATCGTCCTCTGAAGGTAACTAGTTGCTTATTTATAGTTATGCACCAGCCTGGCACAAAAGCATCTTGTAAATAACTATTCCACATACTATAACAGTTTCTTATTGGCTCTAATTTATCTTTTGACCTATTTTTTCGACGGGCTGCAGCGTCGTCAAATCGTAAGACTCGTAATATATATTTAAATCTGTCTCTGCTCATAACATCACTAAATAATTTTCTTCCGTCTTCTTTATTCCATACGAACTTTATATCCTCATTTCTTGACTTGTAAACACCAATTAGAATAATGGCACCAATAAAATTGTTTAGTTCTGTTATTGACAGTATTTTCCAATCATTACTAAATGCAATTTCACCTTCATTGTTGCTCCATTTACATAATTCTTCCAAAAGCGGTCTTCTAAAAAATAGCTCAAATGCCGAGACTATTGAATGGGCTTCTCGTTTTGCATACCTCGTAGGCCCCATGTTTTCTCGTAAATTATTTTGTTGTGCAAAACGTCCTTGTGGTTGTTGTGCTGGAAGTCGCTGCCACAGTTCTTTTTTATTTTTAGAAAAGTATACATCTGCTGCATTGATTGATGTACCTTCAACATTATCTAAGTGATCTTCAGATTCGGAACTACACACACTATTTATTAGAATTTCATCAATTTCGCCATCACTGTCTGACGCCACACAGTCCGTGTCAGTAGAATGAGATTCATATTCAACATCACTAAAATTTTCTAATTTATCTTCAATTTCTTTTTCATTTAGAAGTTTACGTCTATCCATTTTGACTGCAGAATAAATACTAAACAATTTGTATACTTTACAACCAGCAAAACGCTAATATGTACTTGCTCAATCTTGCGCAACACAATGAAGTATCACACGGGTCCATTGGACCCGGTCTGTACATAATGTAATATTAAACTTTACAAAATATATAATTGGCCCTAACATTGAATATTTGGCGAAAACTTATAAAACAAAAGGAAATCATAAAAGTCATAAAACGGCGCCAAAGAAAAACCAATGGTTTTAGAAACGAAATAATTATAATATGTCTCTCAAGTCCAATGGACCCGTTCAGTACTCTAAGGGTTAAACTCCGAGAATATGATTACGAAGTAATTCACAAAAAGGTTCCCTAAATACAAATGCAGATACCCTCTCACGCATCGAACTCAATGTAAATTTAGTAGATTCAGAATTTCATAATCTTTATGATCTTATAGAAACCTTTAATGATAACTACAACCTTGATTATAAATTAGCCAGGTGAAGATGAACAAAGAGATCATGAAACCGGTCAAACCATTCATTCAAATCCCGAGAATTCCATAATTTGCAAAACAATTACTGAATCTCCAGTAAATTTTGGCAAAAACCAAATCTTTATAAATTTTTTCCATCAAAGCCAAAAATTAAGAAATTTTGTTAAAAAAATGAGAATCTATCTTCAAATATCTGAAATAAATTTTGAAAATGAGATTGTTAAATTCACTAAAGAATACATTGTAACGCGACATACTATACCTGACCGCGGCCTCGTCTAATAGAAGGTAGTATATACCCTACGTTTTGTTTATATTTAATAAGTAAGGTTGTCCCAACAATTTAATATTAACAACATTGAAATAATAGTTTAATTCGACATGTATATTGATAGTCAATTATAAACGTATTTGTGTAATTGAAGGTAAGTGTGTAAGATTGGTGAGTTCGGAATTTCATCCGAACTGCCATGACGCTCGGCGTCGCCGACGGCCCGCTTTTTGTATGGAAAGCGTGGGATTAGCAACACAGTCCTGGTTCGCCGCTGGACCGGCCTCACCATTTGTACAGGCCGCCCGGCATAGCTCAGGCGTCTACACTATGCGACTGTGTCGCCATACTGTCTATCCCGACAAGTACCTGAGTCGTACCCGTCGGGGTGTAATTTGTAAAGTGATACCCATGTGAACGTGGACAGGCCAACGTTCGGTGCTAATATGGCATACATTTTGAGCTTAGGTGGCTGCAATCAGTGACCGGCAAAATTACGTTTGATTAACAACCAATACTCGGTTCTGTAAATATAAATTCATTATATTATTGACAACAATAAATCATAATATATTAGTGTGTTTACCGGGTAAGTTTAGTAGTGAATAACTTGCCTAAGATAAGTTCGCCGTAAGTGAGAAGATGAGCCAAATCAGGTGAATAAGAGGGATGGTAGGGAGGTTCCTAAACGTGCCTGGCTAGCCATAGCAGCGGGATAGGAGGATAAGTTGTGGAGGTTCCCAAACGTACCTGACTAGCCATAGCAGCTGGATGGGCGGAAAAGTTGTGGAGGTTCCCAAACGTGCCTGGCTGGCCATAGCAGCTGGATGGGAGGAAAAGTTGTGGATGTTCCCAAACGTGCCTGGCTAGCCATAGCAGCTGGATGGGCGGAAAGTTGTGGAGGTTTCCAAACGTGCCTGGCTAGCCATAGCAACTGGATGATAGGAAAGTTGTGGAGGTGCCCAAAAGTGTCTGGCTAGCCATAGCAGCTGGATGGGAGGAAAGGTGTGGATGGTTATTGGGAAGCGGAGTAGACGGTAGAACTTACCTCGGACAAGCCAAGTGTAAATGTTTAGAGTTCAGAGCCTTGGGTTGGGCGGAAAAGTTGTTGAGGTTCCCAAACGTGCCTGGCTGGCCATATCAGCTGGATGGGAGGAAAAGTTGTGGATGTTCCCAAACGTGCCTGGCTAGCCATAGCAGCTGGATGGGCGGAAAGTTGTGGAGGTTCCCAAAAGTGCCTGGCTAGCCATAGGAACTGGATGGGAGGAATGTTGTGAAGGTTCCCGAACGTGCCTGGCTAGCCATAGCAGCTGGATGGGAGGAAAGTTGTTATTGGGAAGCGGAGTCGACGGTAGAACTTACCTCGGACAAGCCAAGTGTAAATGTTCAAAGAGTTCAGAGCCTTGGGTTACCTAACATGTCAACCATGCCAGAGGTCTAAGGTCTGTGAGTCTTGCCAAAACAAGACTGCCGAATACAGCGTTTATCCCCGTGTTTAAATCAAAATATCCGTCTTGTCTCCTTCTTAGGAGTTTCGGGGGTAAGGGTTGCACCTTCCCGTTACCGGTGTGAGTGGGTGGTTGGGTGGCCCGTGGAAATTTCCACAATATCATAAGTTTGTAATCACTGCTTATCAGGAGCGGAATGCCAGATGGCCCTAGCTAGCTCGGTGTTGCAATGTCAAGTGGCTGCAGCGCTCGACTGCCTGGTGCCAACCCTTAACCTGAGCATGAGACACAAAATAACACATATGCAACAATATTTTTAAGCCATGGCCATCGCAATTAAATATTAACTACATATGTTACTTGCAACGAATCCTAATAAGAACATTAACAGTATCATTGTTTGTTATTGTAAGTGCATAAATACATAAAAAAATAAACAAGCAAATAAAAAAATAAATAATTTAAATAAATAAACAAATAAATAAATAAATAAATAAATAAATAAATAAATAAATAAATAAATAAATAAATAAATAAATAAATAAATAAATAAATAAATAAATAAATAAATAAATAAATAAATAAATAAATAAATAAATAAATAAATAAATAAATAAATAAATAAGTAAATAAATAAATAAATAAATAAATAAATAAATAAATAAATAAATAAATAAATTAATTAATTAATTAATTAATTAATTAATTAATTGTTGCGGCACAGGTCACTATTTCGAACTCTTGTGGCAGAAATAAGTGATACCGTGGAGCGCCTGCTTGTGTTGCGTTGCGTGTATGTGAGAGGCTGTATTGGCGGACTGACTAAACGTATTAGCTGTACAATATGACGCAATAAACATTTACAGTATAATTGTTTGTTATTGTAAGTGCATAAATAAATAGTAATCATGATAACAGGGAGTACGGTCTCAAACTTCCCTTGATATTTAATCGTCTTAGCCAGCAAACATGTGAGCTATTATATTAAATATTTTATGCATAATTAGTACGTTTTTTTAGATTATCATTGTTATTGTTTATACTTTCTTATCAAGCGTATCGTGCTTATTAGTTTTCATGACAATCGATCCTCAAAGCAAGCTTCTAATAAGGGTCATGAATTTTATTGGAACGATTGTAATTAAAATTATTTATACAATAAATAATAACAATAATTCGAATGATCTTTCTAAGAGCAAACGGATAGTTTTGTTACCTGATGTCTTCGTGTCAAACATGATCTGGAGCACTAAATCAATTCGTCGTAGCCTTTCCAGTGGTGCGCTAATAATTATTTACTAAGGACTAGTTGAAAAGTCTGATTCCGCTTAAGATCGTGGGTTCCATTTTCAATTAAATTTTCGAGATCAAGTAAGGTCACCTGCCAGAATAAGTATCACTGAATATAGTCCGCATTTATTTCATAAATAATATATAAGCGGATCCCTCTGAAAAATTTTTGTCTACGCTTATGTAGCTCTTCAAAAGGGATGGATTGTCGGCATTTTTCTATGAATGGTGACAGAAAGTTTTGTTTCAGGTAAAAACGAAGCGGCCTTTTCTGCGCACACTTGTAAAGTTATCTACAATATTTCTGGTGGGTTTATTTGCCGCATCCCTGACAAATCTTCAGTACTATTCTGGCAATTTTTTCCATTCATGATCCCGGTTCCTTTCGTTACGTGTATCGTCATTTAACCTTTTTCATTGTTTCACGAATTGTGGAGTCGAATGATGATATAACTAAATAGTGGTGCGACGTACCTTTGATTATCAGATTATATGAAAATACGTGTGTATGGTAATTGTCTTTCGCCAAACAATTTGAAATTAGCAACTGGAAAATGATTGTACCTTGTATTTTCCAGCGAATGTTTCGATTGTTTTGTTTTTTTCTAAGTCAGATGACCAGGTATTTGTTGTCTAGTTGATTGTATGCAACATTCAAATTTCGGCAACACTAATTCCATTGTTGGCCTGTTGTAATCTGAGATTATTTTATGGTGTCCATAATCGTATTTTTTTATTTATGAGCTTTTACCATTGCTTTGCGTATTCTTCCTCTCGATCATTTGATTTTGTTGAATATGTCGGGATACGATTTTGAGTTTTCTTTTGCATTGTAAACAACATTTTCTTGAAATATTTTGATTGATTTTTTATCCTAATTATAATGAATTCGATAGACATCGTTCTTTGTGTTACTCGATGTGATTAAATCACACTATTACCCACTATAACATTAGTTGTTCTCACCCTGTTTATTGCATTTACCCATGCTAAAATATGCTGATATAAATGATATATCGCGCACGGCACTGTAATGCACGGCACTTGTACTACTTCAAACTGTATAACATGCCCTTATTAAAAAGTGGTTTCTTACCCAGTTTGGATAGGTGTAACTCGGCGTCCATGGTTCTCCCCCGAACGATGATTGTTGATGTCTGTGGTAATTTATTGTTCCTTGGCTTTCCCAACGTTCTCTTCCATGATTTCATTTCGTTCTATTTCTACTGTTTTCCTTTTATCCATTCTTGATACCCTGTGGTACACTCTCCACGCTAGAAATGAGTGCCTATGAGGTGACGCCTGATAAACGCCTGGTAAACGCCTGCACGGTACCAATATATCATCATAACTACCGTCATCTGCATACAAATCAGAATTGCATACCCAGGAATAGTTAATATCCCGTGACGATATATCATTAAATTATTTTTATATTATCCATTCTTTCAACATCAACTTTACAAATATTTTTACGACTTGCAACCCTGAAGCTTTCTCGTGAGCTATACACATTTACACCTTTTATTCTGCACACATTTCAAACAAAATTATGTATGAACATTATTCTCAATAATACCAAATTTCCTTCCTCTCCCACATTTAATAGCAGTTAAGACTCTATATCCTGGTTACGGCACCAATCTTATGTAACGCGACATACTATACATGACCTTGGCCTCGTCTAATAGAAGGTTGTACTTACCCTACGTTGTGTTTATACTTAATAAATATCCCTTTACCTGATTCGTAATATAGAGTAGCTGTTAAAAGTGGAGGAATCGGAATAGGTATTTGACGTAATTAAGGAATAATGTTCTCTCCAAAAAAAGACAAAATGTGTCTATCTTTGTGCATTTATTGAAAATTAATTATGAAAGCAAATAGTAAATAATATGAGAAATATGGTCGAGCGTAATGGTTTGAACATGACACTCTGCTGTGGGAAGGTCCGCATTCGCCTTACGTGCGAGGGAAACCACAACGAAAACCTCGTACAGATTATTTATAGTTACACATAAAGGTTGTCCCAACAATTTAATATTGAAATAATACTTTAATTCGACCTGTATATTAATAGTCAATTATAAACGTAATTGTTCAAGTGAAGGTGAGTGTGTAAGTTTAGTGAGTTCGTAATTTCACCCGAACTGCCATGACGCTCGGCGTCGCCGACGGCCCGCTTTTTGTATGGAAAGCGTGGGGTTAGCAACACAGTCCTGGTTCGCCGCTGGACCGGCCTCACCATTTGTACAGGCCGCCCGGCATAGCCGAGGTGTCTACAGTATGCGACTGTGTCGCCATACTGTCTATCCCGACAAGTACCTGCGTCGTATCCGTCAGGGTGTAATTTTTAAAGTAATACCCAAGTGAACGTAGACAGCCCAACGTTCGGTGCTGATACGGCACACATCTTGAGCTTAGGTGGCTGCAAGCAGTGACCGGCAAAATTACGTTTGATTAACAACCAATACTTGGTTATGAAGATATAAATTCATTATATTATTGTGACAACAATAAATCATAATATATTAGTATGTTTACCGGGTAAGTTTAGAAGTGTATAACTTGTCTAAGATAAGTTCGCCGTAAGTGAGAAGTGAAGCCAAATCTGGTGAATAAGGATGATGGTAGGGAGGTTCCCAAACGTGCCTGGCTAACCATAGCAGCTGGATGAGAGGATAAGTTGTAGAGGTTCCCAAACGTGCCTGGCTAGACATAGCAGCTGCATGGGCGGCAAGTTGTGGAGGTTCCCAAACGTGCCTGGCTAGCCATAGCAGTTGGATGGAAGGAAAAGTTGTAGAGGTTCCCAAACGTGCCTGGCTAGCCATAGCAGCTGGATGGGCGGAAAGTTGTGGAGATTCCCAAACGTGCCTGGCTATCCATAGCAGCTGGATGAGCGGAAAAGTTGTAGAGATTACCAAACGTGCCTGGCTAGCCATAGCAGCTGGATGGGAGGAAGAGTTGTGGAGGTTGCCAAACGTGCCTGGCTAGCCATAGCTGGATGGGCGGAAAGTTGTGGAGGTTCCCAAAAGTGCCTGGCTAGCCATAGGAACTGGATGGGAGGAATGTTGTGAAGGTTCCCGAACGTGCCTGGCTAGCCATAGCAGCTGGATGGGAGGAAAGTTGTTATTGGGAAGCGGAGTCGACGGTAGAACTTACCTCGGACAAGCCAAGTGTAAATGTGCAAAGAGTTCAGAGCCTTGGGTTACCTAACATGTCAACCATGCCAGAGGTCTAAGGTCTGTGAGTCTTGCCAAAACAAGACTGCCGAATACAGCGTTTATCCCCGTGTTTAAATCAAAATATCCGTCTTGTCTCCTTCTTAGGAGTTTCGGGGGTAAGGGTTGCACCTTCCCGTTACCGGTGTGAGTGGGTGGTTGGGTGGCCCGTGGAAATTTCCATAACATCATAAGTTTGTAATCACAGCTTATCAGGAGCGGAATGCCAGATGGCCCTAGCTAGCTCGGTGTTGCAATGTCAAGTGGCTGCAGCGCTCGACTGCCTGGTGCTAACCCTTAACCTGAGCATGAGAAACAAAATAACACATATGCAACAATATTTTTATGCCATGGCCATCGCAATTAAATATTAAGTACAAATGTCACTTGCAACGAATCCTAATAAGAACATTAACAGTATCATTGTTTGTTATTGTAAGAGCATAAATAAATAAAAAATAAACAAACAAACAAATAAAAAAATAAATAATTTAAATAAATAAATAAATAAATAAACAAATAAATAAATAAATAAATAAATAAATAAATAAATAAATAAATAAATAAATAAATAAATAAATAAATAAATAAATAAATAAATAAGTAAATAAATAAATAAATAAATAAATAAATAAATTAATTAATTAATTAATTAATTAATTAATTAATTAATTAATTAATTAATTAATTAATTAATTGTTGCGGCGCAGGTCACTATTTCGAACTCTTGTGGCAGAAATAAGCGATACCGTGGAGCGCCTGCTTGTGTTGCGTTGCGTGTATGTGAGAGGCTGTATTGGCGGACTGACTAAACGTATTAGCCGTACAATATGACGCAATAAAATTAGGAAATGCGCAATTATATAATCGTTTAAATATTCTACAAAATAGAAAATACTCAACTGGGAGTTGACGGGTAAAACACTCTTCACCTGCAGGAGCGCTCTACAGTTCTTCACAAGAAGGGTGTGCTCTAGGAGTGACAGGATCATAAAGCTTGACCCACAAATATAGTACAGGAATACGAAGCTACAACCTCAAACCTAACAACATCAAAAGATAGAAGCGAATAACTGATAAAGCGAATGCGCAAGACTTGAATAAAATAAGTCTGTAATAATATAGTGCAAGTATAAGTACAAAATATAGATGAATAACTCACAAGTGTGTGTAAAGTAAGCGGATGAATCTGAGAGAGTCATGCACGGGTGTAACGAATAAATATCAAATAAACTTAACAATATAAGTATAATGTGCATAAAAATATTCCAAGTACAAACTACTTCCAAAAAAATATATATGAAAGAAATCACTATTAAACAAGTGCATAGAAAATATTTTAAAATAAAGATTCCTAAATTAAATAATGCAAAATAATTACTACAAAGTGTGTAAAATAACACAATAATTGCGAAAAGAATACAACATGTGGTCGAGGACCATGTGAGTCAAAAATATAGGTTATGTTGTAAGTTAAAAATTATACTCACTGCGAGCAAGAAGCGAGTATAAATACTTAAAGCTACCTTGAGACATGCAATGCAGATAAGCAGAATTTGGTTCCTGGTGCCACAAAGTGGTCATCCTAGGTGCTGCGAATAAGTTATGTGTATTCCAAACCACTGGTATTGAGTGTAACAGTGTAAATGTGTTCCAATATAAAGCTGGAAAGAAATGTGTAAATAACTGTGTTTTAAAATGTGAAAAGCACATGTGCGACGGTGATTATTTTTAATCACGTTTAAGTAATTTTAATAAAGTGTACAAGAGTTAAACTGCACTGGTTAACCAAGTATTAAGTTTAAAAAATTGAAAATAGCGCAATAATGGCTCTAAACAATCACAAAACTTGTGTGAAAAAACAACTGGCCAAATGCCGAAAACTGTGTGCGAAAAACGTGTGAATACGTTGATTGCTGGACGAGAACAGACAGAGAAATACTTATAAATGTCCGGCGTGGCTAGCAAAGCCGAGAAGCCGATTCAGCCACACAGATGTCGGTAGAGGTTCTAACATGCTGGCCGGCCAAAAACGGAGTTTTTCAGGATTCTGGTGTTGGACAAAGCTTGACCACTGATCTGGTCAACACTCCTGATGTGGTTCTAACTTCGGCTACTCTGACGATGTTGTCATCCCCAGCATAGACTTTGATGATATGGCCTAGCTTCCACTGAAGTGAGGGCAATTGGTCGTTCTTGATCACAACCAGCTGATTGGGTTTCAAGTTGGGTGTAGGAGTTGTCCATTTTAACTGCTGTTGGAGTGTGTTGAGATATTCAGCGTGCCACCTTTTCCAAAAGTCCTGAGAGATTTTCTATAATAACTGCCAACGACTGAGAAAGTGGTTGATTCCAGGTAGTTGCGATGTGGTAAACAAACAGCAGTTTCAAGCATAATAAAATAATTTGGTGTTAATGCGTGCATGTCATTAGGATCTGATGAAAGTGAACATAAGGGTTTAGTATTGATTCGATTTGACATAAAAAAGTATTAAATTCCTCGATTGACAGAACTTGAGAGCCTACGACTCGAGATAAGTGGAATTTCACTGATTTACCACCAGCTTCCAAAGGCCGCTGAAGTGAGGAGCGGAAGCCGGGTTAAAGTTCCACTGAATGCCATCAGCATCAAGGCGATTAGACAAATACTCATTGTTATGTTGACGTGGTAAATTTTTGCAATTCAGTAAAGTAACTTTTAGTGCCAACAAAATTTGTGCCTGAATCACTGTAAATGTTAGAGCATCTGCCACGTCTGGCTAGAAAACGTCGAAAAGCGAGAATGAATGCCTCAGTAGTGAGATCCGAGGCGATTTCAAGATGAAGTGCTTTTGTAGCAAAGCAAACAAAGAGGCATAAATATGCTTTAGTGGACTTTAAACCTCGTTTTTTGTAAGGAGTAACATAGAAAGACCCACTATAGTCGATTCCAACAACGTCGAAAGGTTTCAGTGGTTTGACTCGATGTTCGGGTAAGTTACCCATGGGGGGATTAGGCGGAACAGGATAACAGCGAAAACATTTAATGCATTTTAAGGTACGACTGCGAATGATGCGACGAGCGCTAAAGATCCAAAATCGGTGGCTCAAAATTGCTTGCCGAGTTCTGCGCGAAGGATGAAGATACTTTTTATGAAGATAGTCAATCACCAGGTCGGTGAAGCAATGATTTGACGGTAAAAGAAGAGGGTGTTTTTGAAAAAGATTTAAATTGGAATTTCGTATTCTTCCTCCGACTCGTATGAGTCCTTCTTCATCAATAAATGGACGAAGTTTGATACGCAAACAAGAAATATTTTGAACGTACATTGTCAAAAGACAAGTTACCAACTCTTACTGAGTTAAAAGATTTTCTGAACACTTTCATACAGTCACAACAATGGCAGAGCGTCCAACAAACCAATTCGTCAGTAAACGAATCAAGACTAAAACAGGGTTATTCAAAACCTAAGCAACACAAAACTTCAACTTTCTTGGCGACCTCGAATCCTGTCAAATGCATCGCTTGTGCTAAATCACACGCTTTATTCAAATGTCATACTTTCCAATCCTTGGAACCGCCTAAGCGCCTCAACCTTGTTCGCACCAACAATTGTTGCCGCAATTGTTTATCAGCTAAACATAGTACAAAAATTTCCAATCACAAATAAATTGTCGCAGATGCAATCAGCGCCACCACACGCTGTTACACTTACATCAAGTCTCCAATACGAGTGATACGCCCAGTACAAATGTCTCAAATAATTGCAGCGTCGCCAGTCCTTCAGCTCCCAATGCTGTAGTTACAGAAAGCACTTCTTTGCTTTCGCACAACTCTTCCATACCTATAGTTCTTTTAGGAACTGCAGTTGTTCAAGTGCAAGATTCCTTCGGTTCCTGGCAACCAGTTCGCGCACTTTTAGACAGTGGTAGTGAATCTTCTTATATAAATGAAGAATGTTTGTGCCGTTTGAATCTAGCTACTCATTCCGCTGATATTCAAATATCTGGAATTGGAAACACGGTCGCTACAAATATTGTTCGAGGTACTACAACGCTTCACATATGTTCATCACATTGTCAGTCTGTAAGATACACGCTCTCAGCAATAATCGTATCTCAAATCGTTCAAAATGTACCAAAGACGCAAATTCCATCTAACTTGCTTCATCAATTCCGCAACTTACAATTAGCGGATCCAGATTTCATCACACCGGCACCTATCGAATTCTTAATCGGTGCTGATCTATACTTTGACCTACTCACTGGTCACAAGCGGATCACTTCTAATGGCCCAATCGCACTAGAAACATCTTTGGGATGGATAGTTTCAGGACCAACTACAATAATGTCAAAAACTCTTAATACTTTATTAACTGTTCAAGATCCACTATCTGCATCGTTATCGAAATTCTGGGAACTCGAAGACATTCCTAAGAACACTGTTACGTCTAACGAAAACCGGCTTGCCAATTATATCTTCGAATCTCAGCATAAACGATTAGATTCTGGGCGCTATATTGTGCTTTTTATATTTAAGGAATATCCTCCTGAATTAGGTAATTCTCATGAAAACGCAATGCGATGTTTCAATGTCTTACAACGCCGCTTATAGAATGATCCCAAGCTAAAAATGGAATATCATAAATTCATGAGAGATTATTTAGAACAAAATCATATGGCACCTTTGCCTTCAAATCTTGACCATATATGTGAAGGATTTTATTTACCGCATCACGGAGTACTACGTGAAACTCATACTGACACAAAACTAAGAGTTGTTTTCAATGAATCCAAAAAGACTACGACGAATAAATCACTTAACGACTATCTGTTATCTGGTCCGTAATCTTACATTCTCAACACGGTGACATATGGTAAGACTTGTGCTCCCTTTCTGGCTATTCGGACTTTACATCAATTAGCTGTTGATGAAGAATCAAAATTTCCACGAGCGGCAAAAATTCTCAAGTCTGATACCTATGTTGACGACATAATAAATGGAGCCAACTCATTAGCTGAAGCTCTCGATCTCTAACAAGAGCTCATTAAACTTCTTAGCTCTGCTGGCCTCAAACTTCGTAAATGGACAAGAAATCATCCAGACTTACTTCAACATATTCCTGAAGACCATCGCGAATTTTCCTTTTTAAATAAAAATCAACACAATGAAGCTGTCAAAATTCTTGGCCTATCTTGGAATCCATTTTCAGACCACTCAACATACACGATCAGCTTGCCCAACCACGACATTAAAAAACGCACAATCGGACATCACAAGAATATTTGATCCTATTGATTAGCTGTCGCCCATAATAATGATCGCAAAACGAATCATGTAAGAGCTGTGGATATCCGGCACTGATTGGGATGCTCAAGTACCCGAAACTTTAGTTTCACAATGGAATACCTTCAAGTCACAATTACCAGAATTATCTACTCTACGTATACCACGTCATGTTGACTCATCAAACGCTACCTTAAGTTTGATAGGTTTCTGTAATGCCTCAGAAAAAGTTATGCAGCTATTGTGTACATCCACGTCGACCATTCAGGATCTCAATATTGTACAACATATCTTATCGCTTCGAAAACAAAAACAGCTCCACTCAAACGAATATCTCTCCCTCGTTTAGAGCTTTGTGCAGCTTTATTATGTAGTAATGACAAACTTATTACAAACACTGCAACTATCATTTTCTCATGTACTCGCATGGCCGGATTCCACTACTACGCTTTCCTGGATCCGACCCCCACCTTACAAATGGAAAACCTTTGTAAGCAACCGGGTTGCAGAAATTCAACAAAATCTCTCTCAAAATCATTGGCATCACATTCGTTCACAAGATAATCCTGCCGACTGCGCATCTCGCGGTATGTCCGTTCAAGAGTTGTCACACTTCTTACGGCGGCAAGGTCCCTCTTGTCTTAACGAATTCCACAACTCTTGGCCATTATCTGAACAGCATGATGAGTCCTCACTTGATCCACAAGCATCAGTTGAATCCAAGATATCTTTAGTTGTGAACAATGAGCCTAATAACACTCTGCTGCAGCGGTATTCTGATTTAAACCGCTTGTTACGGATCACGACATTATGCATCAGATGGTTCAGACGAGTAAAATTCCAGGAACATCCTACGCAGTCATTGCTATCGGTCACAGAACAAGATAATGCTTCGCCCAGAACTCTGCAAGCAATTTTGAGCCGCCTATTTTGAATCTTAGGCGCTCGCCGCATCATTCGCAGTCGTACCTAAAAATGCATAAAATGTTTTCGCTGTCATCCTGTTCCGCCCCATACCCCCATGGGTAACTTACCCGAGCAGCGAGTCAAACAACTGTAACCTTTCGACGTTGTTGGAATCGACTATGGTGGACCTTTATATGTTACTCCTTACAAAAAAACGAGGTTTAAAGTCCACTAAAGCATATTTATGCCTTTGTTTGCTTTGCTTCAAAAGCACTGCAACTTGAAATCGCCTCGGATCTCACTACTGCGGCATTCATTCTCGCTTTCCGACGTTTTCTAGCCAGACGTGGCAGATGCTCTTACATTTACAGTGATTCAGGCACAAATTTTGTTAACACTAAATTTATCTTACTGAATTGCAAAAATTCACCACGTCAACTCATTACAATGAGTATTTGTCTAATCGCCTTGTTGCTGATGGCACTCAGTGGCACTGTAACCCAGCTTCTGCTCCTCGCTTAGGCGGCCTTTGGGAGCTGGCGTTAAATCAGTGAAATTTTACATATCTCGAGGCGTAGGCTCTCAAGTTCTGACACTCGAGGAATTTAATACTTTATTATGTCAAATCGAATCAATACTAAACTCAAGACTCTTATGTCTACTTGCACCAGATCCTAATGACATGCACGCATTAACACCAAATCGTTATGCTTGAAACTGCTGTTTGTTTACCAGATCGAAACTACCTGGAATCAACCACGTTACTCAGTCGTTAGCAATTATTACAGAAAATCTCTCAGGATTTTTGAAAAAGGTGGCACGCTGAATATCTCAACACACTCCAACAGCGATTAAAATGGACAACTCCTACACCCAACTTGAAACCCAATCAGCAGGTTGTAATCAAGAACGGCCAATTGTCCCAACTTCAGTGGAAGCTAGGCCGTATCATCAAAATCCATGCTGGGAGTAACAATATCGTCAGAGTAACCCAAGTTAGAACCACATCAGGAGTGTTGACCAGACCAGTGGTCAAGCTTTGTTTATTACCAGAATTCTGAAAAACTCAGTTTTTGGCCGGCCGGCATGTTGGGATCTGCACAAGTATTTCTCTGTCTAGTCTCGTCCAGTAATCAAAGCGTTTACACGTTTTTACGCGTACAGTTTTTGGCATTTGGCCAGCTGTTATTTCTCACAAATTTTGTGATTATTTTTAAACTTATTAGTTAGTTAACCAGTGTAGTTAAACTCTTTTACGCTTTATTAAAATTACTTAAACGTGATTTAAAATGATCACCGTCGCACATGTGCTTTGCACATTTTAAAACACAGTTTTTTACACACATTTCTTTGCAGCTCTATATCGCGACAAATTTACACTCAGTACCAGTGTTTTGGAATACCCATAACCTATCTGCAGCACCTAGGATTGCCACATTGTTGCACAAGGAACCAAATTCTGATTGCTTTTTGCTTTGCATGTATCCAGGTAGCCTTAAGTATATATATATATATATATATATATATATATATATATATATATATATATATATTGTGACACAAGAGAATAATTTAAAAATCAAAAAATAAGCAAACTCCTCCTACCTGTAAGTGTACACTCATAAAATTTGCACCGGCTAGCTGAAAAAGTAAAGCGGCGGCTGGGTCTAGGGTATGTAATTTATTTCGAGATACAGGTATTCGCGACAATGAAAATTTAATAAAAAAGTGACAACTTAATTTTGGAAAAAAAACAAAACGATCGGGTCTCGAAAACAATTAGTGGGCGCCAGACTCTATAAAAGGAAAAGGAGTTAGAGTAGAGTCCACTCTTATAAAGTTAAGTAAAGTTTAGTAAAAGTATTTAATAAAAAAATAATGTATAGTAAAAAATATTTAATAAAAACAGTTACTCACGCTGGAGCTAATACAAAAATAACGTAGACGAAGGAAGGACCGTACGGCCTTTCCAGAGCCCGAATCTGAAAGGACGGGGGTCGGCGCTCTGGCTATCGGCCACAGTTAACGTCGAAAAAAGAAGTAGCTGCTTAACCTGCCCTGGTAACGGAGGAAAGTCGTCCAGCTGAATCGGGGGGTGGCTTGCAGGCTGGCGGAGAGTACAGACGGAGGGCTTGAGGAAACTTTTCCTGTCCGGCCCTCGTAACGAGAGAGCCGTTCGAGTCACTCCAACTAGGCCTTAAAGCTGGTTAGGATGCAGCCCCGAATACACTGGGTTTCCTCAGGAGTTGTTGCAAGATATACCACGGCGCAGGTCTCGTGTGGTCCAACGGCGAAACTGCAGCCAGAGCTAACCTCGCCCAGCCACTTCCAAATTCAGGGCCCCAAAAATGAACCATACGGATCCTGCTACCCTAAAAAAAACTCGCCAGTACCAAATCTCTTAGAGATTTACAAATGGCCTGAAGGGCGATACACAATACAATAAAAAATTGGCGGTCCCTAAAGATGCTCCAGACCCGAGTTATCAACAAAAAATATTTATATAAAAAAATTACAAAAATTAGGTGCACCAAAAAAGTTATATAAAACCAAAAAAAAATTTAGAAAAAAAACGAAGAACGGCCGTATGAAAAAAGAAGGAACAAACAAAGTAGAGAGAGAGTGACTAAACGGTAGTCTAAGAGGTGCAGCAAATAACCCCGATAAAAAAGAAAAAGCCAAATGGGCTTTTAAAAAAAAATTGCATCGCTCAAAGATTAATCACCGGACAAATACTTTTTCGAGTCGAGAGTAGCGCACAACGGTAAAATACAAGGAAAATCCAAAAAAAGTTGTGGCTACAAAAAAAATATCACAAAAAAAAATAAAGGACTCTAGAAAGTCGACTTTGAAAATGGAATCTAATACCGAGCCGAAAATTTGTCTAGTCTAAAAATGTCTAGTCACGTCAAAGCATCACCCTCTACATTCACACTACATTCAAACTAGGGAAGGGATGACTAGGTTTAGTCGGTAATAAAAATTTTATAAAGTAGTAATCCAAAAAAAATTATAAAAAAAAATACCCCTAAATAATTTAGCCCAATGAACAAATATTTTAAACAGAATTACGAATAAATGGTGTACTAGCAAAATTTGAGTGCGTACTCTATACGCAAAAATAACCCGTCGAATCAAGGTACGACTCGAACCAAAAAGTTTAAGCAGAATTACTCAAATAATGGGGAAGCACAAAATTGAGGGCGTACTCGGTACGCCAGGGGACCGAACAAGTTCAGGTACAACTTGAGCTTGGGGGGAATTTTAAACAGAATGATAAAAATTTCAAAATTTTGATCAAAGAAAATGTGAAAATCCAAAAAAAACTTTGACTAATTTAGAACCGAAACGGAATTTTTCACGCCTCGCAGCATATAAATCCAAACTCAAAATTTAGACAAACCAAAAAATCTTAGCCGGGCTCGTGAAAGAAAACCAATCGTCTTTTTATACTGAAATATGTCGCAAGAATTAAAGTAAGAGCTTCACTTATCCCACGGACAAAACCGCGTGGGACGGAACATGACTACTTTTAACTTGAAAAAAAGGCTAATAAAAAGCCGCACAAAATAATCACCAAAAAAAGTGCAACGCTCTTCCCTAAATTCCACTGGCTAGTATCGAATACCAAAACTCGAAACCATATTTCAATCAGACAAAAGTACTTTAAACAACTCGCAAAAATAAAAAAACGTCTGTATTCTCTCACAAGTCACTGCCAAGAGAGCGAGATGATTCTACGCGTCTCCGGTAAGCAAATAAAAGCAGTGATCCCATCAAAAGATAATAAAAATCCCTTAATAATTTCGTAGTAATATGATAAATTTCCAAAACTATTTATAATAAAATTAGTAAAGTGTAGCTAATGAAAAATTTGAACATAGGAGAGATATTAAAATAAGTTTTCAAATTTAATCAAATTTAAAAATAAATTTAGTGTTAAACAATTACATTTCTAGTTACTTTCTTTAAATAATTCGCGAGAAGACAACACTGGCTGTCACAGATAAACAATTTCTTAACCACAAAATAAAAGGAATCCAACTGAATGGAAAAATAGAAAAAGGTGATTAAAGAATATGACTAGAGAAATAGATCGCAAAAGGTAGGCTGTAACTAGAACAGTACTGTGAATTTTAGGTTTTGTAATGGAAATTTTGAGACAGGATGGGAGCAAGAAAATTTATAAAAAAATAAGCGTAACAAACTACGTTTTTGTTACAATATATATATATATATATATATATATATATATATATATATATATATATATATATATATATACGCTTCTTGCTCGCAGTGAGTACAATTTCTGTTACATTTATTTGCTAATTTGCGTACCCTACATTCGTAACACAACATAACCTATATTTTTTACTCACATGGTCCTCGACCACATGTTATACTATTTTCGCAATTATTGTGTTGTTTTACACACTGTAACGAAACCGACTAGTGATTAGGACCCAAAACTACGTTGCGTTTGTAAAAATATAAAGATGAAAGAATGTAACCCCAAAATGATCGTAATTCGAAGTGGCTGTCATGAAAGGAAAAGAGAGGAGGCGTTATGAGTGAAACTAAGTAGATTCCTTCCAAAAGAGTAACTACCACTCTCATGCATTTATTACTGCAAGTACAAATAATCAGAGATATGTCAATATACAAACAATAATGTAAATGGTATTGTGGGTTATACAAGTCCACAGGTTGTATGTGTGATGCTTGATACCGGCGCTCGGCACAGGAGTGGCGCTCGCCACATCGGCACATAGCGGCTAGTAAAGCATCATGTGGCTCTGTATTAAACCACTGGTCAAATACTGTAACAGACCACATATTCAAATAGAAAGGAGTATAAATCTGGTTTGCACAGACTAATATTTCTCCGTATTTATCTTTGTAAATCATAATATGTCTTTTATAAACCACCGTCTCTAGAAGTGGAAAACAGTTATTATACCTGGAATAAATAACCAGCAGGCAACAGGCATATGCAATAATAAAGTAATGCAATAGCAAACAAATGAAAAACCACAATATAAGTGTCAATTAGACATCATTGCTGTAAATAAATACAAATAGAAACAATCGCAGTAACATAAACAAATGTAAGTTAACTCAAATAACACTGAGCCGAAAATAATTGCGTAAAGAAACATAGGTAAGTTTTTATAAGACAAAGATCATTAATTATAATGTTCCTGGTGTTTCACCATAACTTAGACCTGGACATCATCCTCGTAGCTCACACTGTATGGTAATTGGTAATACTACAAGATCATTAATTATATTGTTCCTGGTATTTCACCATAACTTAGACCTGGATATCATCCTCGTAGCTCACACTGTATGGTAATTGGTAATACTACAAGATCATTAATTATATTGTTCCTGGTATTTCACCATAACTTAGACCTGGACATCATCCTCGTAGCTCACACTGTACGGTAACTAAAATAGAAGGTGTCTCAAACGAGATCTGTACAACTTTTCATAGCCCACACTTGGTGATACTACAATTATAGCAGTATATGTTTCAAAAGAGACCTGGACATCGTCCTCATAGCCCACACTTGGTGATGCTATAATTACAGCAATAAATATCTCAAAAGAGACCTGGACATCGTCCTCATAGCTCACACTTGGTGATACGAACTTTTAGCAGTAAATGGCTCAAAAGAGACCCGGACATCCTCCTCATAGCTCACACTTGGTGATACTACAATTACAGCAGTAAAAGTCTCAAAAGAGATAGGACATCGTCCTCATAGCTCACACTTGGTGATACTACAATTACAGCAGTAAATATCTCAAAAGAGATAGGACATCGTCCTCAAAGCTCACACTTGGTGATACTACAATTACAGCAGTAAATGTCTCAAAACAGACCTGGACATAGTCCTTATAGCACGCTAGGCTCACTCCCCTGGACGATGCCAGAGCAAACAAACACCATTCCACCACAGGATGTTGGTTACGTGGCGGACGGAATGTTAATTACTTATTAACAGGAAGGTGAAAGGAATCTGACCATTCACGCTAGAATAAATTAAATCTATGGACGAAGGAATGGGTTCTGTCCGGATAGCCAGGACGGCCACCCACGAAGGGATGATAAACCTCTGTGGAAGAAGGAACGAGTTCTGACCGGATAACCAAGGACGGTACTCGCGCAGGCACGATAAACTCTGTGGAAGAAGGAATGAGTTCTGTCCGGATAACCAAGGACGGTACTCACGCAGGCATGATAAACTCTGTGGAAGAAGGAATGAGTTCTGTCCGGAAAACCAAGGACGGTACTCACGCAGGCACGATAAAACTCTGTGGAAGAAGGAATGAGTTCTGTCCGGATAACCAAGGACGGTACTCACGCTGGAATGATAAAAC
Organism: Harpalus rubripes; assembly: GCA_963082715.1. Classification (NCBI taxonomy): domain Eukaryota; kingdom Metazoa; phylum Arthropoda; class Insecta; order Coleoptera; family Carabidae; genus Harpalus; species Harpalus rubripes. Next base: position 2,081,352 of record OY720460.1, on the reverse strand, counting down.
TCTGTGGAAGAAGGAATGAGTTCTGTCCGAATAACCAAGGACGGTACTCACGCAGGTATGATAAAACTCTGTGGAAGAAGGAATGAGTTCTGTCCGGATAACCAAGGACGGTACTCACGCTGGAATGATAAAACTCTGTGGAAGAAGGAATGAGTTCTGTCCGGATAACCAAGGACGGTACTCACGCTGGAATGATAAAACTCTGTGGAAGAAGGAATGAGTTCTGTCCGGATAACCAAGGACGGTACTGACGCAGGTATGATAAAACTCTGTGGAAGAAGGAATGAGTTCTGTCCGGATAACCAAGGACGGTACTCACGCTGGAATGATAAAACTCTGTGGAAGAAGGAATGAGTTCTGTCCGGATAACCAAGGATGGTACTCACGCAGGCATGATAAACTCTGTGGAAGAAGGAATGAGTTCTGTCCGGATAACCAAGGACGGTACTCACGCAGGCACGATAAAACTCTGTGGAAGAAGGAATGAGTTCTGTCCGGATAACCAAGGACGGTACTCACGCTGGAATGATAAAACTCTGTGGAAGAAGGAATGAGTTCTGTCCGGATAACCAAGGACGGTACTCACGCTGGAATATTAAACTCTGTGGAAGAAGGAATGAGTTCTGTCCGGATAACCAAGGACGGTACTCACGCAGGTATGATAAAACTCTGTGGAAGAAGGAATGAGTTCTGTCCGGATAACCAAGGACGGTACTCACGCTGGAATGATAAAACTCTGTGGAAGAAGGATTGAGTTCTGTCCGGATAACCAAGGACGGTACTCACGCTGGAATGGTAAAACTCTGTGGAAGAAGGAATGAGTTCTGTCCGGATAACCAAGGACGGTACTCACGCTGGAATATTAAACTCTGTGGAAGAAGGAATGAGTTCTGTCCGGATAACCAAGGACGGTACTCACGCAGGTATGACAAAACTCTGTGGAAGAAGGAATGAGTTCTGTCCGGATAACCAAGGACGGTACTCACGCAGGTATGATAAAACTCTGTAGAAGAAGGAATGAGTTCTGTCCGGATAACCAAGGACGGTACTCACGCTGGAATGATAAAACTCTGTGGAAGAAGGAATGAGTTCTGTCCGGATAACCAAGGACGGTACTCACGCTGGAATATTAAACTCTGTGGAAGAAGGAATGAGTTCTGTCCGGATAACCAAGGACGGTACTCACGCAGGTATGACAAAACTCTGTGGAAGAAGGAATGAGTTCTGTCCGGATAACCAAGGACGGTACTCACGCAGGTATGATAAAACTCTGTGGAAGAAGGAATGAGTTCTGTCCGGAAAACCAAGGACGGTACTCACGCAGGTATGACAAAACTCTGTGGAAGAAGGAATGAGTTCTGTCCGGATAACCAAGGACGGTACTCACGCAGGTATGATAAAACTCTGTGGAAGAAGGAATGAGTTCTGTCCGGATAACCAAGGACGGTACTCACGCAGGTATGATAAAACTCTGTGGAAGAAGGAATGAGTTCTGTCCGGATAACCAAGGACGGTACTCACGCTGGAATGATAAAACTCTGTGGAAGAAGGAATGAGTTCTGTCCGGATAACCAAGGACGGTACTCACGCTGGAATGATAAAACTCTGTGGAAGAAGGAATGAGTTCTGTCCGGATAATCAAGGACGGTACTCACGCTGGAATGATAAAACTCTGTGGAAGAAAATAACAAGTAAAAGGAGAGCGAGACAAGGCCGTCTATATAGACGTGGAGGAAATAATGTTGTGGAATTTGCCTGTCGAATCTAGCCGACTCTGACGGAGAGATAGAATTGTAATTGGTAAGTCTTGATGTAAAAATTTGTCTGTCGAATCTAGCCGACTCTGACGGAGAGACGGAATTGCACTAGGCAAGACTTGTTGTGAAGATGGTATATGAGTGAGACTAGGTCTCACGACTAGGGAAGCCGGGGAGGTTACCCAACTACTCAACGCAGCCAGAGGCCAAACCAGCTCTTAGAGGGAGGTCTCGCTATTAGGAGAATTTACAAAATAACTGTAAAATCTTACGGTCTTGGAGAAGATGTCTAGGTAAAACACAGGTAATATGTACCTGGAGGACTTGGTGTCAAATAACAACCAAAGGGAATCGAGATCTTGGGTCGTCCAACTGGGCGTGGTGGAAACGCTGGTGGAGGAATTTGTCTGTCGAATCTAGCCGACTCTGGCGGAGAGACGGGATTACACTAGGTAAGACTTGTGAAGATGGTATATGAGTGAGACTAGGTCTCACGACTAAGGAAGCCGGAGAGGTTACCCAACTACTCAACGCAGCCAGGGGCCAAACCAGCTCTTAGAGGAAGATCTCGATGTTAGGAGAAGATGTCTAGGTGAATGTAGAATCTTACGGTCTTGGAGATGATGTTCAGGTGATGATGGTAGATACTCACAGACTTCTTGATTCTAACGAGATGTAAAATTGACTATCCCGAGGCACGCTGTGCTCACTGCTTATATGCCCAATCCCCACTACTGTCTCAACAGTAGAATAACCAATCAAATACGTTGTAAAGAAATTATCTCCATAAGCGTCGTCAAACTCACCAAATATGGGAGTGCAAAACATTATAATTCCCCACTTCTACGCCTAATATTCACAAATAGTGAACATCTGCAGTTCTGGGAATTCAACATTGTTTTCACCCTGTAGGGGGACGTACCCAGCCCTGAGCAGGTAGCCTATCCTTGTGTTCACCCTCTTTTGGGATGCGTTCGGATAATAAGCAGGTAGACTAGCCTTCAATTGATCTATGCCAATGTGTGCGTACACCAGACATATAAAATCAAACAATTAAGATAAATAATTATAAAACTATTTTCCAAATAAATATCTGCAAAATCAAAAGAAAAATTTAGGATTAATAAAATGGGGTCATTACAACACTTTTAATAATTCTTTTGTATTATTTCATTTGGGAATGTTTATATTTAAGATATTTTCTATGCACATATCTTATAGTTACATTTAGTTATTAATGATTTTTTTATATACATTTGGAATTTGTACGTTGAATATTCATGCACATTATATTTATATTGTTAAGTTTAATTGATATTTATTCGCTACACCTGTGCATGACTCTCCCAGATTTATCCGCTTATTTTACACACATTTGTGAGTTATTTAACCATATTTTTACTTATACTTGCACCACGTTATTGCAGACTTTTATTATTTTATTGAAGTCCTGCGCATTCGCTTTATTCGTTATTTGCTTCTATCTTTTGCTGTTGTTAGGTTTGAGGTTGTAGCTTCGCATTCCTATACAATACTTGTGGGCCCGCCTTTATGATCCTTTCACTCCTAGAGCACATCCTTCTTGTGAAGACCTGTAGAGCGCTCCTGCAGGTGAAGAGTGTTTTACCCGTCAACTCCCAGTTGAATATTTTCTATTTCCTAGAATTTATTTTAAATGATTATATAACTGCGCATTTTCTATTTTCATTGCGTCATATTGTACCGCTAATACGTTTAGTCAATCCGCCAATACAGCCACTCACATCCACACAACGCAACACAAGTAGGCGCTCCACGGTATTACTTATTTCAGCCACAAGAGTTCGAAAGAGTGACCTGCGGCGCAACACCGCCCATGGTCTATTATACCCAACATAAATTTTGATCAGTTAATACAAGAAAAGAAGATATAAACAATTTAATAATCAAAAATCACTTTAAAACAATCCAAAAAAAACCATACCGACAACCAATTTATATACAGGGTGTGAATGAAATAAGTGCATTAAATTTTACCAGTAATGTAACTCGACGAGAGCAACAATATTTCTTAATAACTTTTTCTCGAAATCCCATATTTTTAGCATTTTTACCACCCCGTAAATTGACGAGTCGTTCCAAATATTTTTGTGATAATTGAATGCAGTAGCAATAGCTATGAAAATTAAAATTTGACATTAGTAATAAACTTGTTTATAAGGTAAAATTCTGTCAAAATGCGAGTACACAGACATTGTAATTACTTACCTATGGTTTATTTATTTATTTTTTTTTTACTCGTATCTGTACTACATTTTACTTGACATCACGGTTGACATAAAGACAGTGTCATGGAGTTGCCAACGCATTTACACAGAGCGTTTCCAAATCATCACCAAATCATTCTGTTCTTAATATTCGCACATTTGTTAATCTTGTACATCTTTATCACATCACAATACGGAGTGTCACACATGACAATTTTTAAAAAAGCAACAGTTATATCCATAACATGTGCAAAAAGTTGTATGTTTTCAGCATATAACAGACTTCAATTTTGGGAATGGCTCATAATGTTCATTAATGAGACTGAATTTACTTGGTAAGGTGTATTTATTATGCACTATACACATCTCGCCGGACGAAAATGCTGTAAAAATTTTCATTAAAAAATGTTTGGCCAGGAACAATAAATGGACGACTATTATTGGTACTCATGTACCTCTTTTAAATGGACAAAAGTTTGTACTTACATTTTTTGAATAACGTGTCGACGATAAATAATCATCTCATAACCTAACAACTATGCTTTTGCTCTTCCTGGTCCCTTTTTGTCTTCCTCTATTCACACTATTCACAGGTGATTAAAAACCCTGGTTTAATACACAACTTTATAATTATGTTATCCAAAATTTAAATTTCTTTATTTTAAAAACTGTACTATTACGTATTAATTAATAATAATGTTATTTCCCTTGATTCGTTTATTAATTACTGTGACTGTAAGTGTAACCGATAACCGACAATTTTTGAACTGTCTGTATCCGACTTGAATACGGCAGCATTTGTTCTCCATGAGCGGGTAACGATATACGCAGCAAATCTTTAAAGAATTTTAACTCAAAATCTAGAAGACTTAGAAAAAAAGTTATTAAGAAATTTGTTCCTCTCATCGAGTTACATTACTGGTTAAATTTAATGCACTTATTTCATTTACACCCTGTATATATATATATACAGACTCCTCAAAAATAAATAATAAAGTGGGTACAGCATTCGTAACTCAGGATCTAATTGCATCAAAGTGACAGTCAATTAATTTTTATACTGTCAATAAAAAATTGTAAATTTTAAATAAAACTACAGGAGAAATTTTTGCTAAATTTGCCATAAGTAACTAAGTAAACAAACAAGTATTCCTTACTGCATTAATGTGAAGTTAGCCCATTAATTCCGTACTGCCTTAAAAATACAGTAAATTTTAAATATAACTAAAAGATATAGTTATTTTATTAATTCTTTTCATTTATTATTTAAGTAGAATATATGGGCGATTATACATGTATTACTCTAACATATACAATTCACATTCCTTTTTGACCTGTTATCGGTGTTCTCTTCCACACGCGTCTGCGACGGACTGGCCCTCTACGACGCGTTCTCCTAAGTGGGATAAAATACACATTGCCATTCCAATTTACAACAATTATCACAGCCGTGCATTATAATCTAGTAAGATAGACAGGAGGGGAGGCAGGAATAAGGTTGCTCCCAAGTCCCAAACTTGGACAGGTGCCCCGCATATTAAATACGGCCTAACACCTCGTGGATTCCGGTACCCCTATCCGCAAAAGTATACACCCAGTGCATAGACGAATTGCTGGAATACGGCTCTCGTGAATAGTCATTTCTAAGCCACTAGAGGTACCGTACCCACATACGCATGTTCCAGACATGTTGAGTTCCCAGAACTCGACCTCCCAGGCCCATTATGAGAGTTTAGCTTACGATCACACGTGTGTAGGTCCCAGACCTATCATGATAAACCCCAGGTTTATCCTTTACGTCCCAGATGTTCTCATGTATCTCAGCCTCTCAGGTGGTGTTTATCACACATCGCAGAATATAGCTCTATGGACCCAGAGTTGTCCCAGACAATTCTTCGGATAATTAGGAAACTACTACATATGTTTGCGTCCACAAACAAATAATACAAATGTATATCTCACACATACCGTGCATATCAAATATACAAGCAGTGCATAATATATCAACCAAGGATCTGGTGATCCACACCACACTATACCTGTATAATAATTAGAATGACAGCGAGTTCTACCACTCACCTATAATTACAGCAAGCAGCTAATCTTTTCTTAGGGACACTTTCACACGCTCACGGCACTGTGGTTATATCAGAACTAAGGGACGGGCGGTCGCCAAGGGATGAGACATATTCAAGTGTTTATGCTTTAAGCTAGCGGTTCTAAACCGGTGGCGCCCAGTCGAAAAGTGAATCTTACATAACTAATTAAAAAACAAATATTCCTAATCATAAATAATGAGAATAGGAAATTATTTCTCACAAGTAAAAAATGCCTATAACATTATAATTAAAAACTATAAATTTTGACGGTTCATATGCAACTACCAAATATAACTAAACAAAACTTTATTTGGTTTGTTTTGATTTCGGCTGGCCAGACAGAGAAACTGGAGATATAGATATGTCTTGTCTAGTCCGAGTATTACTCACTAGAGATCACCACTGAGGCCACGTAGAGTATCTGTCTAGTTTGTACGTTGCTCACTAGAGGCGCAAGTGTTGTTTGTTGAAATTTTGTGGTTAACATTTAAAGTTAACAATAAATAATATATAAGATTTAATATTAAAGATAAATCAACGTGTCACTTACAGAAGCACTGCAACTAGAAAACAAAGACAAAATACACATGCTTTTACGTGGCACCGTTCAAACTAAACACTAGACTATACACTGTAGGGTACCTTTATAACCAGGGTATGGCCATGGAGTGGCTAACGTTTCGTCCGTCATTACCGGCCCATCTGTTATATGTGTTGTTCTTACGCAAATTATTATGTATTTTCTTGGCTATTTGTTTCATTTTAATAAAAAACACATTTAATTACCATTTTAATATGTATTTAAAGTGTAAGTAATATTTTTATTTTATTTACTTGTGTAGGTTGTTAAGGTACCCACCACGATTACTGACATATTGAAAACAACTATAAATTATCAATATTAAGCACAATCATTTAAATTTTTTAAAAGTAAGTTTGGAATATACAATTATTATGTAAATAAGAACTACAGATATTAAATTAGATGTGATAATAACAACTCATATCATATATTCTACATAACCTCTATATGTATGTCTTAATAATAATTGTGTATCTCTTAAATTAATTATTTTTATTGCCTTTATAAATTCACAATGTGATAATTTAATATTCTTTTTTAATATAATATCACATTTATTACAAATAAATAGGGAAATGAATTACCGACAATGGCGGTGATCTTGGACCATGGCCATACCCTGGTTATAAAGGTACCCTAATACGCTGACACTCTACGTGGCCTCTAGTGAGAAATACTCGAACTAGACAAGACATGTCTCTATCTCTAGTTTCTCTGTCTGGCCAGCCGAAATCAAAACATTTAGTGAGGAAAGATAGGGAATGTTTTGTCTAGTTATATTTGGTCGTTAGTTCATATGAACTTGGAAAGTGTTGCCAAATATGACATAAGTAACTAGGTAAAAAACAAATATTCCTAACTAGACTAATATGAAGTCCGTTCACAAGTGTTGCCAAAGATACCATAAGTAACTAATTAAAAACAAATATACCTAACTACGTCAATGTGATGTTAGTTCATTAATTTTCATACTGCCAATAAAAAAGTAGTAAATTTTAAATAAAACTAGAGGAGAAATTGTTGCCAAATTTGCCATAAGTAAATAAGTAAAAAACAAATATTTCTAATTGCATCAATGTGACATTAGTCAATTAACTTTTATACTGTCCATAAAAAATTGTAAATTTTAAATAACGTATAATTATTAGATATCTACATATTTTAGAGATATTGAACAATAATTTAGCAAATTTTTCATCCTGCATAATGTGGAAAAAATTACCGAAGATGAAAAGCCGGTGGTCGACAAAGAAATTTCAAATTTGCGGTGAAAGTAATGTTTAAATATTTTGTGCACCACACTATTGTTGTTAATAAAAATTAGTATAAGAGATAAATACTGTACCTGAAATACATTTTTGAAGTTGGAAATGGGATATTTTAACCGTGCCCAAGGTAATTTACAATAAAACACAAATTTGATGACCATTTCTTTATTATTACATTCCCTGGTGTAAATAATAAAAGTTAGTAAAATATACTAAGCAATGTATGTAGAATTTAGTTTTTAAGTTAAAACAGCTGTAAATTTAATCATGATGAGTTCAATAAACCATGTTAAATCAGCCAGGTGACAGGTAACCTAAGTCTGGACACAAAAAACGAGGGACAATGTATTAGACTTACTTGCAAAGATTATATAATGAAGTTAAGCAGTGATCACTGAATAACTTACTGAATAGCAATATACTATTTAAATAATTCATGAGGTTAACAACAAATATAATGTTTCCTTTAAAATGTTGTAGTTTAAAAACAATGTACTTCACATATTTATCATGTAAAATGTCTTAATTACAACAATGCTTTATAACAATATAATCATAACACAGCATTTATATAAAAAAAAATGTGTTGATTACAACAATAATATAGAAACAGTTCAGGAGTTATAAGCCCTGAAACATGCATGTAGTCTTGCTTAGTTTCGGCTAAAATGTGAGATTAAAAATGATTCAATCTCAAGATTTCTGTTGCAAATAGTGTTTATTCTTGAAAAATTGTATTTTACAGGGTTGTTTTGTATATTTCCGGTATAAAAGTGGTTAAATATCGGATTAAATACATCTCACGCCTCGGTTAAAAAATGTGGGTTGAATTATGTATAAATGAAAAATATGGTAGCTGCAACTTTATTCTTTTAATTTTACTTTCCCCATTTTGACATTATGAATTTTTAAAAACAGAGTTATCATTGAAAATCAAAGATCTGTATTGACTAAAAAAAATATCAACGGTTACTTTGACAGGGGTAGTTAAAAAAATTCATAATTCAAAAACGATGAAAGATATTCCAAATCTTGTTTAGTCGAATACACAGGGGAATGATTGAGGTATATTTGAGACAAATTTTTAATAGATTAGATGAAGGGTGCAAATTTGGAAACGGAATAAATATTAATGAAATAAAAATTATATACTTACAATTTTTACCGCTTAGCCAAATTTACACCGTTTGTTCAAAAAGTACTATCTTGTGGTATAATAATCATCTGGGGTCTGATTTTGTACATTTGAAATCTACTGTACATTGAAATCTATTAGATTTCTAATAATAAACAAACAAGAAAATACAGTGAACTTAGCGAGCGACATTCGAAACCTGACATATATTGCCAAAATAGCAAGCCAGCCGAATCACCTATGTTTCAACCATATCTTTGATCCTCTGTACTCAACAACATCTATACAAAACCATTCAGTTTACCGAAACCATATCCTTTAAATTCTCAACTCTATTAACCACAGCATACCTAATATTCACAAATATATTCTTTCCAAAATACCACCCATAGTCCTTTGGAATACCCAACATTTTTAATTTAATTTAGATCTCATTCAATACAAGAAAGAAGAAACAAATGATTTAATAATTAAAAATCACTTTAGAACAATCCAAAAAGACTGGCTTAAAATTTAAGAGTCAGCGGTGCAACTGGGCATAAGTGATGACACATTGTATATTTTATAAAGTATAAAATGAATTTAAAAAAGTTTGATGTGACCAGCACATTACCTTCCGTCAGTTCTGGATCTTTTGTACAAATTGCATACAGAAAGTTTCTTGCAAATGACTTTATTTTCACTACATTACCTTCTGTTAGTTCTATGTATTTTGTACAAATTCCATAGTCATTTATACGGACATCTGTGAATCAGAATTTTCCTAATATAGTACCTAGCTGTTTCCATGATTATAGCATATTTGGCTGCTTTATGAAATTTAATTCCTTTATAATATTAAACTCTTTACCCATTGAATATGATGCATGAAATGCAATCAAATCATATAGAGAATAAAATATTCTTTAATGCTTACAATAACATTAAATGTGAATAATGATATTTAACAGCAATTTTTCAAGAAGTTTGGTTGCGTGGGTAGTTTCGATAGGCATATTGCGTAGGCAGTTTAGGTGGGCATGTTCCGTGGGCAGTTCGGGTGGGCATGTTGCGTGGGCAATTTGAGTGAACATATTGTATGGGCAGTTTAGGTTTGCATGTTGCGTGGGCAGTTTAGGTATGCATGTTGCGTGAGCAATTTGGGTGGGCATGTTACGTGGGCAGTTTGGATGGGCAGTTTGAGTGGGCATGTTGCGTGGGTAATTTGGGTGAGCATGTTGCGTGGGTAGTTTGGGTAGGCATGTTGCGTGGCCAGTTTGGGTAGGCATATTGCGTGGGCAGTTTGGGTGGGCATGTTGCGTGGGCAGTTCGGGTATGCATGTTGCGTGGGCAATTTGAGTGAGCATATTGCGTGGGCAGTTTAGGTGGGCATGTTACGTGAGCAATTTGGGTGGGCATGTTGCGTGGGCAATTTGGGTGGGTATGTTACGTGGGCAGTTTGGGTGGGCATGTTGCGTGGGCAGTTTGGGTGGGCATGTTGTGTGAACATGTTGCGTGGGCATTTTGCGTGGGCAATTTGGGTGGGTATGTTACGTGGGCAGTTTGGGTGGGCATGTTGCGTGGGCAGTTTGGGTGGGCATGTTGCGTGGGCAGTTTGGGTGGGCATGTTGTGTGGACATGTTGCGTGGGCATTTGGCGTGGGCAATTTGGGTGGGTATGTTACGTGGGCAGTTTGGGTGGGCATGTTGCGTGGGTAGTTTGGGTAGGCATGTTGCGTGGGCAGTTTGGGTAGGCATATTGCGTGGGCAGTTTGGGTGGGCATGTTGCGTGGGCAGTTCAGGTATGCATGTTGCGTAGGCAATTTGAGTGAGCATATTGCGTGGGCAGTTTAGGTGGGCATGTTGCGTGAGCAATTTGGGTGGGCATGTTGCGTGGGCAATTTGGGTGGGTATGTTACGTGGGCATGTTGTGTGGGCAGTTTGGGTGGGCATGTTGTGTGGGCAGTTTGGATGGGCATGTTGTGTGGACATGTTGCGTGGGCAATACATTTACATTTTTCAAATCAGAAATGAAATATTTTAACCGCGTCCGAGATAATTTACAATAAAACACAAATTTTATGACTATTTCTTTATTATTATATTATCTGCTGTAAATAATAAAAGTTATTAAAATTTAGTAAACAATTACTGAGTTTACATGCAGTTTTCAAACCGTTTTCAAAACGTGTTTAGTTTTGAAACGCCATGTATACAGTGTCAAAACGGTTTTGAGTTATCTCAAACCAAAACTAAAATTCATGGGTTTGACTTGAAAACTAGTTTCAGAACTACTCATATAAACACTTAAAATTCAATATTGATATTGCGCATGCGTACATAGCATAAAGTTTCTGTCGCGGTATGTTATTTGGTGTCACTAACCTACAAATAAACTGACAGATGTGTAGTTGTAGTGCATAGTGATACAAAGTAGAAAAAATAATTGGAATAATAGCAAAACGAAGAATTTGGAGTGAAGAGGATTTGTCACTTACATCGGCCAAGTGCGCATGCGCCGAAACTGTTTTCAAATTAATCTGTAAACCTGTATTGAAAATTACATGTAAACAGTTTCGTGTAATTTTGACTGAAAACTGAAACCATTTTCAAATGTAAACGTAGTAAATGTATGTATATTTTAGTTTTTAAGTTAATACAGCTGTAAATTTAACCATAAGTGAGTTCTATAAAATATTTTAAATCAACCAGATGCCAGGTAACCTAAGTCTAGACATGATAAACGCGGGACAATGTATTAGACTTACTTGCAAAGATTACCTATATAACAAAGGTAAGTGATCACTGATTAACTTACTGTATAGCAATATAATATTTAAATAATTCATGAGGTTAACAACAATTAAAATGTTTTCTTTAAAATATTGTGGTTTAAAAACTATGTACTTTACATATTTATCATATTAAATGTCTTGATTACAACAATGCTTTATAACAAAATAATCACAACACAGCATTTATACAAAACACATGTTACAAGGAGCTTATTAATATTTCAACCCCCATATATCACCATATCTGTGTTAATTTGAAGATATTTTAAACAATTCAGGAGTTATGATCCCCCAAAAATGCATGTACTCTTGATTAGTTTTGGCAAAAATGTGAGATTAAAATAGATTCAATCTCATGATTTCTGTTGCAAATAGAGTATTTCGGCTTGCAAAAATGAATTTTGGAGAGTTTATTTGTATATTGCCGGTATAAAAGTGGTTAAATATCGAATGAAAAAAACCTCATGCGCGGGTAAAAAAAATGGAATGAGTTATGAATATATTCAAAATTTGGTAGCTGCAATTTTATTTTTTACTTTTACTTTCCTCATTTTCAAATTATGAATTTCTAAAAACACGGCTATCTGTACTGACTAACAAAAATATCAACTGTTACTTTGATAGGGGTGGATAAAAAAATTCATAATCCAAACACGGGGAAAGATATTCCAAATCCGTTTAAACAAATATACAGGGGAAATATTGAAGTATATTTGAAACATTTTGATGTATTGGATAAAGGGTATAAATTTGTAAACAGAATAAATATTAATAAAATAAAAATTATATATAATTATTTTACCGCTTAGCCAAATTTATACTGTTTGTTCAAAAAGTACTAGGTTTTGATATAATAATTATCTGGGGTCTGATTATGTAATTTTGAAATCTATCAGATTTCAATTAATAAACAAACAAGAAAACACAGTGAACTTAGCGAGCGACATTCGAAATCTGACATATATTACCAAAATACGTCCTATGGTCTATTACATAAAAAATAACTAACATATCATTTAATAACCAAAATCACTTTAGAACAATCCAAAAAGACCTTATCGACAACCAATTTATATATACAGTCGCTTCAAAAATAAAAAGCAAAGTGGGTACAGCATTCGTAACTCGAAACCAAGTGTAGAAGTACCGTTTGCTTACCGAAACCAGTATATTTAAAACCGAAATATATGGAATAGGCATGTTGCGTGGGCAGTTTGGGAAGGCATGTTACGTGGGCAGTTTGGGTGGGCATGTTGCGTGGACATGTTGCATTGGCAGTTTGGGTGGGCATGTTGCTTGGGCAATTTGGGTGGGCAGATTGGGTGGGCATGCTGAGTGGGCAGTTTGAGTGGGCATATTGCATCGGCAGTTTGGATGGGCCGCTTGCGTGGGCAGTTTGGGTGGGCATGTTGCATCGGCAGTTTGGATAAACATGTTGCGTAGGCAGTTTGGGTAGGCATGTTGCGTAGACAGTTTGGGTGAGTATGAGTGGGCAAGTTACGTGGGCAAATTGAGTGGGCATGCTGACTGGGCAGTTCGAGTGGGCATATTGTGTGGACAGTTAGGGTGGGCCGGTTGCGTGGGCAGTTTGAGTGGGCATGTTTGAGTAGACATGTTGCATGGACAAGTTGAACTGGCATTTTCCGTGGGCTGTTTGGGTAGGCATGTTGCATGAGCAGTTTGCGTGCGCATGTTGCGTTGGCAGTTTGGGTGAACATGTTGAGTGGGCAGTTTGAGTGGACATGTTGCGTGGGCAGTTTGGGTGGGCATGTTGCGTGGACAGTTTGGGGGGGGTATGCTGCATGGGCAGTTTAAGTGGGCATGTTGCGTGGGCATGCTGAGTGAACAGTTCGGGTGGGCATATTGCGTGGACAGTTTGGGTGGGCCGGTTGCGTGGGCAGTTTGAGTGGGCATGTTGCATGAGCAGTTTGGGTAGACACGTTACATGGACAACATGAGTGGGCATGTTGCGTGGGAAGTTTAGATGGGCATGTTGCGTGAGCAGTTTCGGTCGGCACATTGCGTTGGCAGTTTGGGTGGGCATGCTGCGTGGGCAATTTGGGTGGGCCGGTTGCGTGAACAGTTTGAGTGGGCATGTTGCGTAGGTAGTTTGGGTGGGCATGTTACGTAAGCAATTTGGGTGGGCATGTTGCGTGGGCAGCTTTGGTGGCCAGGGCAGGATTCAAACGATTTGAAAGACGGCGTTAGCACTTTTGGTTTAAAGTGTGCCTAGACGGGTTAGATCTACGTATACACTATTCCAAAACACTATCGGCGGATTCCTAGGGGAAGCTCGCTATATGTATATATTTCAATTCATCAAGACGATCGCCAAATTTTAATCACCTCTACAGCCTGAACGCCTTAATCGATTTTAATGAATATTGCTTCAAATTGTAGAGTCTTAGTCAACTTAATTTCCCAGATAGGTCTCATATTTTTTATGTGCATAGGTTCTGTATAAAAAAATTTAAACTTTTCAAAATTGGAATTAATACAATAAACTGAAACAAAAGTTCTTAGTCATCCTTGAAATATAAGACGAAGAACGCTATGTAATGACACATTTGACATATCAATTTGAACGTTTAAATAGATATATTTTTGGATTAATAAGAAATGTAAAGGATTTATAACCATTTAAACAAACTGCAGTCATGATAAAATAAATTAAGCAAGTTGTAAGTATTCAAAAACAATGTATATAAAATGAAATATTCTTAAAATTTTACATTTACTTTTCAAGATATTTATAAACATACCATGGTAAATATGCATACCTATAGTAAACTACAACTAATAATAATATGTACATATAATTATTGGAAATCTATATATTTTAGAGACATTGAATGAAAATTTAGCTTAATTTCTGAAGACTGAAGACGACGAGCCGAAGGCCGATAAAAAATTTCAAATTTGCGGTGAAAGTAACGTTTAGATATTTCGTATATCACACTATAGTTATTAATAAAAATTAGTATAAGGGTCAATTATAGTGTCGGGAATTTATTTTTAAAGTCGATAATAAGAGATTTATAATTTTATACCTGATAATTTATAGTAAAACATAAATTTTATAACTATTCCTTTAGAATTATACTATCTGCTGTAAATAATAAAAGTTTAAAATATAATAAACAAAGTCCGTAGAATTTAGTTTTTAAATTGAAACAGTTGTAAATTTAACTATGAGTGAGTTCAATAAACTATTTTAAATCAGCTAGGTGTCAGGTAATCTAAGTCTGGACACGAAAAACGTGAGACAATGTATTGAACTTACTTGCAAAAAAATTCATAACAAAGGTAAGTGATCACTGAATAGCAGTATAAAATTTAAATAATTCATGACGTTAACAACTATTAGAATGTTTCCTTTAAAATGTTATGGTTTAAAAACAATGTATTTACATATTTATCATGTAAAATGACTTGATTACAGCAATGCTTTATAACAATATAATCACAACACAGCATTTATACAAAACATGTGTTGATTACAACAATAATATAGGAACTCATTCATATTTCAACCCCATTTCTGTTACTTTGAAGATATTTCAAACAGTTCAGGAGTTATGAGCTTCCAAAAATTCATATACTCTTGATTAGTGTCGGCTAGAAATGTAAGATTAAAATAGATTCAATCTTATGATTTCTGTTGCAAATAGAGTGTTTATTCGTGCAAAAATGAATTTTAGAGGGCTGATTTGTATGTTTCCGGTATAAAATTGGTTAAATATCAAATTAAAAACACCACATGCCCGGGTTAAAAAATTAGTTGAATTATGTATATATTTCAATTATGGTAGCTGCAACATTATTTTTTACTTTTACTTTCCCCATTTTGAAATTATGAATTTTTAAAAACAGGGTTATTATTGAAAATCAAATATCTGTATTGACTAATAAAAAAATCAACTGTTACTTTCATAGGGGTGGTTAAAAAATTCATAATTCAAAAACGGGGAAAGATATTCCAAATCTGTTTAGACGAATTCACAGGGGAAAGATTGAAGTATATTTAAGAGAAATTTTTAGTGGATTGGATAAAGGGTGCAAATTTGTAAACGGAAGAAATATTAATAAAATAAAAATTATAAATAATTTTACCGCTTAGCCAAATTTACACTGTTTATTCAAACAGTATTATGTTTTGGTATAAAAATTATCTGGGATCTGATTATGTAATTTTAAAATCTATCAGATTTCAATTAATAAACAAATAAGAAAACACAGTGAACTTAGCAAGCGATATTCGAAATCTGACATATATTCCCAAAATAGCAAGTCAACCAAATCACCCATGTTTCAACTATATCTTTGATTCAAAAACGGGGAAAGATATCCCAAATCTTGTTGAGACGAATACACAGGGGAATGATTGAGGCATATTTGAGACAAATTTTTAATGGATTAGATGAAGGGTGCAAATTTGGAAACGGAATAAATATTAATGAAATAAAAATTATATACTTACAATTTTTTACCGCTTAGCCAAATTTACACCGTTTGTTCAAAAAGTACTATCTTTTGGTTTAAAAATCATCTGGGGTCTGATTTTGTACTTTTGAAATCTACAGTAGATTAAAATCTATCAGATTTCTATTAAAAACAAACAAGAAAACACCGTGAACTTACCGAGCGACTTTTTAAATCTGACATATCTTACCAAAATAGCAAGCCAACCGAATCACCTATGTTTCAACCATATCTTTGATCCTCTGTACTCAACAACATCTATACAAAACCATTCAGTCTACCAAAACCATATCCTTAAAATTCTCAACTCTATTAACCACAGCATACCTAATATTCACAAAAATATTCTTTCCAAAATACCGCCCATAGTCCATTAAAATACCTAACACAAATTTAGATCTGAGTCAATAGAAAAAAAGAAGAAACAAATCATTTAATAATCAACAATCACTTTAGAACAATCCAAAAAAACTGGCTTAAAATTTAAGGGTCAGCGAAACTGGGCATAACTGATGAAAAATTGTATATTTTATAAAGTATAAAATGAATTTTAAGATATCTGATGTGGCCAGCACATTACCTTCCGTCAGTGCAAATGCAATCAAATCATATAGAGAATAAAATATTCTCTAATGCTTACAATAACATTAAATGTGAAAAATGATATTTAACAGCATTTTTTCAAGTTTGGTTGACCATGCTGCGTGGGCAGGTTGTGTGGATAGTTTGAGTGGGCATCTTGCGTTGGCAATTTGGGTGTGTATGTTACGTGGGCATGTTGCCTGGGCTGTATGGGTGGGCAGATTGCGTGGGCATATTGAGTGGGCAGTTTGGGTAAGCCGGTTGCGTGGGCAGTTTGAGTAGGTATGTTGCGTCGGTAGTTAGGGTGAGCATGTTGCGTGGACAGTTTGGATGGGCATATTGCGTTGGCAGTTTGGGTGGGCATGCTGCGTGGGCGGTTTGGGTGGGCATGTTGCATGGGCAATTTGGGTGGGCAGTTTGGATGGGCATTTTGCGTGGGCAGTTTGGGTGAGCATGTTGCGTGGGCAGTTTGGGTGGGCATATTGCGTTGGCAGTTTGGGTGGGTATGCTGCGTGGGCAGTTAGGGTGGGCATATTGCGTGGGCAGTTTGGGTGAGCATGTTGCGTGAGCATTTTGGGTGGGCATGTTGCGTGAGCAGTTTTAGTGGGCATGCTGTGTGGGCAGCTTTGGTGGTCAGTACAGAATTCAAACACTGTAAACCTTAGCACTGAAGTTTAAAGTGTGCCTAGACGGATTAGATCTACGTATAGACTATTATAAAACACTAACGGCGGAGCTCGGCGTAGCCGAGTTTTCGCTAGTAAAATTCTATTTCCTTCATAATACTCGTACAAGGCCAATAATTATTTTCTAGTGTACAACAATTATACCCTTCATTCAACTTTTTGCATGTTGCAGGAACTGTACAAATGATCATTTACCTTCAATTCTGTTTATCTCTGTGTCTGTTATATTTTGTGCAACTCAAGTGCAGTGCTAAGATGGACGAGCTGTAACAACAATATTTACTGTAATATTCTCGAGAATTCGGCTGTTGCTGACAATAGGTACGTTCTATCAGTGTCAGAAATCTTCCTACTTTTTCTAATAGTAGCTCAATGGTTATTGTTTTGCGTCAAAAACATCATTCCAACTTAATAGCTGGAAGCGTTGGTAAGAAGATCCATGGAGTGGTGATAAATTCAAAATTTTACGCGCCACATTTGTGAATGTTTAGGTTGTGCTAAAAACCGATCATTCAAAATGATCAACAATAAAAGAAATGTTATTTAATATAAGGGATAATATACTTTTAGTTAATAATTATTGTAATCTAATCTATAATTTTTTCTTCATTTTCAATCTAATATTTGCATGACAACATTTTGAAGATCCATAATAAACATACAAAGTTATCTTTAGTTGTTACTCAATAACATATAACCTCTGTTATATTTATTTCCTCCTCGCCCATTGAAAGTTATACTTGATAATGAGTCTGTTGTGAATAGCATTGTGAAGAATGCAATAAAACTAAAAGATAACACCATGTATTCTAATGTTATTTCTTATGATAAAACACCAAAACAACAGGCTGCTTATAAGGAATTAAAATTAGTACTTTTTTATAAAAGACTATCTGGTGGTGAAAAAATCTGAAAATTTGATACTTTAATGGTGTTCCTAAAATCATTTCTTTAAACTGACTCCGACATCCAATTATAAATCCTCAATTAACTGTGTCTATCAGAACGTCAGAGGTATGCGGACCAAAACTGCGGACTTCTGTGATACGAGTGCAAATGACTATGACATAACTGGATTAAGTGAAACGTGGTTAACGAAAGACATTTCTAGTGCCGAATATTTCATGGACTGTTTCACAGTGTATGGAAAAGACAGAAATATTGATGCTCTTGGTGTCTCAAGAGGTGGTAGAGTCCTTCTAGCAACAGGAAATCAACTTCACTCATCAGAAATAGATCTTAGTATGTTACATAATGAAATTCCGCACATTGATATCGTTGGTGCTAAAATAACTAATGTTAAATCTGCGCAAATCCAAGTATTTGTATTATATATTCCTCGCTCTGCAAAAAAGACGCTTCATAGCCTCCGTAAAATTTTTATACAACTTAATTCAAAATAATATTGACTGTCCCTGGCTACTCAATAAAATTAACTTTTATGTACCACGCTTACACTCACGTATAAATAATACTTTTTATTGCGCAAGACCACATACTAATTTGCTAAAAAAAATCTCCAATTAATATTATGTGCAATAATTTCAATGAAATTTGCTCCAAATGCGACATTTTTGAAGATAGCTTATCATTTATCACATCTATTATGAATGAAACTGTTGAATGAAAAGTTGTTTTGTTAAACCTTCAATATTTGTAAAATTGTAAATGTTTGTTATTTGTATAACTATACACTATTTTTGTACATTTTCATATTCTCTATTTGTTCTGTATTTTCCTTGTAATTGGGTGTTAAACCTGTTTGGAAATAAATGAATTATTATTATTATTATTATTATTATTTATTGGCAGTCATATCCTAATAAGCGTTCTATTGCTTTAAAAATATTCTTCTTCTGTATATAAACTCTTAAAACTTACTCATTAGCTTTAATTCTTTAATGAAGCATTTTCGATCCAAATTTGACTTAAAATTCGATTTTCTCTAGGACATCATAGCTTAATCCGTCTATTTTTAAATTAAATCAAAAATCATTCCTTACACTCAGTGGCGGAAGCGCGCGCTTGGGGCCTCAAAATAAAAAATCGTTTTATTTTATTATTTTCCTACTAAAAATAATTAATTTAATAGTATTCTCTAAATTAAATTAATGCTATCTATGCCATGTTTTGTGGCGGCCTAACGGTCATATTTCAAACCATGCCCTACTGACAATATAAACATAGAATATCCTTACTACTTACTTTAAATTTGGCGCTATTGCGGTTTGATCACAACTCTTTCAAAATACAGTTAAAAAATCGGTAGCCTACTTTCAACTTTTGCAATTCCCGCTCAATTTTAAATAATTTTCAAAAAATACTTTAGCTAACGGTAACCTAACGCACAGAACTCAATTTGACAAAATTCGGGTATATAATGTAAACTGATGATCCTCCTTGATTGATATGTACGGGTGGTTGCATGCATTTCGCGATAAAATGATTATTTTTTAAGCTGTATTTGTGAAAAATGTGACATTTTCGCTTATAAATTTTCAAAAATACTTACACATTGGCTGCTGTAATATTACCAAAAATGTAGTCTCTTCTGGCCGGATTTTTTTCTTTTCTTTAATATGATAACAATAAGATCAGTAAGTATTATAGGATGTATTTTTTCTCAAAAAACGTAATTTTTTTATTGTTTTGGGCTGAGAGACATCACATGATTCACGCGGCCCCCACACTTGATGCTTGTTCTAATGGCCGTAAGAATCATACGTAGAGTCAAAAATCTTGCAAAAATTGATCGTAACCATGCCCAAACAAAAACGCTTCAGTCAAGATATCGATGTGTGTGCAAAAGTTATTGTTTGACTTGCCTTTTTGAAGTTAATAAATGTACAACATAGTCGTTTACTTCCAATAATATAATTTTATGTTCCATTTATATTTTCATTTATACGTAGAAAAATACTTCATTTTTTTAATAACTGTTAGGGTTTGTGTAGTCGGTACTTGATGGAACATTTTAAAATATAATAATTGAAACACAACACTTGATTATTCCACAGATTTATTTCTTTAAGTTACGATCGTTTCGTCCTTTCGGACATCATCAGACAATAATATTACATTAAGAAGACAGGTATTTATATGTTCCAAACATGTTGAGTAGGGGTGAGTTGCTTACGGCTTTCCTAATTTCTAAATTTTCCAAAAGGTTTAATCTTAATCCTTTGTCAGCAATATGCAGAATGTCAAAATTTCCGTTAAAGTTATAATTGTTTTCGATGCAATGTTCAGAAAAACCAGTGGTGTAGCATTGTTTTGTAATTGAATCTTTATGTTCCTTGATCCTGTGTTTAAAACTTCTACCGCTTTGACCGATATATAGTGCATCACAGTTTTCACAATTAATTTTGTAAATTCCATTTAATTCTAATTTTGAGGTTTTTTGTTTGTTATTTGTTAATATTTTGCCTAAATTGTTTTTGTTTACTGATATGGTTCTAATTTTGTGATTAGTTAACTTTCGAGATACTTTTTCGCTTATTCCAGGACTATAATTTAAATAATGCCATTTGGTATTAAGATCAGATGTTTTACATTTACAATAAATTTGGTTTTGTACTAATTTTCTATTTTTCTTAATAATTAACTTATCTATTATTGTAGGGTTGTATCCGTTATTCGCTGCAATGTTTTTAATTGTGGTCAATTCAGTTTCGAAATCGAAGGGGCTTAATGGAATTGAAACCAATCTATGTACCATGCTGTGAAGGGCAGACATTTTTATTGAAGTGGATTGATTTGATTTTTGTGGGACAATGGCGTCTGAAAATGTAGGTTTCCGGTGGATACTAAATTTTAGTCTATTGTTGTTGTCTTTACTTACAGTTAAATCTAAGAAATTTATACAATCATTTACCTCTTTTTCCACGGTGAATTTAATATTGTTGTTTATATTATTTAAATAATCCAAGAACGTATTGAGTTGTCTATCTGTTCCTTTCCAAATGCAAAAGACGTCATCAACATATCTACACCAGAATTTAACAGAATGGTTAAACCTAGTATTTTCCATGATTAATTTTTCTAAATGATTCATAAAAATGTCAGCGAATAGCGGGGATAACGGTGAACCCATTGGAAGTCCTGAGTTCATTTTGTAAAACTTATCTTGATATTGGAAGTAGTTTTGATTGAGACATATATCAATAACGGTGAAGTATTCCATTTTTTCAATTTCATTAAGATTCTTGTTTTCATCAAGTAAGTTCCACAATATTGACCTCAGTTCATCTGTAGGGATAGAAGTGAATAAGCTACATACATCAAATGATACTAGTTTATCACCAGAATTAACTTCAATGTTCTTACTACGATTAATAAAGTCTGTTGTATTTGAGATACCATATGTTGACTGGAAATTTAATACATTTATCAAGTTTTTACTAACATGTTTACAAATTTTATATGCAGGTGCATTTATGTACGAAACTATAGGTCGATGGGACAGTCTTTTTTGTGCAACTTGGGCAGTGTGAACATTTGCGGAGGTCTGGGGTTCATACACTTGAGTCTGTATTTGTCGGTCGCACTAAACACGGATTCACATTCTCTTAGAATTGTAGTGACTTGTTTTTGAAATTGTTTGGTGGGGTCACTTTTAATTTCGGTACAATCACTTTCACTGATTAACTTCAAGGTTTTTTGGTGGTGTTCTTCTTTATCCATGATGACTACGGTGTTCCCTTTGTCCGCTTTGCATACAATTAAATTCTCGGTTGTAAGTTTACTCTTTAGATTTTTAATGATGTCCCATTCGTTTTCACTATGGGATTTTGGAGAATTCCATCGAATATTTTGTTTTATAGTTTTGGAAAGAGTGTATTTCGCGAGTTGTTTTTCTTCGGGATTGATTATGGAATTTGTAGCAATTTCGGTATTAATTATTAATTCATCTAAGTGTTTTTGTTTAAGTGATTCGCGTGGTGAATATTTTAAACCTTTTTGTAGGAGTTGATCTTCTTGTGGACTTAATTTTGTCTTAGATAAGTTAATAACTCGAGGAAAAAATTTTGGTGGTTTTGACAATTTATCTTGAATATTGACACGTTTCTGAAGCTTCACGAGATTATGTATCTTGTTCGTCTGTTTCACGAAACTATTGTGGATAATTTCTTGTACTGAGATTCGTATTTCACTATCTATTATATCAAACTCGATGGAGTGTAGAATTTTAGCTAGTTTAGTATGTATTACTTTCAGATGAGATGCAAGATTGTCTCTCCTAAAATACCATTTCTTATTTTCTCCGATAATCCAGTAGGTGTAGGCTTTTTCCACTGCTTTCCTTGATGTGTATGACGAGTGATTGCACTGGATCTTCATGTATTTTGGTTTGATATTATGTTTTAAACACTGTATGTTGAACCATATATGATTGGAGCACATTTTGAATTTCCAGTCAACATATGGTATCTCAAATACAACAGACTTTATTAATCGTAGTAAGAACATTGAAGTTAATTCTGGTGATAAACTAGTATCATTTGATGTATGTAGCTTATTCACTTCTATCCCTACAGATGAACTGAGGTCAATATTGTGGAACTTACTTGATGAAAACAAGAATCTTAATGAAATTGAAAAAATGGAATACTTCACCGTTATTGATATATGTCTCAATCAAAACTACTTCCAATATCAAGATAAGTTTTACAAAATGAACTCAGGACTTCCAATGGGTTCACCGTTATCCCCGCTATTCGCTGACATTTTTATGAATCATTTAGAAAAATTCATCATGGAAAATACTAGGTTTAACCATTCTGTTAAATTCTGGTGTAGATATGTTGATGACGTCTTTTGCATTTGGAAAGGAACAGATAGACAACTCAATACGTTCTTGGATTATTTAAATAATATAAACAACAATATTAAATTCACCGTGGAAAAAGAGGTAAATGATTGTATAAATTTCTTAGATTTAACTGTAAGTAAAGACAACAACAATAGACTAAAATTTAGTATCCACCGGAAACCTACATTTTCAGACGCCATTGTCCCACAAAAATCAAATCAATCCACTTCAATAAAAATGTCTGCCCTTCACAGCATGGTACATAGATTGGTTTCAATTCCATTAAGCCCCTTCGATTTCGAAACTGAATTGACCACAATTAAAAACATTGCAGCGAATAACGGATACAACCCTACAATAATAGATAAGTTAATTATTAAGAAAAATAGAAAATTAGTACAAAACCAAATTTATTGTAAATGTAAAACATCTGATCTTAATACCAAATGGCATTATTTAAATTATAGTCCTGGAATAAGCGAAAAAGTATCTCGAAAGTTAACTAATCACAAAATTAGAACCATATCAGTAAACAAAAACAATTTAGGCAAAATATTAACAAATAACAAACAAAAAACCTCAAAATTAGAATTAAATGGAATTTACAAAATTAATTGTGAAAACTGTGATGCACTATATATCGGTCAAAGCGGTAGAAGTTTTAAACACAGGATCAAGGAACATAAAGATTCAATTACAAAACAATGCTACACCACTGGTTTTTCTGAACATTGCATCGAAAACAATCATAACTTTAACGGAAATTTTGACATTCTGCATATTGCTGACAAAGGATTAAGATTAAACCTTTTGGAAAATTTAGAAATTAGGAAAGCCGTAAATTCCAAGAAAAACATCGTCAACGAGCAATTAGATGTAAGCAACTCACCCCTACTCAACATGTTTGGAACATATAAATACCTGTCTTCTTAATGTAATATTATTGTCTGATGATGTCCGAAAGGACGAAACGATCGTAACTTAAAGAAATAAATCTGTGGAATAATCAAGTGTTGTGTTTCAATTATTATACTTCATTTTTTTGTTGCGTAAGTGTCAAAATATTTTTCAATGTATGAATAAAGGAAAATATTTATTTATTTATTCAGTGTTTCATTGACATATTCATTACGAACGTCAACTATACTATTATTCACGAAAGATGACTATTCAAGGTTATTTGTTCGAAGAAATAATACACATCCCTTTACAGCAGTAGCTTAGCAACATTTTGTATTAGACAGAGAAATATTATTTGACCTATGTCTATTTAATTTACGTGGTGTGACAGATATACGTAGATAGTGTCATTACTTTCTAACACACTATAAATAATAATGACATATGTCGTAGAATTACAGATACCTAATTGTCTACTGCACTGCCCTCTGATGCTAATATTTACCCAGTGGCGTTGACGTTTAAATCAAATTATTATTCCTTGGTTTATAAATTAAGTCTATGTTTTTGTATTCTGCAAAAACGTAAGTGAAGAACATAAATCTTTCAGAAAGGCATTATTGAGAAAGAAACATAATTTTCAAATGAATTACTCTTATTTTTTCAGTTCCATAAATATTCCCGTTGCACACCTATGCATATTAAATGCAATGAAGTTATCTGCAAGTAATATTATATCAGACGGCTCACAAATGACCTTGAATAGTCATCTTTCGTGAATAATAGTTTACTTACATTTCAGGCCATGAGAATCAGCAATTGATTCACTTACATACAGGCCAAATGCAGTTTCTATTGTTTACAGCCGTGTTTCTGAGGTTGCCTAAAACTTACATTGACGCGAGCAGCGACAATTGCTTCTAGCAGCCTTTGAAGCATGCAGTGTTTGAGAATCAAGTGTTGATGCTCGCGGCCATTGTTGTAAATTCACTGAGCATCGCGTTATGATTCTCATGGCAGCCAACGTGTTAATATGAAGTACATTCATTTTATATGAATTTAGCCCAACTTTTTTTCATAAAAATGGCAAAATCGGTATAAATTTTGCCTTTTTGCTCTAATTTTTGTGGAATTTAATATTTTTCATGGTTTTGCAACTATATGTATATAAACTTCAAAATAAAATTCTTGAGAGGTGGATATTCTAGACTAGGTTAAAATTCAAATATGTTTTTGTTGTATATTTTATTAATGAACCCTGTTTTCAAATAAATCGTATATGTATTTGTATTATTATTTTTTACTAATAATTTAGAGTGCATGCTACAATAAAAGTAGTATGCTCACTATAATGGTACTAAAATATTTAGTGAGGGTGGTTTAGTGGGCCTCAAAATTGAATTGCGCTCGGGGTCTCTCAAGTGCTAAGTCCGCCACTGTTTACAGTGCTATATTTTTTTGACTCTTATCAAATATTAAGTGAATGAGTATTTGAGAACATTCAATTGTCTTCTCAAAATAGTTTATTGTGTATTTAATTTTTTACACTTTATCAATTTCCTAGCTGCTTTCGCAGATTGTAGTATAACAGAAACATTACTAAAATGGCATATGAATTTCATTTTCATATATGTTCCCATTTACCTATACGTACATACCATGTATAAGGTTCTGAACAAGAAGTAGAATATAATAACTAAGGAGTGGACAAATCGTATCTAGTCGCTATTGAAGTGTTCTCCAAAATGTAACATGAAAAACAGAGAAAGTAGAGAGAAAGATAGGTTGAGGCAGGCCAACATGGCCGGCGGTGGCTAACACGTTTTGTGCCAAACTGCACGAATGAGCATAAGAGTTGTAGCGATAAAGTTTCTTTATTTTTAGTCCCTAAAGATTGGGAAATGCTAAATAAGTGTCGTCGTGTTATATCACGAAAACACAGACTTTCCAACATGAAAGATTATGTTTGTGAGAGACATTTTAATGAAGAGGACATTATAAAAGAATGGAAATCTACAGATGTTAAGGTAAATAGAACATATTTCATTTATGTACAGTATGTATGAATCATGAAATTATACTACGTCGTCAGGACCGCTCCGTGCGGGTGGGTAGATTGTGCCCCGCACAAAGGCGCCTAACCATGGGAGGCGTCATTTCAAGACGATGTATAAAAAATATTATATTTTTTGCAAACTGGGTTTATTTGTAAAGATTATTATATTGAAATAATAATTGTGAAGTTATTGATCACAACAAAGAATATTTTGATTATAGCTCATTAATTACAAGACTGAATTCAACACTGAATTTAGTAGAAAAAAGTAAAATAAATATCCTTTTAAACGGATAATTACCTGGCATTGTTATGTTGCAAGCTATAACTGTAAAATTGTTAATTTCAACAAACGATATAATGCTCAAAAATATTAAATTCATATACGAATCAATAATACTAATTTCATTAGTATTAAAAATATGTGGAAGTACCTAAATATTACTTATAATACAATAACTCCTCAATATAATGTAAAATAATATGATTTCCTATATAATTGTATACGTCGTGTGTTAAACGCGGCCTACCTATATCTATCTCTCTCTTCACTAGCCTGTTACAATATGGGTGACGTTTTTCCTAACCTCTTGTCCATTCCTTACATATTATACTTCGTGGTTCTGATATACCAATATAATCTCAATACATACATACGTTTTTTGGGATATTTACGTAGGTAGCCATAAGAGCAATATTGTACATACATTTAACATATATCTTAAATATTTACAAATATTCTCTCAATCAGTCAAAGATATACAAAAATGTAATATTTTTATAATGGTACTACATTTACTGACAATAATATTAATTGTAATTCATATTTCAGTCCTAAATAATTTGAATCAGTTTTGTTGAAGGATTCCATATTATTGCTTTTAAATCAATGATATTTATATATACTTTATTTCAGTTGATATGTTGTATGGTAATCGTAATTTACTACTCAATAATATGACAAAATAAATATATACATGCATTTACAGGTAAACATTAAATTCATTAATTATGTATATCTTAAAAATCCTAAGTATCTATTTTTCACATGAATTTTACAAAAGTTATTATTTCAGCCACATAGAAATATGTATGTATAAAAACATTTTACTCTACACTCGGCCGTATTGTTACAAAACATCAATTTCATAATACAGTGAATAGTTTGTTACACTCTATCCAAGCATTATTTACAATATAATAAAAGACTGTTTTACAGTTCATTTATAAATTTTACTTAAGTTTCTTGTTATGTTGTTGTATTTGTTAAATCATCTTTTAACCATTGGGGAACATTTCTAATTCCAACTCTTTTTAATAGTTTCACCAAAGCAGTATTGTGACTTAAATAATATCTTTGTAGGAATTTCAAACTTTTTTCTTCCATAGGCGGATACTGTCTACCTTTCGATCGTCCTAAACATTTTGTTCGATCGTCATTGACAATTTGGCAGAAAAATCCTTTCTTTGGATCATATCTTAAATGTTTTGTATAATCAAATACAGGGATTATTTTTAAAAATCTCTGTAATTCATTCATAATATCAGCAGGATTTGACTTCAATAAGTCTCCATCAATAATATGTAATTGCTGCGGAAGAAAATATGATAACCACCGATCTAGATGAGTGGAGAATTTTCCTGGATTAAGGCAACGATTCCGTAAATCACGAATTGGTTTTGGGGCGGTGTCATTGGCAGTAATTACATCATGGAAGCTAAAATTGTTTGCTATTGGATCACCATGTGCACGTGTGTGTTGGTACCAAGAATATGCCCTCTTCGCAGGCGAGATGAGAATTGTAACTAGTTTTGCACGCGGGAGCAGTGCATGAACTCTTTTCGGAACTAAGTCTCCGTCAAAATACGTGGCACTCTTTTCAAACATGTAACGAGTTGTAGAATTTGGTTGTATTGGAAAGAAGTTCATATACCTACAAAATAAAGAAAATATGTAATGTCTATAATTGCAGCGTTACCATGATACATTTATACTATATACATACAAATATCAATTTTTAAAATTGGTGTTATGATTTAAAAAGTCTGCATCTGATATAAAAATATTTTTTCTTACAACCGTGTGTAAAGTACATACTTTATGCACTCTTTACAGTGAGTAAAGAGTCTCTTTTTAAGTACTACTCTGTAAAAAGTACTTTTTGTACTCAAGCATTGAAATATGTTTATTCGCGTTGCCTGAGCAACGTCCGAAATGTCAATTTCCCAGGTCTCCACCAGAAAAGCATGCGGAAAATTTCTGAAAAAAGCACTCTTACTTTTTAAGCATTTATTAAAAAACCTATATTTATAAAAAGTACAGCTTCTCAAACACCATTTGAGTAATAATAATAATAAAAATGGTGGAATATTGAATGAATTTAATTTTAAAACAGTAATTTTAGTCCATTTGGTTCATGTGGAAAAAAAATTCTGCTCGGAAATTGGTCAGATAAAGCCCTCGATAGCAGTGAAACACATAACCAACAAACGTAATATAAATTGTATCATCAAAGAAATAGTTATTTAACTATCGTGTATTAATGAGGGCGTTTAATGATTGAGCATCGTTGAGAGTTGAGATCTTTAATCGCCAATTAACACACGTGTTTATTACAATATTTTTTTAACCGAATATGCATTTGACTGATAATGGGCCCTATTCTGTTCGGTGGTTAATTATTAACCACTGATTAAAATTATGGGACCTATTCTGTAACTCAGTGGTTAATTTAACCATTAGTTAAACTTTTTAACCAATCAAGTACGTTGACATATAACAAAAAGAGGGATTTTTAGTTGTCAAATCAATATCTATTGGGTAAAAATTTTAACCAATGGTTAAAAATTAACCACAGAGTTACAGAATAGAGCCCAATCGGGCCTATTCTGTAACTCAATAGTTAATTTTTAAAATTTTCTTACTATTTGCAGCGATAAAAAGAGATAGCCGTTAAATTGAAAAGGTCTATTATTTCAAATCATTTTCACACAATTATTGAGATAAAATGTCAAACATTTGTTTGTCATGAATAAATTGAATGGGTAAACTCGAGTCTTCGGCCAAATCCCGCAAAATGTCAATTTGGTTCTATGTAGTACCGTCCTTAAAGTAGGTTACGTTACATTAAAGTATTTTTTGGAAATTTGCAAGCGAAAAAGTAACATTTTTCACAAATACAGCCTAAAAAAACTAATAATTTTGACGCGAAATGCCTATAAAATGAATGTAACAACCCAAGTGTTGTCAAATTGAGTTTTGTGTATTAGGTTACGTTATTTTTTTTATAAAATTTGCAAGCGCAAATCGCAAAATGTCATATTTTTCATAAATACAGGTATTCAAGTATTCACGGGTTTGATTATATCACGTCGTCAAGGCTATATTTGCTTATCAATACATGGTAGAGGACTGCGCGGACCTAATTTTTTCAATTCTATCTGGCCCGACTCATTATATTTAAATCCAGCCCGACCCGAGCCCTACACTTTTTTAAAACTATACTCCGCTGAAACGAGAGAATATGGAACTTATTTTTGAACAGAAACAAGTAATTCTATTGGTTCGGCTCCAAAATTGTCCACTTTAGACCAATAGAGTGACTTGCCTGTTAGTTCCACATTCTCTCGTTTCAGCGAACGGAGAATAATTACTTGTACCCGGCCCGAACCAGAATAAATGTTAATTCGACCAGAATAGAAGCCCGATTTGAAATAAATGAAATTACAATTACTATAAATCCAATAATAAAAATTTGATGTGGCCAGCACAATACCTCGCGCCATTTAATTCACGGATTACATTTTTGTTTAGTTAAATATATATAGTATGTTCAAAAAAATCCTAACTCGGAGTAAGTTATGAACAAAGAAACGTTATGCCAATTTAAAAATATTTAATTATATATATATATATATATATATATATATATATATATATATATATATATATATATATTTGACATGAGATATTGTCAAAAATGTTATCTAAAAAATCAAAGTTTTTCTTCGTGAATCTTATTTTAGAAATGGAAACAAATTAGAAAACGGCGAATGTCAATATACGGTATCCTTTTTTATTGTTTTTTCTTCTTAAAATTACATTTCAAGATCAATTTTGACATCTTGACTTTTGAATTGAATAATGATTAGACTTGCGTTTCTATAGACTATGTTTACACGTATAGCAAAAAAGTACTTTGACTTGACTTTGACTTTCAAAAGGCGACTTTTGCCGTTATGTAAACACTCTCGCCTATTACTTTTCTTCCTAAAGTCAAGTCCAAAATAGAATAGACTTGACTCATATAAGTGACTTTTAAAAAGTTGTGTGAACCAACGAACGAAACATACTTTACTTTACTAACAGTGACATCTAGTTTTCATCCACAAATTTCTAGTAATTGGATATTTAATTACACAATTTTGTGTTTTATAAGTGAATTTAAAATTTTCACAAATTTTAAAATATTTTATGCGATTATTTTGTAATCTATTTCGCATCCAATATTGTTGCTGCATAGTTATATTATTTAAAAATATAGCGCTTAAATTTAGTAACTAGTTTACTATCCCTTTTTTTTTATAAATAATTTATTCTAAATTATGATTATATGATAATAGTTAAATAGGTAACTTACATCACACGTATTATAACCAAACTTTACTTTGCTGTCAAAGTCAAAGTTGAGTGAAGGACAAGTAACAAACGTAAAGTCAAGTAGATTTGACCCTTATGTGTAAACGCACCATTAAATTGGCTTTTCATAAGTCGCCTTTTGAAAGTCAAGTCAAAGTAAATTTTTCTCATACGTGTAAACGTAGTCTATGTTCACAGCCTACTCCGAGTTAGGATTTTATTGCACACACAGTACCTATACTATTATTCACGAAAGATGACTATTCAAGGTCATTTGTTCGAAGAAAGAATACTTATCACTTTACAGCAGTAGCTTAACAACATTTTGCATTAGAAAGAGAAAAATTATTTGACCTATGTCTATTTAATTTATGTGGTGTGACAGATATACGTAAATAGTGGCATTACTTTCTAACACACTAGAAATAATAATGACGTATGTCGTAGAATTACAGATACTTAATTGTCTACTACACTGCCCTTTGTGCTAAAAATTACCCAGTGGCGTTGCTGTTTAAATCAAATTATTATTCCTTGATAGTTAAGTCTATGTTTTTGAATTTTGCAAAAACATGAGTGAAGAACATAAATCTTTCAGAAAGGCATTATTTAGAAAGAAACATAATTTTCAAATAAATTACTTTTATTTTTTCAGTTAAAATGTGTCCATAAATATTTCATGTTACACGCCTATGCATACGAAATGCAATGAAGTTAACTACAAGTAATATTATATCAGACGTCTCAAAAATGACCTTGAATAATCATCTTTCGTGAATAATAGTTTACCTACATATTTCCAAATGCTGGCCAACTGCATTAATTTCCTTTGCATATAATTATAATGTTTGATTAGTACTTTCTTCTTCAGGATATTACCGTTATTTTATTTTGTGATGTGACATTCATTTCTTTTCAATTTCAAACATCAAAATTAATTTATGGTTTAGGTACATATTTTATAAATTCATACTTTCGTATTTTCTTCTTAAAATACTACCATTATTAATTTGAATTAATTAATTTATTGACAGTGACATTTATCTGTCAGTTACATACATTTGAAATCTGAACTGTGTAACCAAGGAGATATACGTTTATCTTAAGTATAGGCTCTGGGATTTATGGAATAAATTATTTTATAAATGTATTCTTTATAATAGATATTTATACACCAAGTGAGTTAAGATAATCTTCATTCGTTGCCGTTAAATGATATTTTATTAGAGAAATTGCGGGAAGACTCAAACAAGTTATACTCATACATGCAGACACACATATACATTATAATAATAACGCAAATTTACATCTATACCTTGTTCAACCTTAAGAATGAAGCATTACGTAAAATAGGTCTTATACAGAATGTGCAACGAAACGCGGAGTTTAACATAAGTAAAAATGTGCGGAAATTGGCTACCCTGTACATTTTAAAGAAAAAGTACAAGAATAAAACGTTTAAAATTAATTTTTTGCTTTTACAAAGTATTCATTTAATGCAATAGAATATCTGTAACACTAGATACAGTGTGTTCAAAAAAATTCCTAACTCGGAGTAGGCTGTGAACAAAGAAACGTATGTCAATTTTAAAATATTTAATTAAATGTCAATTTGACATGAGATATTGTCAAAAATGTTATCTAAAGAAATCAAAGCTTTTCTTCTTGAATCTTATTTTAGAAAAGGAAATAAATTAGAAAACGGCGAATGTCAATATACTGTATCCTTCTTTATTGTTTTTCCTTCTTACAATTACATTTCAAGATCAATTTTGACAACTTGACTTTTGAAATGAATAATGATGAGACATACGTTTCACTGTTTATAGCCTACTTCGAATTAGGAGTTTATTTGAACACACAGTATTTAGAAAATACATTATTGTCAGACAGGGAAATAAAAAAACAAATAAAACAAAATCTGACTGTTCAGTTCAGTGTTATTGATGTTAATTGTAGTAATCATTGTTCTTTTATATTATTTCCGTCGTTTATTGGCTAATATCCGAGACGGTTTTATACTGTAAGAGTTAAACTTGTCTGACTTTAAGTTTTACTAGTGATACGTTAACTTCGTAGTTTGTATATTTTTCATATACATTCATACCACTCGGTACTTTGGAAGTAAATTTATTTGTCGTTAACAAAACTGCCCACAGGCCCGTAGCCAGATTCAATATTTTGAGTGGGCATTTTAAATTTTAGAGTGGGCAATTTAAATTTTATATTGAGCAACTCTAATTTTAGATGAGGCATTTTTTAATATAAAATAATTTGCTATAGAATATACATTTACTACAGCAATCTACTCGTATAATTTGTTTACAAAAACACTAAAAAAAATTCAAAAAAAAACAAAAGATAGCTTGTAGCTGACAGCACTATTTAGTTCATTCTTATGGAACAAGGTATAGTCATAGTGCGTTATAATCTTACCAATCTAAACCCTTGTGATAGTTATTTGCATTGAAAAACTGAATCTCCTCAAAAGTATCTGGACTTGGAAGATTACTTGCTATAGAGGGGTGAAGAGATAAGAATGTATATAAAGCAGTTGTGCCCGTTTTCTGTGGTCCAATAACTAAGAAGCTGGGGAGAGATTCGCAAGATTTGTTTCTAGACCATATTTTCTTATGTCTGATGTCTCCACAAGGATCCTACAACATATTTTATTTTTAAATTAATCGTAGTGAATAAACAACAAAAATTAAAACTAGATTTCAGTATATAGTTTTACTTTATGAACAAAATTATGAAACAATCGAAAAATTCTCTACTGTTTCCTAAATATATTAGTTACGCAGAAGCACGTGATCCATAAAGTAATACTTAAGTCTAGGTAACTTAAATAAATGTTAATTCCAGTGGGTATTACAAAATAACATGGTGCTTCAATATAATAAAGCTAATATAAAACAATTTTAGAAATAAATAATTTTTACTAAAGTATTTTTCTTTTAATGTTGATTGCATGTATACATACTTTCAATAATATTTCAAACCAAGAAAACATTATTTACTGTGATCTATCGCTTTCCAATATAAAAGTGCTATGAATTTCCTCAATAATCCAATTATAGGAGTTACAAAAGAAAGTTGAAATACAGATACAATGGCTCGTACCACGAGCACGGTTTTAACTAAAACGCTATTTTAAGAAATGTCAAATTCAAATTTCAATATTTAATTTCGCCCTTATGTTTAAAGAACGATTTTTTTTTAAAATGTTTGAATACAAACCATCTTCTTTAAAATCATATTTTGATAAATTTTATATTATTTATTATTAATATTAAATCATGAAATTTGACATTTCTTAAAACAGTGTTTCAGTTAAAACCGTGCTCGTGGTACGAGCCACTGTGCTGTATATACTTTCACATCAATATCAAGTACTTATATGAGAAGATAATGCATTGTTGCCAGCTCATTATTTTCAGGTAAGTTTATATTATCATATTTTATACAAATTTCATACAGAAAGTTTCTTGTAAAAATTATATGTTTCCAGTAAAATTATTTCACAAACATACTAAGGTAAATTTATGATACTTTATTTCTTTATAATTTTTTATCCCTAAATACATTGTATATGAAAAAAAAATAAGCAATTAAACCGAATACAGAAAAAAATTCTTTATACTCTGTTCCATTTAAGCCATTCAGTAGATGAAGTTGGCAACAGCGCAAACTTGAAGTAGCCGAAATTACATTGGATAAACTTGTCTCTTGTCTCGAATTTCAGCCAATCAGAGAGGTCAAAACTATTCCCTATGCTCTGCAATACTGAATGGCTTAAATGGAACAAGGTATAGTATTTATAAGATATACAGAATGTTAAAAAGCGGACTATAGGTATTTAACATAGGAAATTAGTTTTTCCTTGCGGAATACTTCTTATTTAATTTTAGACACAGAAGTTTCAAATAAAAGTTGCAGAATATTAAATTCTACAACTAAATCACTGAACAGATTTTATTGTGTACGTTTAGTAAACTGTAAAATTGAATTTGAAATTTTATAATTATTGCTTATTTGTAGTGATAGCCATGGAATTTTTATTTTGCAGGTTCAGGTTATAAAATAAAAATAAATAAATCTATTCAATGATTTATGTGTAGAATATAAAGAAAAAATGTTTTTCGTCTACCTGTATGAAAAGTGAAATTTTACGTACTTATTTTCGGCCGAAAAACAGTCACTTTTCTTAAGGTTATTATTTTTCGTTCGCAAACTTTTTTCGTACGCTAAGCCTACTATGATTTTATAATTATTGTAATTGTATGTACGAGTACTACCGGAATTATAAATTACAAATAATAAAGGAGCAAATTTTTTAAAATGTTGAATTGAATTTGGTTTAAATATGTGCACAATTATTAATCAATTTAACTGTATTAAAAATTATTAATATTGAAATGACTGTAATTGTTAATCTAAGATGCCGCTGGATGGAATTGTTCTTGAGGTTAATTTGTTGGTTTTGTTGTTGTCACCTACCAAATGGCGTGTTGTTTATGTGACTATGACGTGACTGTGTCTTGCAAACCAAAACATAGCTAACGAGCTGTGTCTGATTACTTTTCAGACCGGAAATTCGTTCTTTATTGAGCTAGCTCGGAAAATTGTTTATGAGAAATCGGAAAAGTATATTTCATAACGAGTATCGAAAATTAGAAATATCGTGCGAGCAATACGATATTACTTTCGAGCAAGTTGTGAACACTATTTTTTAGACGACCACAAAGAATAACATAAGTATTTTCAAGAATTTTATTTCAAATAACAATTCAATGCCTACTGCTTTTTTTGGAACAATCAAACAAAGCAAACCTGCCTGGCTATGTTGTTTTGGTCTCATTATTGCGATATAATCATATTATGTTACTACGATATTCCATATTATGCTAGTTGTATGATATTTTCAATATTCTTAAGTAGGTTACTGTTGCGATATCTATTATTTTCTGAAGTGGCCGTCTGAAAAAAATATTGTACCCAATATGACCTGAAAGTGTCTTTACTGGGCTCACAAGCTCCAAAAGTTCGTCTACGGCTCGCTCTAGAATATGCGCTTGCTCACCCAGTAAAGTAGCAAACTGAAACTGGCGGCGAATTTCTGGGGGCCAAACTGTATTAATATCAGCTGTGAACAATCCTGACCGATAGAAATTGTAACAAACTTTGAACGTGTTTTACCATACACATAGATATATTTATGGATACTACAACAACTACTACTAATAAACAATAATAATGATAATTCCACTTCAAAAAATAAATAAATATATCATCACGGCATATAAAAAACATTTGAAAACGTCAAAATCGCAGTTTGCTATCGATAAAATAGGAACGAAGGCAAAATGCAAGTGGATAAATTGTATATTTTTTTATTTACCTTCTCTATGGTAACGCATTGTTTCGAATATTTTTGATATATCAAATAAATAAATTTATTTTCAATTCTCAGTTTATTACTTGAAGAAGAAATGAATTCTCGATTTGGAAATATTTCTAAAGACAAAATATTAAGTGAAGTAGAAAATACGGTTCCTACAACATCAGGTAAAGCAAAAATTGTATT
The DNA here is from genome assembly GCA_963082715.1 of Harpalus rubripes. Lineage (NCBI taxonomy): Eukaryota > Metazoa > Arthropoda > Insecta > Coleoptera > Carabidae > Harpalus > Harpalus rubripes. Next base: position 2,044,747 of record OY720460.1, on the reverse strand, counting down.
TACAATCTACAGATTGCTACTATGGAGTTAATGACAGTTTAGAACGTCAAAATTTAATAAAAAATAATATGAACAAGTAAAGTATAAATAAACACATTTTCATAATAAAGCAAATCCTTCTTCTCCACATTGAATTCTTAAAAAAACGAAGTATAACAAATAATGACGTTCAAATGGAATTATCTTGACAAATAGCACTTTAGGTTTAATTTTTATCACGGAATATTTTTTCTCCAACACTATTTTGGAAACTACACATTCCACAATTAAAAATTATGTTGGAATCAGTATTATTCCAACAACCGTGTGGTATAATTCCGTATGCCGTTTGGAATAATTCCACACGGTTTTCGACAAATCAGAATGTTTAGCCGCATATTAGAGCGGAATATCAAATATGTTGATACGGTTGCTATGGTTATGACTCTATGTTTTATATTTATTTATTTATTTCTGAATTCGCGTTTGCCGTTTTGAACGCTTTTGGTGTTTTCTGTTAACTTTTACAGATTTTTGGAGATCTCTAGAACAGTACGTTTATCTAAATAATAATATATTACTTAGAAAATTAAATAACATTTTGTAGAGAAAAATGTTAAGTGATAATGAAGATATAGATATGGAATGTAATCCACTAGAAATAAGAGAACTTGCTAATGATACAGTGGGCCAGTCAAAAATATTATTTGATAGTCTTATTGGAGAAAGTATAGTCTACAACACGTTTGGAATGGCATAATCCACTCCCGCAAACCGTAATCCTCGCCTTCGGCTCGGACAACAAACTTTTTGCAAAACAGGCCGAGAGCAACACGGGGGTTTTCCCTCCTTTACGCATCAGCCCTACATTCTGTAAAAAATCAAATAAAAAAATAAAATTTTAATAATCCCACATGTTGATGTCAAAAAATTATTATAAAAATTACGTCGCAATAAAGTAAAGAGAAAGAGTTATTGCACAAATAGTTGTAAATCCAAATGGAGCCCATTCTTGAACATTTCTTTCTTCAGGTAATCAAATTTTTGCTTCAAATTATAGAAATTTATATCAAAATCTAGGCATTTATTTACATATAAAATTTTTTTATAGGTTATAATGTTTCCAACCGATTTGACTCCAACAAGAGAAAATGTAAGTAGAATATTCCTTAATGTCGACAATAAGAATAAAAATAACAGTATTGAAAGTGCACTAAGGACATTAACTATTTAACATTTGTCAATGAAAATAATTTTTTGAAGAGTGTATAAAACAAAGACGGAAAACCCCACGTTATGCTTTCTCTCTTCGTACAATATGAAGCTAACGGCGCATTCCAGTTGTATACAGTGTGAACACTGAAAACCGTGGCATTTTTTTTTTTAAATATCATCTGTCCCGCAAGACTATAATAGAAGTTTTTGATATGGTTAGAAAGAGTATTTAATTTGGCATCGAAGAGTATGTAAATACTCCTAATTTAATGGCTTATTAGTGAAATATTTGCAAAAGTATAATGCAATTTGACAGTTATTAATTTATTAAAAACAGTAATCATGGAAACGTATTCCGTAGCTGAATTGGTTAGATCGGGGCACTGTAATAATTATTCACAAGTTCAAATCCTGCCCGCCTTATAAATATTTTTTATTTTTTTTGTAAAATGTATTATTAAATAAATTATAAAAATAAAATCTAAATTGTTTGGTAAATCAAGTATTTTATAGAATAAATCTACGAGAAATAAAATAAAAAAAATATTATTGTACCTAAAGCACCTTATATAATTAAAATTAATAAAAAAATAATGAATTCTATAAAATTCTTGATTTACTAAACAATTTATGTTTTAATTTTGTATTTTTTTAATAATACATTTTACAAAATAAAATAAAAAAATAATAAAAATATAAGGCGGGCAGGATTTGAACTTATGAATATTTATAACGGTCCCCCGATCTAACCAATAGATCATTTCAAAAATGCCCGCGACCCCTACGTGTTTATTTTTTGAACTAAAAACTTAGTGCCGTTAAATGGCGGCGTACGATAAATGTCAAAAAGAATTTAAATAAAAAGTAAGTCAAATGTTTATGCTGAAAATAAAAATTTATCGCAATAAATGTAGTATATTCATCAGTTATTTATAAATTATGTTAATATGTTATATTTCATGTAGTAACCTAATTTTTTATTTTAGATTATTCGATTATCAAGAAAATATTTAGGATATTTATCTTGCGATGATTTTTTCCCAGTAACATTAAAATAAATTCAATTTCCACATATTTTATTAAATTTTTTGGTATCCATTGCTGTATGTTTATTCTACGTGATCCACTCTTTTCTTCCGCTCATATTTTGAGAAAAAGAATGAAATCAAAAGGTGTTTTTTTTCAATTATTATTACAACCCGGTACGCAACGTATAGTACCCGTCATAATTACAATTATTAATTACTTTTCCAATGGAGAAACAAATACTAACCAATAAAAATAATCGAACTGTCACCTGTCATATCGTAAACAAAGATGGGTATACGGCACTTACAATGCACTAACTTTTGTTATCTTTGTCCAAAGTTTGCACATGCGCATTGAATTTTTGAAATGGTCTACTCAGCTACGGAATATGCCATATTACTATCTCCATGCGCATGCTCAAAATGCACCAATCATATGCTCGGGAGTACAGCAGAAATGAAACCAATGTTATCTTATGGGAAAAATTGTATTTTTAAAGCAAAATATTATTTTATGTAGACGTAAATGAACGATCATTTTTTTCTTGCAAGTTTCATTTCATGTTTAACTACTGGATTCTGCCCTTATAATATATAATCAATCAAATAAACATTAAAATTAAAATAATTTAAGCGCCTGTTTACTCTTCTGTCACTGACAGATAACACCAAACCAAAACTAATGTTTTGTAATAGTTGTGATTCTTTTGTAAAGTGCGAAATATATATTTTTTTAATTATTACCTGTTTACTATTGTTGCTTTCCGGATTGTGATTTGAATCCATTAATTAAAAAAGAATATCTTTTCCTATTTTTCCTAAGGATAGTACAGAGAAAATAAGTTAGTATTGCCAACTTAATTGGAAAAATTAAAAAATAGTTTGTCACCCTGGCACGCTTTTTTCATTTCATATATTTGCCGGCAGAGGCGCTATAGTTAATAATATGGTCTATACGTTTCCATGATTACTGTTTTTAATAAATTAATAACTGTCAAATTGCATTATGCTTTTGCAAATATTTCACTAATAAGCCATTAAATTAGGAGTATTTATATACTCTTCGATGCCAAATTAAATAATCTTTCTAACCATATCAAAAACTCCCACTACTCTTGCGGGACAGATAATATTTGTAAAAAACCGTTTTCCCGTGTTAAACGCCTGTCACGGTTTTCAGTGTTCACGCTGTATATTGAATTCAGTAGTTCATATAAATAAGAAAATCTGGTGTGGCCAGCACATGACCTCTCACCAATGAGCCGATTTCACATTTTATTAAAAGCATTTTTTCTATTTTGGTTCTTTAATATGTACTTTATGAAACCCATTTGTATGTCATAAAGTACTTCTTTATGACATCCAAATGAGTTTCATAAAGTACATATTAAACAACCGAAATTTAAATTCCTGGACATGAAATAACGTACATTTTTTGGAAAAATAACCAAAATAGAAAAAATAGTATAAAATACACGTTTCATAAGACATTTCAGCGTACTTGTCCCCTTAGAAAACTCGCGACAAGCTGCTCGTTTCTAAGAATGACGCATGCGCTAAAATCATGTCTTACGAAACTTGTATCTTAATGTACTATTAAATGAAAATTTATGTAATATTTTTCATAGTAATAAAAAAATCATAATTTATTGTTATTGTCGTAAAAAATTAAATAAAAAGATTGGCGCCAGAAATAGTCATGAAAAACAACCCCCCACTCCTGTGACGTTGGAGCACATACCGTACGTCATTCGTAACCAATAGGAAAACAGTTTACGTTATTGATATAAATAAAAGTAGGCGATACTTTGTCACTTGTTAAAACGTATGTGCTCTGATGTCACATTCTGTTTCAGATCACCTGACTATTGCAAAATATTATATAAATTTCAATAATTAATTGTAAAATATCTAATGGATATTTCGTGATATTTTCACATTTGAGGCTCTTTAAAGAACAATATCTTTTAAAATTTAGTACTTAGAAGTCATAAAAATTCTTGCAACAGCCCTATTCCATGTTTTAATATATACCGGGTGTCTACTTTTTTTTATGAACCATAGGAAATACAATGATAAAATTTTCATCTGGCTGTAAATTCTGCCCTATTAATTTTAGAACTAAAGTGTAACTAAAAAAAATCTTCAGAATTAAATACTGCATCAAATGAGAGCCTAAATATATTGATATACAGAGTTTTCAAAAATAACTGATTTAGTTGGCAATAAAAAAAAATATTTACATACATAAATTTATTTCCTGTCGTTGACACAGTTGACATTTGAAAATTTTAAATTTGAGTACATTTACAATTTTTTATTAAAATCGCTGTCGTTTGCCTTACCCACATCTTTTTATTTCTTACATTAGCCGCAGAGCAATAATCTAAAGTATTTCAATCATTCGAAATTCTATTATCTAGCAGGTCTCTGGCTCTGATATAACCTATTTGTTTTTATTCTAAAAATGACATGTCAAATAGTATTTCCGCTTTTACCTGGTGTTATGTAAACTGTGGCATTAAAAGATCCCCAGAATCGTTTTGCCAACCGAATCAGTCATTTTTGATCACTCTGTAATAAGTTCTTGTCATGAGATTAACACAAAATAAAATATTCGTCTTTAAGCTTTTTACAGAATGCCATGCAAAACGGAACATACAATTCAAATAGTCGTATTATTTGACTATGACAGATAAAAGTTTATTGATTGTTAATACTGTTCCATTGAGTTTTTTCTGCGATGGTAAATGTATCCGTGCTTACTGATAAATACGAGTACATTAATTCTATAATTATTAAAACTTTATGACACATGTCATCTGCTAAACTCAAACAATACAATTGTTTAACATTTTGTGCTATTGCTCATGGCACTCTGTAAATAGCCAAAAATTATTATTTTTATTTTGCCTACCTTTTGCAAACGAAACGCATGTAAACAATAATTTTGGACTTGTTAGATGCAATTTTTAATTCTGAACATATTTTGTATTTACACTTATGTTCTAAAATTAATAGGGCAGAATTTACAGCAATATGAAAATTTTACTATTGTATTTCCTATGGTTCATAAAAAAGTAGACACCCCGTATATATTTTAAATATAATATATTTTTCACGAAAATCTGTTTAGAGCATCAAGTAAACTATCACTTCCAGTTTATCAATTTTACTCAAAATCTATTATGATATTTCCCTTCATACAAAAGTCTTAAATAGCAAATTTGAAAAGTTTTGGAATATATCATAATTTATTTTTCACGAAAATCTGTTCAGAGCTTCAAATAAAGTATCACTTTCGGTTTATCAATTTTAACCAAAATCTAATATGTTGTTCCCCTTCATATAAAAGTCTTCAATACTATATTTAAAAAAGGTTTGGAATATATCCACAATATATTTTTCTCGACAATCTGTTCAGAGCTTCAAGTAAAGTATCACTTCCGCTTTCTCAATTTTAGCCCAAATCTAATATGTTATTCCCCTTGATATAAAAGTCTTAAATACTAAAATACGAGTTTTTCATTAAAAACTGTGATGGGCTTCAACTAAAGTATCACTTCCGGTTGTCCAATTTTACCCAAAAGCTAATCAACTCTTTACTTGAATGCATAAAGCTTAAATACGAAAAAGAGAAAGTTTTGGAAGTTTGATATGAGTTATTGTTGAGGAAAAAATCGTCACACAGATTAGATTTCAAATACAAATATTTGAAAGTTTCAGAAAATAAAATAAATAATTATTAGAATACTTCATTGTTTCATAATTTTTTTTGGATAGGTACTTGATTATTATTAAAAATTAATATATCTCAAAAACTACTGCACATGGCAAGTTTTAGGAAGAGTATGTATCTTTTTTGTGTATTTTTGCACTGTAATAGTTTGTTAGTAAAAATCAAAAAAAAATTAATAGGTAAAAAATAACGACGAAAATCTTTCAAGGTTTCCCCATAGCACGACTCGGGTTAAGTACCTAGTATCCTTTTACCATGTTTTAATTTTTTTTTTAGAATTAACAAAAATATGCCTGTTGAGGTGCACTTTCAAAGGGCTGTAACTATGTAACGAAACGTTTACGGACATACGTTCATATAACAATTTTTACTCAAAATGTTTTAGTCAAGTCAATGAAGCGGAAAAATTTGGTAAAACTTCTAAACCCACTAAAACAAATCCGATCTTGATGATTTTTTCTTTTAAATGTTTGTTATATTTAATTATTCAAAATCAGAAACATTTCAGCTGGGGCACTCAATTATTTATACAGGATATCCGGATTTTAAAAGCCACCATTGGGGTCTCGGGAACTATAAGAAATACGATTTCAGTTATATGGGACTTGTGGTGCGCCTTTGCGAAGCCATCTTAGACGTGTTTTTGTTTTGCCAAAATTTCTCATAGGTTACTGGATAATGGGGGAGTACTGAAGTAGGTCGAATTTTTTCATTTTGAAATTATTGCTAAACTATCAGTAATCGAGAAAAAAATTTCAAATAGAAAAATTAGATAATTTTATTGTCTATGCAGTGGTGTACGAAAATAATTTTTCTATCGGCAAATTTGCGAAATAAAACACAAAATTACATTTTTTTAAATAGAAGCCATATTTGATTATTACTTAAAGAAAATACTTATTTTTTATTTCTTTCGATTAGTATAAAGGTTATTGTATTTTAAATATGTTTCACCCTTCAAACCATAGATTTTTAGCAATTTTATTTATCATATTATATTGCTAAGTAATATAAAATATAATGGAATAAAATGTTTTTGTAATATGTACTTTCTATCTTTATGTACAACAAGAGGCTTACCGTTCCGATATCGGAAAACCCCAATCCTCAGATCTAGGTACAAAAAAAAAAACTTTTATAATATGCTTAAGATTGGTCTAATATAGTCGATTCAATGAAGCGGGTATTAATATTTTATATTACTTAGCAATATAATATAATAAAAAAAATTGAAAAAAATCTATGGTTTGAAGGGTGAAACATATTTAAAATACAATAACCTTTATACTAATCGAAAGAAATAAAAAATAAGTATTTTCTTAAAGTAATAATCAAATATGGCTTCCATTTAAAAAAATGTAATTTTGTGTTTTATTTCGCAAATTTGCCGATAGAAAAATTATTTTTTCTTCAAGCGTATTATAATATGCATATTATGCTACTATACACACGCTGTAGAAGATATTCATTGTCTTACTAGTACAAAAATGTTGTTATTGTTGTACTAGTAAAAAAATGTTAGTTTCTTAGTTCACCGCTGGCGGCGGCAGTAGCCACAGCAACACAGATAATATTGAAAATTGTTATTTGACAGTTGAATCGTTTGTGTTTTGTAGTGTACACGGCCAGCTTTGACTAAAATTGCAAATTTTACAAACAAAAAAATTCCAAAAAAATGTCAAAAAATTATTTGAAACACTTGAAGAAAAAATAGTATATGTCATTCGGAGTAGAACGCCCTTTTTGTGTTTTACCCAGCTTGCCAGGCCTCGGCTGGCGCCTCGGCCGCAATAGCTGGGTTCAACACAAAAAGACCGCTTTCTACTCCTAATAACATAATATACTATTCTTACACCACTGACTAGACAATAAAATTATCTAATTTTTATATTTGAAACATTTTTCTCGATTACTAGTTTAGCAATAATTTCAAAATGAAAAAATTCGACCTACTTCAGTACTCTCCCATTATCTAGTAACTTATGAGAATTTTTGGCAAAACAAAAGCACATCTAAGATAGCCTCGCAAAGGCGCCCCACAAGTCCCATATAACTGAAATCGTATCTCTTATAGTTCCCGAGACCCCAATGGTGGCTTTCAAAATCTGGACATCCTGTATAAATAATTGAGTGCCTCAGCTGAAATGTTTCTGATTTTGAATAATTAAGTATAACAAACATTTAAAAGAAAAAATCATCAAGATCGGATCTGTTTTAGTGGGTTTAGAAGTAAAAACCTTTATTGACTCGGCTATTTCCCCGAATATGCGGTATATTTTTAGCGCACCCATTACGGATCATCTTTTTTATGTTTTTTTAAGTATCTTGTATAATAACAACAGACCAAAAGTATTAGTACATTTCATAGTAAATTTTTCGAATTAAACTTAATGATCACCACTGATATTTTCTATCTTCTTTGTTTTTGAACTATAGAAAAATGCCCAGTTGCACCAACACGGGTGTGACCATTAAACAAAAAAATGCAAATAGAAATTTTGATAGCAATGTAGAATAATTTATTTGAAATTTCAATTCGATGCCATATTGTTAATTTAAGGAACCAATAAATTTAAGTTATGTTAGTGCAACCGGCCAAAACTTGTTTTTCGCTAATTTCGTAAATATCTTACATTTTGCTTATTATAAAAAGTACAGGAAGAATATTTAAATGAACAACATACATACGTTTTCATGTAAAAATCTAATGTTTTTGTTATAACTTGACAATTAGGTACTAAATTTTCAGAAAATTTAAATACACTACAATAAACGTAAAAAGAACGAATAAATATAGTCATATATTTCGGCCCGTATTACAAGCGTACTTTTATAATAAAAGCGAATTCGTAATACAGGCCATTATGTATAAACTATTATTCACGAAAGATGACTATTCAAGGTCATTTGTGAGCCGGCTAATATAATATTACTTGCAGATAACTTCATTGCATTTCATATGCATAGGCGTGCAACATGAAGTATTTATGGACATATTTTAACTAAAAAATAAGAGTAAGTAATTTATTTGAAAATTATGTTTCTAAATAATGCCTTTCTGAAAAATTTATGTTCTTCACTTATATTTTCGTAAAATTCAAAAACATAGTCTTAACTATAAACCAAGTAATAATAATTTGATTTAAACGGCAACGCCACTGGGTAAATATTAGCACAGAGGGCAGTGTAGTAGATAATTAGGTATCTGTAATTCTACGACATACGTCATTTTTATTTATAATGTGTTAGAAAGTAATGCCACTATTTACGTATATCTGTCACACCACAAATTAAATAGACATAGGTCAAATAATATTTCCAATACAAAATGTAGCTAAGCTATTTCTATAAAGTGATGTGTATTCTTTCTTCGAACAAATGAACTTGAATAGTCATCTTTCGTAAATAATAGTTTATGCATAAAATTTAATTAAAAATTAAAAGTAAATTATAAGACGCTTAAGAATTGAATTTGCTTTAAGTACTAGACTACACTAAATATACAAAAAAGATAATTAACACTTACCCCCCAAACTGGATCAGCTTCTTCTGGGTGTAATTTAAAATAAGTTTCAGCCAACTGCAAAGGCGGTGCTGAACCTAGTCGAATATTCGTCCAACACTGTAGAAATTTTATTACAGATTCAAAAGTATATAACGCTAATCTATCATTGCCATAGTTGGACATATGTGTCATAAATATATTAATCTGAAAAAGATTAATACTTACAGTGCGTGGCAATAACTAACAACACTGTAAGTTTACATAATTAGTTATTAAATTACGTTAGTAATTGAAGATAAATAATGCAGGACGTCATCGTTTGTGTGCGCGAGAAGACTTTAGACACGCCCATCAACAAACAGTGGCGTGGCTAATAAAATAGACTAGGCCTGGTTGCATAAAACGTTGTTAACTTTAATCACATTGTTAACTTTGACAAGGCTTATTTTCCAATGTATTTTTGATACGTATCCATGGTTACAATGTGTAGTTAAACACATGATCAGCTAACAACGTTTTATGCAACTGGCCCTTAGCTTCCCGTTGCTATGCAAAGTTACTCGTTGCTAAGGGGTGACACTAATTTAGACTACTGCGCTTCCACAAAGTAATGGCGTATTCATGACGTGCCTGGCATATTCTTACAACGAACGGACTCTAGTCATATTTGTAGAGTGCGTACACAATAAGAACAAACCAACTAGGTCATCAATCGCCAAGTGCGCGGCAGAGGAATAGACAGTGAGGTTCACCTTTATGATTGGCTACTGTCGGAATCTATAGACTCGTCAGTTTTGTTTGAAACTGGAGGCCACATGCACGACGTATTGTCTTATGTGTACTTATGATTTCTCTTATTTAACTAAAGATTTGTGCTTCTACTATTAGGCACCTTTTTACCTCACGCATACTTTAGTTTGATAATTGGTTTCTCAGTGATAAGCATGATGTATGTGGTGCGAACGTATGTGCATAAATGTGCGTGTAAGCGCTTTGTGTGCACATTTGTTTTTTCAACCGCGTTAACTTCATTACTACCTACATAGTACCTAGTTATTGAATTTACTGTAACGTTTTATTTATTTGGGTGAAATGTAAAAATCAAAGAATTATTATTAATTAAAATAAAGGTTTATTAGATGATAAATAAATATTAGAATTATAATAATAAAAATATCACTATGACTAAACAAATATAAACACTAATTTAGGACTAAAATCATTATTAAATATTTAGACAATATTATATATTTATTTAAACAATTGACTCAACGCACTATTTATTTACACGACATTACTAATTATTCATTTCGAATCGCTGGACTTCACTAGCTGACTAACTTCCGATCCAGTATCAACAACTTTCTGTATGCCACAACTCTTCCAACACCAATGCCGTTACTTTCCCGTCTAGCTTCCCAATACTCCTCAACACTACCGAGTATTCACTTTCACAGCTATCCCAATATACCAATAACTTCCACTCTACACTATACTTCATACGCTCACCACGGTACTGCTATGCTATTTACTCACTAACTGCCTCACTTCCTTACTGATGATGACTAATTAACATTGCACAGGTACGTCGCTTATATAGTTGCTGATTATTCTAGGTCATTCCAGATTATTTCCCGAAACTCTCCTGACCTCTATACAAGAGATTATGTACAAACGCGCTGCGGTCGCCATTTCTGCTCCTACTATACATTTTGCACTATAGGGCGGAGTAGGTTTAAAACGAAAAAAAAGAAAATATTAGTTTTAAAAGTTTATTTTATAAAAATTTAATCTCAAAACTACGTACCTTATAAACACTAAATGCGTTCTGCCGATCTGGATACTAGACATACTTAATATGAAGTCCAATGTTAATTAAAATTATATAACACGAAAGAAAACACTTATAAACCGCAACAAAACACTCAAATACAAAATCTAGAAGAAGAAGCCCAAGAAGATAAGTTAAAGTGAAGCAGGAGGACACCGGAAGTCCTAAGAAGAAGGAAGAAGATGAACAGGACGTTTAGAAATAGTGTGAGGAAGAATGTCCTTGTCCCAAGACGTTGAAGAAGCTCCTGGATTCTACGCGAATAAACAATATTGAATCGGATTATTGAGAGCACTGATTAATTTGTCATTAGACAGTTTATTTCGTTTCAATTTTGTTTATTTAATTGAACGCTCCTTGAAATAAGGCATGCTATATCCGTTTTTATCATCTCTATAAATTAAATTTTATTCTCTAAAACTGTTGGTATGTATAAAGGCTGGTTCATGTAAGCTGTAAACTTAAGAGTTTACCTTAGCATTAGCATTATGACTTTGTATTAAACTTTACATTACGTTGCCTCACGCGTTGCCTAGTACTTCTTAGGGCAAACCAATAAGAGTAGGCCGGTAATGTCATTTTTTCTAACAGCGACATGACATTCATATTGACACAAGGACATAAAATATAGATGTGGATAGTGATGGTGATACAGACGTTGTCGTATTTTCAACAATTTTTATAAGTATAATTTAAGAAAAGAAAGGAAAGGCGTTGGGGAGTCCGACCTGTCACATATGTTAAAATAATTAAATAGTTGGCACTAAAAAAACAAAAGATGATCATAAATGAACTATCAATCTGTGTTGTACATTGTTCACTGAAATAATAAAACTGTATATTAAAACCAGTATATTTTATTTGGTTAAATAATATAATACATGGTGTCAGAATTAAAAACAAGTACACAAATATGTCAAATTTAAAACCACCCAAAGAATTTGAGCCGAGCCATAACCCCGCGGAGGCATGGAAAAAGTGGAGGCAACAAATAGAGAATTACTGAGTAGCTGCAGACCTTAAAACGAAAACGATAAAACTGCAGCGGGCCACACTATTGCATTTACTAGGAGAAACAGGTATGGAAATTTACAATACAATGACATTAAAAGAAACAGGGGATAAACTAACCGTGGAAGTGATAATTAATGAATTCACCAACTATTTTCAGCCTTACATAAATGAAACTTATATTAGATACTTGTTCTTCACAACATCGCAAGAAGAAGGTCAAACTATTGACCAGTTTGTTACCAGTTTAAAACAAAAAGCGAAGGACTGTGGATTTGGAACACTGCAAGACTCACTTATGCGCGACCGAATCGTATGTGGTGTAAGAAGTTCAGACCTGCGAGAAAAATTACTAAAAACTTTCACAGTGTATAGATACCTGCAGAGCTGATGAAGAGTCGAAAAAACAGATTCAAAAGATGAACTCAGCAGTCAGCAGATATTCCAGTAAATGTAATAAAAAGAACGTACAAGGACCTAAAAAGAAAAGAATACGAAAAAAGCTTTACTAATAAAACTTGCGGACGATGTAATGCAATACATGAGTTTGGAAAATGTCCGCCATGGGGGAAAACCTGTAAAAGTTGCAAGAAAAAGAATCATTTCTCAAGTCAATATAGATTGAAATCAGTTGGAAATGTTGAAGAAACAGAAGAGAATCCTTTGGAAGAAGGATAGTATCTGTTTTGTAGTAAAGTTGAAGAATTAGAAGGAAAAGTGGAGAAAGATTAGTCAGAGGTTATAGCAGTAAATGGAAAAGAAATCAAATTTAAAATTGATACCGGAAGCAGAGCAAACTTATTTCCGTTAACAGTTTATAATAAGTTACAACCAAAAACAACACTTAAGAAAGCTCAGAAGATGTTACGAAGCTATTCGAAAGAAAAAATAGCAGTTGCAGGAACATCCGTTTTAAAATGTAAACATAAAAATAAAACATTAACCAATATTTCTATATAGTAGGGGGTAATTACAAACCGATTATAGGCTTAAACAGCAGCACCGAGCTAAATCTAATTAAAAGAGTAATGACAATAGAAGAAGAAGGCCTGGAAGAAACGATATAATTAATAGAAGATATAAAAACGTTTTTAGAGGAGTGGGAAAGCTAAGGAAGGATTATCATATTAGATTAACAGAAAATGCCATTCCTCAGGTAGTGAGAAAAAGGAAAATACCCATAGCATTTTATGATCGCGTGAAAAATGAACTTGATAAGCTAGAAGAAACAGCAAGTTTCCATAGTTTAAAACAGTTATTAATAAACGCTCCTGTTTTAAGATTTTTTGATTCGAATTGGTGAAAATATCAACAGATGCGAACCAGTATGGAATCGGAGGGGTCTTGTTACAAGATCATTCAGTAGAATTTTTCTCAGCTTCTTTGAATGAAACACAAACAAGATATTCTCAAATAGAAAAGGAGTTACTAGCAGCTGTGTGATGCTGTGAACATTTCAATTATTACATTTATGGCAGAACTTTTGAATTAGAAACCGACCATAAACCACTACTAGGTATTGTGAAGAAACCTTTATATCAAATATCTCATAGATTACAGCGCTTGGTGCTACTACTTTTAAGATATAATGCTAAATTGTCATTTACACCTGGCAAGTTCATGTATGTTGCGGAAATGTTATTACGTTCACCGTTAAAGAATTTTTGCAATACGGACTTTATGGAAGAATTAGTTATCTCCTCATTTATAATTGCAACTGAAGAAAAAATTAACAATTTAATTAAGGATACTAGTGAAGACAAAACATTGAAACAAATAATAACGTACGTTGAGAATGGATGGCCTCGATATAGCTCATCTGTAAAACCAGATATCAAGCCGTATTATGAAGTAAGGAATGAAATATACAATCATGAAAACTTGTTTAAAGGGAAACAATTAATAATTCCTACGAAAAAAGAGATTCTGAAAAGAATTCATAGTGCACACCAAGGCATTAATTCATGTATAAAACTTGCCAAAGATGCTGTGTACTGGCCACAAATGACAAAAGACATCGAACAGATGGTTAATAGTTGTCTGGTCTATCAAAAATATTCCAGAGCAAATACTAAAGAACCCCATCCCGTTGTAAGACTACCGTGGGAGAAGAGTTCAATAGATTCTCTAAAAATCAAAGATATAGACTGTCTTGTAATCGCTGATTACTACTCAAAATTTCTACATTTAGATGTACTAAAATCAAAAACAGCTATTTCAATAATTGATTCATTGAACCGAATATTTGCAATTCATGGATATCCCGCTGAAATATTTTCGGATAACGGTCCCCCATTTAACAGTTGTGAATATAGAAGATTCGTAAATAAACACGATATAAAATATTCAACTTCCAGTCCAGGTCATAGCCAATCAAATGGCCTGATTGAACGCCACATTCAAACAGTGAATTCGGAAGAAGAAGTGGTACTTACATACAACACTACAGGAAAAAGAAACTTACCGTCCCCAGCAGAAATGCTTATGGGTAGGAAATTACGAATAAATTTACCGGTTTAAAGAAAAACACTTCAGTCAAAATATAATACGAAAGACATAATCCAGAGTTTGAAACACAACCAAAACAGAAACAAGAAATATTATAATCTTACAGCAAAACCCTTAGGCTCTTTTAAGTCAGAGTCCTGTTCTTATTCAAAAGTCTACAAGAAAGTGGAGTCCTGGAGGGGTAATAGGGTTAGATGAAAACCCTAATTCGTATTGGGTGACTGGGGAAGATGGAGGCATATACAGAAAAAAGAGAATCCATCTGCGGCCGTTACAGACACCGAATCAACAAATGCAAAAACCAGAATTACATGAAGAAAAGAAGGTAAGACTGGAAACGAAGATATAACAGATTCTTCGCCTACCAAAGATAAACGAAATGATATCAACCTTACGCCATGACGTAAGATACAAGAGACTAAGAATTCTCCGATAAACAAGAAAGACGACTGCTCCAAACCAGTAGTGACATCCCGTGGTCGAATCGTCGTGAAACCTCTAAAATTTAGAGATTAATTAAAAACATAATCAATAAATTTTTGGGGGGACATATCACATAAGTTTAAAATAATTAAATAGTTGGCACTAAAAAAAACAATAGATGATCATAAATGAACTGTCAATCTGTGTTGTACATTGTTCACTGAAATAAACTGTATAATAAAACGTATATTTTATTTGGTTAAATAATATAATACACGACCTATATTTCAGCGGCGAGAGCAGGAAGGACATTTTCATCTTATTAAATATATGAAATGTGCAGACAATGAACATTTTTTTTAAATATACAAGAATGTCTGTCAGTTGTTTTAATGATTTGCTAAAACTTGTTAGTCCGAAATTAGAAAAAACAGTACTCGTGCTCCAAGTCCAGAACATCGATTGGTTTTAACTCTTCAAGTAAGTTTCGCTTTGTAATAATAAATATGTTTTTATTGTTCCACTAATTCAATTAGTTGAATATCAAAGACATGAATATCGCCAACGGCAAGCTTCTGATTGGTCGGCAGTAGCATTATGACGTAAGAATTTAGAAATTGGCGTATTCTAGGGTTACGGCATAATGCTTAAAAGTTAAAATTACAGCTACTGCCACATATACCGTAGCACCCATTTGTCTATACTCGAATTATTAATGCAAAGCCATAATGCTAGTCTTAATTTTACAGCTCACTTGAACCAGCCTTAAGTCATGCCATAAAGTTCTACGAGGCAGATTTTTGAAACAAACTGTTTTCCCATGTTTATACGCCTATGTCACGGATTATCGTGTTCATCCTGTATATAATAGAGTTCAAGTGATTTATGTAGTATAGTAACGTAGCTGTTATTGTTAGCTAGTTACAGATTTGATTTTGAATTTGTTTGTTTATAATACATGGCACAATTTATATTATTTAATTTGTTTTACATAAAGAACTCTTAGATTTTGTGAGCTAATTAATAAATATCTAATAATATTATTTTTCTATAAATTATTGATTTTTATTGTAATAATTTTAACTTATGGGGTCTCATGGCCGCGTGCCTGACTGGTCGCGAATCTGAGGAACCGGGTTCGATCCTGACCGACGCCAAATATTTCAAATCTTAAATGGCACCAAATTGACCTCTGTGGTGCACTCTCCACGCCAGCAATGAGTGCCCGTGAGGTGACACCTGGTAAACGCCCGCACGGTACAAATATATCATCGTCATTACCGAATTCTGTGTACAAACCAGATTAGCACATCCAGCAATGGGTAATATGCCGTGATGATATGTTTATTTATTTATAATTTTAACTTAACCTATTTGTATAAATAGTAATTAACGTTATAAGTACGGGAACTCATATTTTACAGTACGAGTGACATGTTTAACTCGAAACGAATACTGTAAAAAGAGTTCACGGACGAATGTCGTTAAATATTTTATTTCTTGCTATATCAAATTCCGTTTGAAAGAAATATTGAATTTAATTTCAAAGTAATTTAACAAATGCTCCAAATCTAGATACATTTGTTTAATTTCTTCGCTGAAATAATTTGGTGTGGCAATTGTTTAATTTGTTCGCTGAAATAATTTGGTGTGTTCTAATGCAAATCCTCCAGAAATTGTAAGAAAATCGAGAGCATGTGCTAAATTAATACCTAGTAACTCTAGTGAAAGGTATCAAAAACAATTCAGCCGTTTTTGTGAATGGAAAGTAGAAAATAATGTAAAGAAAATTGCGGAAGAAACTATGCTGGCCTATTTTTAACTCTCGCCATACCGAAGGTGAGAGAGGTAATGTTTTCGGTCCAAAAATTCGATAGTGAGTTTTCAGTGAATAAGCACGAACTAGGGACCCCACAACAAGTTTTTACTATTTTTACAATGTCTGCGTGTGTATGACGATTTTTTCGTACACGATAACATATCAAACTTCCAAAAGTTGTACTTTACTTGAAGCTCATAACAGTTTATAATGAAAAACTATATTAAAATATAATCCAAATTTTTTCAATTTTAGCATTTAAGACTTCTATATGACAGGGAATAACGTAATAGATTTTCGCTAAAATTGAAAAACCGGAACTGATACTTTACTTGAAGCTCTGGACAGACTTTCGTGAAAAATATATTGATATAATCCAAAAAATTTCAATTTTAGTATTTAAGACTTTTATATCAAACGGAATAACATATTAGATTTTACAATTAATAAACCGGAAGACTTTACTTGAACCTCTGAACAGATTTTCGTGTAAAATATAAATTATGATATAGTCCAAAATTTTTCAAATTTGGTATTTAAGACTTTTATATGAAGGGGAATAACATACTAGATTTTGGCTAAAATTGATAAACCGAAAGTGATACTTTAGTTGGAGCTCCTGAAGATATTTTCGGGAAAAATATATTGATATAATCCAACTTTTCAATTTTAGTATTTAAGACTTATATTAAGCTGAATAAGATATTAGATTTGGCTGAAATTAATAAACCGGAAGTGATACTTTACTTGAACCTCCGAACAGATTTTCGTGAAAAATATATTATTGTTTCTAAAATTGAAAAACAGGAAATAGTACTTTACTTATACTTCTACTATAATTTGAAACAACATCAATTGGAAGTGATACGTTACTTAAAGCTCATTGCTATTATTAACATGGAATTTGCGGGAATTCATGTGCTGGCCGCATTAAATTTCTTAGATTTGGTAAGATATTAAATGGTTATATTGATTGTTATTTGTGAACTAATGTTTTTAGTCTAAGAAAATAGGTGCAACTTCTTTGTGGCTGAAATACTCTATGATTATAAACCACATTAATTGCGAATGAAAAATCTGTAGATTTATGAAAGAGGTTTGTATTGACAAAAAATGTCTCCTGTAGATGTAGTTTTGAATAAAAGATTTTTAAACCTGAATAATTGTTATTGTGATGATTTCCAATAACAACACTTTACCGGATAAGGCCGATTTTGCGTTTTCCCGGACTGAAACTGTTGACGTAAAGTATTCAAATTTGACAAAGGATGAAATAAATTAATAATCGCAATAGAAAGACTAAAAATCGTTACATTACTACTTTTAACACTTTGAGTGCCAGGTGGTGTCAACGTGGTCTCACATTTTTTTGTCCGTTTTGGCCGCGTGAAACCTATTCTGACTATTAGTATATACTCCAGTCCACTGACTGTTTTGACTAGTCCAAACTATTTTGCTATCGGTCCGAAGCGTGTTGGAATGTCTGATTAGCATTCAAAAGTCCAGTTAGATGTATGTTGGAACGCTACTTTAATACTGCGCCTGCGTCGAACAGTTCCGAACTGATTTTCTAATATGTTGGAACAAACCTTAAATGATCTCCAAATCTATAAGTAGTTAAAGTACATTTTTAAAGAGTACAGTAATCCCCCGACTTACATAAAACGTGACTTTCGTAAATTCATATGTAAAATTTTCTGCTGAATTCAATGGTAAAATAAAAAATATAGCATTCCATTTAAAATAAGAAAGTTAGGGTCTACTTCCGGATAAACCGGAAGTGCTGTTTTGAAAATATTTTAGCTGAAACGGGCATGTTGGAAAACCCCTGGATACCAAATTTCGTAAAATAATATTGAATAGTTTTTAAATAACGATAGCGTAAGCTCGTCCTGACACCTGTATAAATAAAATAAATAAATAAATATATCACCACGGCATATTACCCATTACTGGGTGTGCCAATCTGCTTTGTACGCAGATATCGATAATGATAATAACATAGTTGTACCGTGTGGGCGTTTACCAGGCGTCACCTCACGGGCACTCATTGCTGGCGTGGAGAGTACACCACAGGGGTGAATTTTGTGCCATTTAAAATTCGAAATATTTGGCGTCGGTCGGGATCAACGACCAAATATAACTAGACAAAACTTCATTTGGTTTGTTTTGATTTCGGCTGGCCAGACAGAGAAAGCAGAGATAGATACATCTTTTCTAGTCCGAGTATTTTTCACTACATGTCACTACTCAGGCCACGTAGAGTATCAGTGTTTAGTTTGTACGTTGCTCACTAGAGGCGCAAGTGTTCTTAGTTAAAATTTCGTGGTTAACATTAAATAATTTAGAAGGTTTAATATTAAAGAAAAACCAACTTGTCACTCACAAAACCACTACAACTACAAAACATACAAAATACACATGCTTCTACGTGGCCTCTAGTGAGCAACGTTCAGACTAAACACTAGACTATACACTGACACTCTACGTGGCCTCTAGTGAGAAATATTCGAACTAGACAAGACATATTTCTATCTCTAGTTTCTCTGTCTGGCCAGCCGAAAACAAAACATTCAGTGAGAAGGGATAGGGAATGTTTTGTCTAGTTATATTTGGTCGTTGGTCGGGATCGAACCCGGTTCTCCAGATTCGCGACCAGTATGTACAGGGTGTTAATACTAAGTCGTCACACCCGAAAATGGTAGTTAGAACTCAATAAAACAAACAACATTTCTTAGTTCCAATTTTTGATTTGGTGCCCCGGTTCGTAGTTATTGGAGTTCTTTTGTTTTTCGAAAAATCTTCATATCTCCCTTATTTTAAGGGCTATTGAAAACAATTTTCCTTTCTAAACTACCTTTAGGCCCTGTAAAACATTTGCATTCGCAATTATTTTTTAATAATAAAAAACACAACTCTCTGTTAAGTTTCACAAGAAAAAGTATATTTACTTTATTGTACAATTTCGCCAGTTACGGCATCATCAGAAGTACTGAAGAAAGAAATGACAAACACATATTTATATTATACGGACCAAGAAATTTGCGAAATTTTATAGTTTTATGGTGTTATAAAACTTCGCAAATTTCTTGGTCCGTATAATATAAATAAGTGTTTGTCATTTCTTTCTTCAGTACTTTTGATGATGCCGTAACTGGCGAAATTGTACAATAAAGTAAATATACTTTTTCTTGTAAAACTTAACCGTGAGTTATGTTTTTATTATTTAATATGTTTCACCGAATACCAACAGCCTCTTCCATTGCATTAATTATTTATTATTTTCCAAACGACAAAATGGCGACACCGATCATAATTTCAAAACAAGATTTTTTGATAACCATTCCATAGATTTTCGAAAGTAAAACATTTATAAAATCCTTAAACTATCTGCTACAACATTTTTCGAAACATTTTTTTCAATGTATCTAAAAAAAGTCGTTATTCAAATTTAAATACATTTACATTTAAATGTTTATGTGCGTATTTTGCATAATTAGTACGTAAAAATGGAAGTTGAAGTAAATGAATAAAGACTTTTTTTGGATACACTGAAAAAAATGTTTAGGACAAATGTTGTAGTAGATAGTTCAAGGATTTTATAAATGTTTTACTTTCGATAATCGATGGAATGGTTATCAAAATTTTGTTTTGAAATTTTTGATCGATCGCCATTCTATCATATGAAAAATTAAAAAATAATTGTAAATGCAAATGTTTTATAAAGCCTGAAGGCAATTTGGAAATAGCCCTTAAAATAAGGGAGATATGACGATTTTTCGAAAAACAAAAGAACTCCAATAACTACGAACCGGGGCACCAAATCTAAAATTGGAACTAAGAAAAGTTGTTTGTATTAATGAGTTTAACTACCATTTTCGGGTGTGACGACTTAGTATTAACACCCTGTATATATCCGAGTAAATATTGCTGCATGGTGTTCCATTTATTAAACAATACGGTGTAAATATTATACAAGTACATATTGCAGTAGTTGAAGTTAACGCTATTTTTGGAGTTGTTGCCCATCTCTAAATACGCGTAGTAAGTCTTATATTACATACTACAAATAACTTACCGGGTTGTAAACTATAATTTGGAACAATTCACCTCCTTGTATAGCTTCATCAAGTTTTTCTCTTCCACCTGGATAACGTTCTATAAACATAGTGTGCGTAAATAATCCACATGTTTGACGGGGTAATACCATTATATTTCTATGAATGAAACCACGGCGTAACCTGCAAATTTAAATATGTAAAAAAGTTTAAAGTTTTCATTTAAACAAGAATTGGAATCCATATTCTGATATCTCACAACGAGCTTACGCTACCTTCATTTTACGATATATGAAAAAATGAAAAAAATAAATAAATAAAAGCAGTGGAACTTAACTGAAGGTACCCCGAAACTTTGTTATTTTAAATGAACTTAAATTTAAATTCTTATATTACCAATGAATTTAGAAAAAAAAAATAGGTACATATGAATTCTTTTTTACCTATCCAACATACACGGTGTTTCAAAAATATTAAATAAAAGGGTATATACAGAATGTCCAAGTTAACGTGCTCAGCATTAGGATCTCGGCCCCATTGAAAGACCATTTTAGTGGTGTATCGTTATTTGAAAAAATGCATAGGTCACTAGATATAGCTGAAAATGTAAATTTTGCAGTTTTTACCTCTCGCTAAGACAGGTATTGAATTCATGCTAAAAATTACATATTCAGATTTTAGTGAATAAGCACGTGTTAAGGTCCCTAGAATCCGATTATAACATTTTTACCATGATGTCATGTGTGTGTGTGTGTGTGTGTGTGTGTGTGTGAGTGCGTGCGTTTGTGTGTGTGCGTGCGTGTGTGTGGATGTGTGGATGTGTGTGTGTGTGTGTATGTGTGTGTGGATGTGTGTGTGGATGTGTGTGTGGATGTGTGTGTGGATGTGTGTGTGGATGTGTGTGTGGATGTGTGTGTGGATGTGTGTGTGTGTGTGTGTGTGTGTGTGTGTGTGTGTGTGTGTGTGTATGTTGGATCCACGATTTCTCAAATACTATAAGACTTATGACATTTTTAACTACGGATTCCTCAATCTAACAATAATGGAAAGAGTTGATTAAGTTTTGGTAACAATTGGACAACCGGAAGTAGTAGTTACAAGAAAAAATCATCTAAATATTATTTATCGAAAATTGATGTAAAACTTATATTAAAGAACGTTAAATTCTTTATTGGATAAATATAAATGCATTATTATATCTTCTATAGATTTAGAAATAAAGAAATGCATATAAAATAATTTGATGTAAAAAATCTCAGATCAAACTACTTCAAGGCAACAAATTCAAATGTTTGTAATTGACACATAAATGTCACTGTCAAAAATATTTGTATGCCACTGTCAAAAATATTTGTACATCATTTTGAAAATAAAAAAAAGTCAACAACGCAAAAGAATGTACGTAAAAAAGAATATAAAAGGAATTTGCGAAAAATGACGAATATAAAGAAAAAGAAAAGGAAAGTACAAAAAGAAAATTTCAAGATATTGAAAATAAAGAAAATGTATGTATTGTACATAATTGATATTAATATATCCCATAGATTTAGCAAATATATGTGAGAATTATTTTGTAGTGAGACATGAATATATGTATTTGTATTTAAAAATATTTTTTCTTTTATGCGTACAACCAGGTAAAATATCTGGCGAGAGGTTATGTGCTGGCCACATCCGATTTTTATTTTTGCGAATAACTTTCAAATGTGATATAACACTGTTCAATTTTTTTATCACTATTGTATTCTGAATTATGATGTCAATGTTTTAATTTTTACATGGGCGCCATATTGGAAAGTTGCACAGTCGAAATAAAAAACGACGTATAATTGTCTGTGTTCATTTGTTTCAAACAGTGAAAATACAAAAAATATTCATAAATAGTAAAAATAACTCAACAATGTACGCCACAGGAAAATAATAACTCTTACAAAATAAAATAAAGTAATGAGTAATATGCAGTAATGATAAATTATTTTTTTACGTCTTTTAAAAAAGTACACTTTTTTCATTAAAATGGGTTTATAAAGTGTGCCTATTTTTAATAAATGAAAGTGTACTTTTTTTAATGCAGCGGAGTGAAATAATGAAACGCTACGGCACTTTTATTCACCTTCCTATTGCAGACGTAAAAATATTGTATGCAACTCTTGAGTAAATTATATCTTTTTTCACGAGAAGGAAAATTTGCCGAACGAGCCGAAGGCGAGTGCGCAAATCCTTCGAGTCCTTTACGCACTTGGTACATAAATAACTATATTTTATAAATTTGTTTTTACGTTTGTAAAAAATACACTTTTTCATTAAAATGAGTTCTTAAAGTATGAATTTTTTTACATAATAAACCGTGAAAAAAGTGCACTTTTTTCACGCTATTATTGTATGCAACTATACTTCATTTACTATAACGAGGGAGTTCGGAGCTAATAGAATGACTTGTCTCTGCGGTAAACATTCCTATTCGTAACATAAAACTATACTTTTTACTCATGTTACATAAATAACTATTTTTACATCTGTTAAAAAAGTACACTTTTTTTTATTAAAATGGGTTTATAAAGTACGTCGTTTTAACACATGAAAAAAATGCACTTTTTAAACGCAAACGGGTGAAATAATTAAACTATGGTACTTTTTACACATTTTTATTGTAGACGTAAAAAAACGTATGCAACTAGAGTAAAAAGTGTCTTATTTCGCTGATAGAATTTAACGAAGAAGGATTTCTTATAAGTTTAAGTTGTTAGTAACTCGTGAACCGCTTATCGGCAAAAATCGTGTAATACGCGACAGGATGCTGAATTCGAATTTTCAAACCGCGTTATCATATCTTTAACCGGGTCAGAGTGGTGTATGAATTTGTAAAGCGTTGAAAAAAAATATTTAAAAATCATTGTTAATTTACTTCTTCTAATGCTACGAGAACTGTAATCTGGTATAAACAGCAAAACCTAAGTATTAAAAACCTAATATTGTTTATTTTTTGAGTAATTTAAATATTTTTCATAAATTGTTATTTTGGTTAACTATTTTTAACATAACTCTTTGAGAGGTGATCCAAGGTAAAAAATGTAACAGCTCTTTTTTGTACAAAAATTTACTTAATTTTGTATTCTTGTAAAATTTTGATACTGGCTACTGTTTTTGAGAAAATAGCCAACCCCCCCCCCCCCCAAATCGTTTCTATCCCACCTTTTGTAGGGTAAAAACCTCTATTGACTGGACTAATAAGTTTGTTAAAAGTACCCTTTTCATTAAAATGTGTTTATAAAGTATGTCTTTTTTAACATAATAAACGTGAGGAAAAAGTGCACTTTTTACGGGTGATAAAATTAAACGCTATGGCACTTTTTTACACTTTTATTGTATGCGATAAAAAAATTATTCAACTATACTTCATTTCACTAAGAAAATAGTGATAGGAAGATACGTGCAGTTAGAACTTGAACTTGAAAACACGATCAACCTGCACCAATCTTCCCATCACTATTTTCTTACGTAAAATAAAATATAGAATAAAAAGTGTCTTATTTCAATTATAGAATTTGACGAAGTCGCCTTCGGTCGAAATTTCCTATTCCTAAAATTATACTTTTTACTCATGTTGCATAAATAACTATTATGCTAGTTTCCAAGATATAAGTAATGGATTTGGCAGATATTAGACCGTTTGGTGATTTTTTTCGTAACTAACAATATCAATCATTGGAAAATTAATTATTTGCTATAATATAAACGTATTTATGCAAATTTACTTACCTAGCTGGCCTTAAATGTGGATATTCTTCAGTAGATGTAACTCTAATATTCCACACTTTTTTCCAAGCAGTATATAATAATTCATGTGCGGGATATACTCCTGAATGGTGGGGTGAAACAGAATATCCAGAATCAGTTGGAATTCCTGCAAGTAATATACCATTATCAAACATTATTACATCTAGTCTTCATTAGTAAGGGAAAATTCAAAATAAATACATAGAGGTTGGTATACACACACTCCTTATTTACCATTGTCTTTAGCAAACTGCTTATTTAACATCATGTCTCCCTGTAATTGAGTTATATTATCATATAAATGAGGTTGTTGATGATTCCACATATGAGAAAACCACATAAATTTATCAACATTTTCTAAAATCAAATCATCTCCAAGATTTTCTTCATAGCTGCCATGATGAAAATATTTGCCAGAAAATCCCAAATTAAATTTAAATCCGGGAACCATTTTCGCAATTCTACTTTGTGTTGCAAGAAGTGCTTTAACATCTTCTCGTTTCAAGCGAGTTCCTTTCTCTCCGACAAAGATATCATCAATATCGACAAGCAACATTCTATTTAAAGATATGCTGAGCTGTCCATGGCTTAAGTAACTTAGCGAATCCAGAAATAGTAATTTATGAAGCCAAAATTTAAAACCAGAACCAAATATAACTCTTTGAATATTATCAAAATGGCCATGGTCTTGAATAACGGTAACTAAAGGAGTTTTTGTTGGCTCTAAAACATATAAATATGTAATAAAATAATATTAGATAAATAGGTCACCTTCACCTTCTGATGGATAGTCCTCAATATTTCTATGAGCCCATTCTAAAGGTTCATAGGTGGAATGATTAGCTTGAAATATAGTCCAATCTTCTCCTGGTAGACCACCCCACGCAGTCTCACCCGCTCTTGTCAATCGTAATATAAGAGAAGCAGCATTTAATGCAGCATCCTATAAATAAAAATGTATTATACCAATATTGAACTTATACCTACCATTTTTTTACCTTTAATCGAAGGTTTGTGTGAATAAACAAGGGAAATCCTTTCAGTTGAGCTCCTACTAAAGTTTCTTCGCTAGGATTAACAAACCCTATAATACCAACCATGTATTCCTTGCAATATTTATCCAATAATTCTCGATTCCATTTATCCATTTGAAGATATTTGTTGAAATTTTCAAACACAATTACTCCATATCGCCCTTTATCAAGATTAGTGAGGACCGGCAAACTCTTCCCAGCCACTTCAATTTTGTATCTGCAGAAAACAATATTTTAGTAACAGAAAATTTATTCATGTATCAATGTCTTATACTTAATTCGATTATGAACAAGCAATTCCGCAATATCTTTTCCAAGTTTAGAATATGCAGTTTCAACAAAAACTAATACTTTAGGATCAATTCGTAATCTGGCTTCTGTTTTATGATCATGATCTTGAGGGATGCGGGGCCCATTTACTACGCTACACCGGATAGATGGTTCTGGCCGTGTGCTTCTATGTATAAGACTAAAGAACATAAGGAAAATTATTTAAACGTCGAATATTCGTAAAATAAAATTACCTTGTTATTGGAGCTGTTATAATATAATGCGTGAAGTATAATATTGATATAATACTCAATAAAAACAAAGAGAATAAACAACGTCGGACGTTGAAATTTCTAAACACCAAAAAACGTTTATTGTAATTATGTCTATCTAAGAATGGTAACAAGGCCCCATCTGAATTAGAGCTCTTCATTTTCACGTTAAATAAAACCATAATGTTATTTATTTTAAACACAAAATTTACCAAATATTTAAAATTAATTGACTTTAATTTATTACACAAATATATTAAGGTACTGGTAATGAAAATTTAAAGTTAGAACTATTAAACATCAACTTTAATTAAGTATAAAAAGTTTAACATTATTTTAATGAGGTAAATATATATAAAAAAAAATTAATATGGCACTTTCATCAGCAAAGGAATGTTTTAAGTAATTAGTTGTATTTTCAGTAATTTTAAAACAAATACAATGTAATGTATATTATCTGAAAATAAATTCAGGCCGTCGCCATTTACTATGTTTCCAAATTTCAAAATTAAATAAACTGGACAGTGATGCCATTGTAAACGAACAAATTTTCTAATTTAAATAAATTGAGAAACTCAACAGCTTTTAAAACACATTGCAAATTCATCACTACTTTTAAATATATACGTTTCTTATTCGACAGGAATATAATTTATCTTTTAAACCTCTTGTCAAATGAATACACTTTCCCTGAAACAATAAAACGATATTAATTATATATATAATTATAATTTTCATCCAAATAAAAAACAAATTCATAATAAATATTTTTTCCTTGTTTTGAGCTAACCTAAATGGTTCAAATGATAGAACAGTTTATATTAAAATATAAAATAGTTAGTAAAGTCTGCATTAACATAAAATAATAAACTGGGAATTACATACTAGAGCTATATTAATAAAATGTGACATTTCAGTCACTCATATGCCAGATAAAAGAATAAATATTACAGACAAGAATGTATTTTAATATACAAAATCAATAAAATGTAGATAATGTAGTACAGATTATATTCCAAAATTATATTTTTCATATCAAAATGTGTGCATATAATATGTAAACTGGAATAAAAATTACCTATGTATATGTCATTCTAAATTGATGTATGTAAAACTTAATTATGAATATACATATTTATTCTATACTTTGTATATCTTATTAAGATAAAATAAACACAAGAAACAAGCCAATTAATTTATATCTGAATGTTAAAAGTAATAATAACGATTCTAATACTTCACAAGGACAAACAGTTTGCAATAAACAAAAGAATTACTCTTTGAATATAAAACTTAAATAATGTATAAACATAGAAAACTTACTTATAATTTATTCTTTAAAACATAATATTTATTGTGATATTTTCTAATTTCAAAACAAAATTTGACACTCTTATGACATCCACTTCAGTTCGAGTAACCATAACTTTACAATGCTACCAACAATTACATTCTAAATATACTACTTTTCAATCGTACAAATACCAATCAATATGAATAATAGATGGCAGTACTGTAGACATTAAAGCTGTATTTACACTTCAGTTTTCCTGAAATTTATATGTTTTAATTGGCTAGACCTAAGGTTAGTATTATGCTGTTGGAATAATTTGTATTATAATCAAGTTATCAATATAAACATACTATGGAGATATGTCATGAAAAATGTTTTTTAGAGTTGTTCAAGGAAGATACAAATGTAGGAGTAGGCATTCAATATTCAATGCTAGGAAACCACGACCGTTAGCAACCATGGTAACAGAGATTTGTTTGATCCGGTTCCGCAATACCCTTTCAGAGTGCTATTGTTCATATTTTATACTTATAAAATTTAATTTTTAAAATAAATACGAAATATTTAAGGATGTGACTGTACACTATTATTCACGAAAGATGACTATTCAAGGTCATTTGTTCGAAGAAAGAATACACATCATTTTATAACAGTGGCTTAACAACATTTTGTATTAGAAAGAGAATGATTATTTGACCTATGTCTATTTAATTTATGTGGTGTGACAGATATACGTAAATAGTGGCATTATTTTCTAACTCACTATAAATAATAATGACGTATGTCGTAGATTTACAGATACCTAATTATCTACTACACTGCCCTCTATGCTAATATTTACTCAGTGGCGTTGACGTGTAAATCAAATTATTATTCCTTGGTTTACAAGTTAAGTCAATGTTTTTGTATTTTGCAAACACATAAGTGAAGAACATAAATCTTTCAGAAAGGCATTATTTAGAAAGAAACATAATTTTGATATAAATTACTCCTATTTTTTCAGTTAAAATGTGTCCATAAATATTAAACTATTATTCACGAAAGATGACTATTCAAGGTCATTTGTGAGCCGTCTGATATAATATTACTTGCAGATAACTTCATTGCATTTTGTATGCATAGGCATGCAACATGAAATATTTATGGACACATTTTAACTGAAAAAACAAGAGTAATTTCTTTGAAAATTATATTTCTTTCTAAATAATGCCTTTCTGAATGATTTATGTTCTTCATTTATGTTTTTTCAAAATACAAATGCATAGACTTAACTATAAACCAAGGAATAATAATTTGATTTAAACGTCAACGCCACTGGATAAATATTAGCACAGAGGGCAGTGTAGTCGATAATTAGGTATCTGTAATTCTACGACATACGTCATTATTATTTTTAGTGTGTTAGAAAGTAATACCACTATTTACGTATATCTGTCACACCACATAAATTAA
Source organism: Harpalus rubripes (assembly GCA_963082715.1). Taxonomy (NCBI): domain Eukaryota; kingdom Metazoa; phylum Arthropoda; class Insecta; order Coleoptera; family Carabidae; genus Harpalus; species Harpalus rubripes. Next base: position 2,015,532 of record OY720460.1, on the reverse strand, counting down.
ATAGACATAGGTCAAATAATCTTTCTCTTTCTAATACAAAATGTTGCTAAGCTACTGCTATAAAGTGATGTGTATACTTTCTTCGAACAAATGACCTTGAATAGTCATCTTTCGTGAATAATAGTATACATGTTGCACGCCTGTGCATACGAAATGCAATGAAGTTATCTGCAAGTAATATTATTTCAGGCGGCTCACAAATGACCCTGAATAGTCATCTTTCGATAATAATAGTTTATATTCATAACTCTTATACAGTACGTACAGAATTATTCTAATATTTGTAAATACAAAATAATGCATAGTAATTACAAAATATTCCCATATACTATTCACGAGAGATGACTATTCAAGGTCATTTATAAGTCGTCTGATATAATATTACTTGCAGATAACTTCATTGCATTTCGTATGCATACACGTTCAACATGAAATAGTTATAGACACATTTAAATTTAAAAAATAAGAATGGGCTTTAGGATCCGGAACAAATTTATTTAAACGAAGAAAGAATTGTGTTTCACAATTCTTTCTTCGTTTAAATAAATTTGTCCTGAATCCTAAAGCCCATTTCTACGATTTAAACATTAGGTTGGATCTCAAATAATTTTTTTAAAAAATAAGAGTAATTCATTTGAAAATTATGTTTCTTTCTAAATAATGACTTTCTGAAAGATTTATGTTCTTCACTTATGTTTTTGCAAAATACAAAAACGACTTAATTTGTAAACCAAGGAATAATAATTTGATTTAAACGTCAACGCCACTGGGTATATATTAGCACAGAGGGCAGTGTAATAGATAATTAGGTATCTGTAATGCTACGACATATGTCATTATTATTTATAGTGTGTTAGAAAGTAATGCCACTATTTACGTATATCTGTCACGCCACATAAATTAAATAGACATAGGTCAAATAATCTTTCTCTTTCTATTACAAAATGTTGCTAAGCTACTTTTATGTGATGTGTATTCTTTCTTCGAACAAATAACCTTGAATAGTCATCTTTCGTGAATATTAGTTTACATCAAGTTCATTAAAAGCAAAGTTTCTCTCAACAACCAAATGTAACTAGACAAAACTTTATTTGGTTTGTTTTGATTTCGGCTGGCCAGACAGAGAAACTATAACTATAGAAATAGAGATATGTCTTGTCTAGTTGGAGTATTTTTCACTAGAGGTCACTACTGAAGCCAGTTATGCCGGTTTTACATTGGGCAACAGTTGCGTGTGCAACTGCAACTTGCAATTGATAGCGGCAATAACTTGCAAATGCAATTTTTCTTGCTTTACATTGAGCAACATGCAACTTAAACATTTTTAAATTGTCAGCAACAGTATTACCAAAATAACTATTGTTTTGACATATATTTAATTCATACGGGCATTACGTGTGAATTAAAGGAGAAGTAATTTGAGCGTTGTAATGTAATTTTAAATGTTATAAATACTCCTACAATTAAATTTTCATTGACGAAGGCTCCGATTCCCAACATAATATTGAATATTTAACTTGCTCATCAGTCCATAGTACAGGCATAGTCAATTAATTACCTTGCACAATTTTTCTTGATGTTAATAAATGGATATCAGAAGATCACTGATCAAAATAAATACATAACCTATAAATGGCAAATAAACAATAAGTTGGCAGTACCGTGAATTACCAAGTTGCGCGTGCAATTGTTGCACGAATTAGAACATGCGCTATTTTCGTGCAATCGGTTGCGGATATGTGTTGCTTGTGCAATTTTCATATTACACTATGCAATATTGCCGCTATTAATTGCAAGTTGCAGTTGCACGCGCAACTGTTGCCCAATGTAAAACCGGCATTAGAGTATCAGTGTTTAGTTTGTGCGTTGCTCACTAGAGGCGCAAGTGTTCTTAGTTAAAATTTTGTGGTTAACATTTAAGGTTAAGGCCATAATGTAGCTACCTAAATGTTACAAAAATGGTGTTATAGAATTTGCATTGCACTAATTGTAATAATATAAGAGCATTCGTATTTTTTTACAACAATATATAATATTATAGACATAGTCGGAGATCCTTGCTCCCGTATCTCGCATATATTTTAAGTCGAACGCAGTACTATTTGCCCTAAAGTTAAAAATTACATATTCTTATAGACAATTTTCCAACAAATTTGTTGGTGTTATTCATAATGTTCTATTTCATTGCGAAAACTCAAAAAGCCATATTTTCTAAAAAAAAAAATACGTAATATCAATTTTTTAATTTTTTTCACTTTTACTCGTCATATTTTCTGTATAACTTGAAATATTTATGACGTTTCTCCGGTAAATCATTTTTTCATGTATTCTGCGACTTGTGAATTTAAAAAACACTACATATTATAAAAGGAAATATTTTTTAAAAATAAAATTTAAAATAGGAACACATGATTTTTTTGTTTTGTAGTAAATTTTTCAGGCTCGTACAAACTTTTCGGCCTTAAGAGATAGGCACCATTTTATAGCGCTAATATTAAGAGAAAGGATCATAGAAGTTTTTCTTCTTGAATTTTTTTTCTGTCAAATGCACCAATTTCTTCACATTTTAAGTTAAAATTGAAGTTTTTTCGTTGCATCTTCCGCTCGCTCGACGCTCTATTCTAATGTCGGTTTATAGACATTTATTCAAATATTGTCTTATTTACATTTAGTTAATGTAATGAATAAAATTTATAGATAAAGCATGTAAATAGAAACAATCTAATTATTTTATTGAATTTTGACGGTTTAAACTGTCATTATTAACTCCATAACAACAAGTATAAGTAAGTGTCTATTTGCTAGTGAATTAAAAAAAAAAATTAAGCCACTCTCACAGAATTTTAACTTATTCTGCTACAAATAATGCATTTAAAATAACAGGTACGAAAATAACAGTTTCACCACAGTTTTTATCAGACAGATTAGCCATTGTCATTATTTGTCACGATACAAATGACAGACAATGAAGCTTGTTTATAATTTATAAACGACAAGACCAAGGACGGACTTGACGTCTATCAATAACGATTGTCTTTAAGCTTACTAATTGATTAGTTTTTATTTTGTGAAAATTAAATATTACAATGGTTTTATATTATTTCGTCAAAATTGAACAAAATATTAAATACTAAATATAAACCACGTAAGCTAAGAATGTTTATTCACTCACTTGGTGTATAAATAACTATTATAGAATGGGAAAATAAGTTTTTATATACATATTCCTAATTACATTTTCCTGAATACATGCAACCTATGGAACAATTTTTTTTGCAATTATATTTTGCAGAACACAATGTTTTGCATTTACAGTACAATTTTTTTTAGATTATATAGGGGTTTGGGAGGTATGTCCATACAAATCGGCATTAGTGTATTATTTCCAGCCAGTATTTATAGGTTCTGCAGGTTTGTAGTCTAGAATTATTGCGCTTTTAAATATTTCTATTTGATGTAGCGAACGCAAAACATGGTATTTGAAAGCACTCTCACTACCGAAAACAAAATCAGCTAATATTTTCTTTTAAATAAAATACTTTATACAAAAATCAGACCGAACAAAATACACTTTACTATACGTTACTTCTCCTCCCGAGCACACCCAAAACGTAATATCCGTTAAAATTTGTTATTTATTGGATTACCATCACTCTCCCAAACATTTATCTCTACTTTTCCGAAAAATCAATAATAGTTTAATTGTTGTAGTCAAGAATTTTTGCATTTTACAAAAAAAAAAAAAAATTCAAGAAGAAAAACTTCTATGAACCTTTCTCTTAATATTAACGCTATAAATTGGTGCCTATCTCTTAAGGCCGAAAAGTTTGTACGAGCCTGAAAAATTTACTACAAAACAAAAAAATCACGGGTTCCTATTCTAAATTTTATTTTAAAAAAATATTTCTATTCATAATATGTAACATTTTTTTTTAATTCACAAGTCGCAGAATACATCAAAAAATGATTTACCGAAGAAAAGTCATCAATATCTCAATTTATACAGAAAATATGAGGAGTAAAACTAAAAAAAGTTTAAAAATTGAAATTACGTATTTTTTTGGAAAATATGAATTTGTCGCAATGAGATAGAATATTATGAATAACACCATCAAATTTGTCGGAAAATTTTCTATAAGAATATGTAACTTTTAACTTTAGGGCAAAAAGTACGGTGTATAGTGAATGATGTCTAACACGGTGACGCATAGATATTGCTAAATTTTTTCATAGTATTGTCTAAAAAAATCGGAAAACAATGAAAAGTACTACTTTTAAATTTTTAATTTTGTATAGTTTAAATAAAAAATATATTAAATTTCATGCGTTGTATTGTAGATATAGTTTTAAACAATATATAAATGCTATTTTTTTTAACAGATTGCCAATTGTTATTGAAATATGATGAAAATAAAATTATGCAAATATAGTTCATATATACGATCTTAGATGTCGCCACTAGCGACAAGAGAGCTGTACCGCCGGCAAAGTGTTTGACGACAGGGAAAGGGGCATCTCAACTCGAAAGCCAGACGTGGCCAGACATATTGGCCCGTATTCACGCCTCTTGAAGTAGCGCTACTTCCGAAGTAACACTATTTCGATTTTTTAAATTTTATTTTATGAATAGATAAGAATGAGTTTCATATATTTGAAAATGAAACCTATAATATTTGAAATAATTGGTATTTATAATTCAATTTACTTTTATTTCTTTAATTTTTAATATTAAATTTGACAGTTGAAGTAGCGATATTTCCGAAATAGCGCTACTTCAAGAGATGAGAATACGGGCCATTGTGTTTTGTGATACCGACCGATCTCTTCAATTCCAGGACCACTCTGTATTATTTATATTACATATTTATTTATTGTTTTCTGTATTATAAAATAAAGTGATAAATAAAAATAGGTAATTATGGCGAAAGGTGGACGAAATTTACAACGAAACCCTCGTTTAAGTTATAGATTAAACAAACATAACAAATCTAGAATAAAAATGTTGGCTTATAGAAGATGGTATAACATAGGTGCATATGTAGAATCTGATCAAAAATATTAATTATTTAAATTTTCATTAATAAGCGTAACAAACTGGATGAAGATCCTCCATGCGTCGAACGTCCGTTAAGAGGGTAACATACAGATAAAAATATATTATATTGTAATTAAATAATTCCAATATTTTTTAGCATAAAAAGTACAGTGTTAGATGATTCTATTTTTGTTGCTAATAACAGTGGCTACAATATTGATAGTCAAATTTGTTTTTTATTTTTTTTAAAGGGGTAATAAGCCGTGATGATATATTTATTTATCCGAATTTCGAAGGCCACCATTGGGATCTCGGAAACTATAAGAGATACAACTTCGGTTAAATCGGATATGTGGTACGCCTTTGGCGGCCCATCTTAAATGTGCATTTATTTTAACAAAAAAATTTATAAGTTACTTGAAAATGGCGGAAAACTGAATTTGGTCGATATTTACATTTTGAAATAACTTCTACACCATTAGTAATCAAGAAAAATGTTTCAAATGTAAATTTGAAAACATAGAGTTAAAATTAAATTAGGAAAAAGGGTAGTTATGAAATAAGTTTTTTGAGTAGAATAAAATACTATTTTAAAAAACTAATGAAATTACTGGCAAAAAATAAGAAATTTCATTAAAAATAATTAAAAATCGAAGATTTTAAGGGTTAAACAAATTTAAAAGACAAAAACTCTTATACCAGTCAAAAGAGAAAAAAATAAGTATATGCAAAAATCATTCATGTATATTATAAAGATGTTTTAGTATAATCTTATACTGTATCATTTGAAACAAATATTAATTTTTAAACACAACTATCTAACGTATTTTTAAAATTACTGATATTACATTCAAAAGAATAATGCCTACTCGTAACTAAATGCAAAACCAATATTTAGTAGATATGTAAAAATAGCATGTGGTTGTATTTATAATATCAAAATATTTTATTTTCGCTTGCGATCGTATACCTAGCGAACTCTGTTCAAAGCATAATATTCTCCCTAATTCGTAATGGTGGGGGAAACGTTACGGCTCCGCCTACTTCTTACCTCACCCCTAACACTTGCAAAACCGTAGATGGTTAGGGATTGATACATTCCGGCCTTAACATTAAATAATTTAGGTTTAATATTAAAGAAAAACCAACATGTCACTCACAAAACAACTACAAATACAAAATGCACATGCTTCTACGTGGCCTCTAGTGAGCAACGTTCAAACTAAACACTAGACTATACACTGACACTCTATGTGGCCTCTAGTGAGAAATACTCGAACTAGATAAGACACATCTCTATCTCTAGTTTCTCTGTCTGGCCAGCCGAAAACAAAACATTCAGTGAGAAGGGATAGGGAATGTTTTGTCTAGTTATATTTGGTCGTTGGTTTCTCTCTTTCAGATAAATTATTTACTTTTTATGGTTTATATTTTATTACACCTTTTTATCAATTCTTTCACATAATTCTTAAAAGATTTTGCTTTTAAAGGATTTAATTAACAGTTTGTTTAGAATTATCATAGAAAAATAAAGGTGTATTAAAATTAAACATTATTGATGATATTGTAAGTTTCTAGTATACAGTATCTAAGAGATATGGCACAGCAGTATATTTATAGTACGAAGTTGAAGTTCTTCCGAATTTCTTTGTTTGGTACTTTCAAATCGGCTAGTACGAGTATGTACTTTGTACTATATCATTTATTGCAACAATACATGTCTGCAGTTGATGTTCACACTTTCTTGGGTTCGGAAGGGGCACTGTTTTCTTCAAAAAAGGCATGATTTCAAACAGCATTTGTATGATATCTGCAAACGAATAAATATATGTTGCATGTTAGTAATTAATACGTAAATTATACTTCACTGAATTTTAAATTAATAACTTACCTCCGGAAGGAGTTAAAAAATCAAAAGCAATTAAAAAATATATTTTTCAAATTTCTTCATCGACAGCTGACAAATTATGAATACGAACAGGTACAAGGTGTAAATCGAAAAGTGGAACAGGCGTGTAACATGGGAAATCAATTTTTCTTTGCACTAACGTTACCTATTTATTTCATGCAAAAATACTTGAAATAAAACTTATAGAGATTTAAAGGCTGCATCTAAATTTCTAAATCATGTGAAACGATTATTTTATCTCTTCATATAAACCTAAAAATTAATTACAAAGTTACAGTTTTTATGAGCATCTTGTCTAAGCAGCCATGGATTTATGACAAAAAACAAAGCATTTCTTTTTTTTGTCATAAATGCATGGCTGCTTAGACAAAAAGCTTATAAAAACTGTAATTTTGTAATTAATTTTTACGTTTATATGAAGAGATAAAATAATCGTTCCACATGATTTAGATGCTGCATTTGAATCTCTATAACTTTTATTTGAAGTATTTTTGCATAAAATAATTAGGTTACGTTTGCGCAAAGAAAAATTGATTTCCCTTGTTAAACTCCTATGTTCCACTTTTCGATTTACATTCTGTACATATCACCCCTGCAGATGACTGTGATCAAAACGCGCGCGTAAATTTAATAAAGGGTTATTTCGAATTCTACCTTACCGATAGTGTCATAAATTAGTACGATCCTATTCCACTTTTTGGCGCTGCACGGTATCATGGCTGGGTATATAAAGTGATTTCTCCTTTGGAGTTGTTATCCATAAAAATTCAGTCACAGATTTTGTACACTGGCGTTTTATTTGTATTAAATCATATTATTTAAAAGGCTATGGGCCCAAAGTGCTAGAGAGTAGAGTATTTAGTTAAAAGATTCCCAGGAGTGAATTATTTAAAATGTCAACTAATATTCAGTATCCTCAGCTAACGTCCACAAACTTCTCAAATTGGAAGTTTAGAGTAACCAATATTTTAGATGAAAAGCGGATGAAAGATGTAATCTTGAAACATACAGATATATCCAAACTCAATAGAGAACGGGCACTCAGCTGTTTCCGGTAACCTTCGAAACACCTGATTTTGGTGCCCCGGCTTATAACTCATTTCATTGGCAAATAAATGAGGCTGAACGACAAGTACGCCATCTGTTCAAAGCAAGTTTTCCTTAGCGCTAATAGACCATTTCAAAAATTCAATGCGCATGTCCAAACTTAAGACAAAGATAACAAAAGTTAGTCCGTATACCCATCTTTGTTTACGATATGACAGGTGACAGTTCAATTATTTTTGTTGGTTAGTATTTGTTTCTTCATTGGAAAATTAATTAATAATAGAAATGGGCCCGTCCAACTTTTTTTGAATTTTTTATATGTTACAAAGAATTTAAAAATAGAAATTCCGTATTTTTTATTTTCTTGAAATTATGCTTAATAACGCCTAAAATAATTATTAAAGTTTTGGCGCGAAAGTTGTGACGTTAGTGTCACTCCGTCATAAGTAGAGAGAACCGACATTCGTTACTATTAATAATGATAATATAATATATAATAAATGTTGCAAGAATAAAAATACGTATCCATTACAAACTGTGATCAAAAATCTTCAGAGCTAATGGTAATAAATAAACGAGATAGTTATTATATCATTTCAAAATATATATTTGTATGATTTACTTACATGAATAGGTATAGGAGTAGTATTAAATGATAATTTATGAAAAACTTCCAAAGTACATACATATACATAAATAAAAATCAGGTAAGTAAAATTAATAATTTTTCTCGTTTTCATAATCAGATTAATCATTTGCTTTAATTAATATGACTTTAAGACTTTCTTTAATATAATATTGAAGGTTATTATACTCATCAAGTGCCATTATTATAATTAAAATAGTATTTAAACTATTTTCTATTTGTAATTACAATAATCAAAGCATAGTTCATAATAAAAAGGAATCCAACATTTACATTTCTATTTACTAAATGATTACAACAATGACAAGTATTGAGATTACAATAATTAATACATAAATTATAATTTTATTTATTTAATAAGTAAATTTTATTTTGATCTTAATAAAAAATTACTCGGATGTATTAAATATATGCGTGTTAGAGAATGTGTAAAGCTAATCGCGAATTTATGAGCAAAATATGCATGGTCCACTGTACAGTGACATTTTCACAGGGTAACTGGACGACTGTAATGACGCTGACGTCACAACATGATCATTTTACGCTAAAAACTTTAATTACATTATTATAGGTATAAAAATACAAAATATATAGCAATTTTTATTTCGTTTTCCTTTATTTATATTCAAAATTCATATGCAACATGTAATTTCTAAAAAGTTGAAGACTTGGACGGGCCCATTTTGACGGGTACTATATGTTGCGTACCGGGTTGTAATAATAATTTTAAAAAAAAAACATTTGATTCCATTCTTATTCTCAAAATATGAACGGAAGAAACGGGGAAAATTTATTTTTCTGACCAGCAAAAAAAAACTTGCTGACTGGCTATTTAGAATTAATGGAATTGCTTTAAAATCAGTAATCTACCTTATAACAACAATGGTCATCTTCCTGTAACGTATCAATCTTGTGCTCTCCTTCAGAGAGGTACTTTATTTTAGTGAAATATAACAAAATTTTGCTGACTGGCTATTTAGAATTAATGGAATTAAAATTCAGTAATCTGCCTTAAAACAACGATGGTCATCTTTCTGTAACGTATCAATCTTGTGCTCTCTTTCAGAAAGGTAGTTTATTGTTGTGAAATATAACAAAATTTTGCTGACTGGCTATTTAGAATTAATGGAATTGCTTCAAAATCAGTGATCTACCTTATAATAACAATAGTCATCTTCCTGTTACGTATCAATCTTGTGTTCTCTTTCAGAGAGGTATTTTACTCTAGTGAAATATTACATAATTTTGCTGACTGGCTATTTACAATTAATGGAATTGTTTCTAAATCAGTAATCTACCTTAGAACAACAATAGTCATCTTCCTGTAACGTATCAATCTTGTGCTCTCTTTCAGAGAGGTATTTTACTCTAGTGAAATATAATATAATTTTGTTAACTGGCTATTTACAATTAATGGAATTGTTTCTAAATCAGTAATCTACCTTAGAACAACAATAGTCATCTTCCTGTAACGTATCAATCTTGTGCTCTTCTTCAGAGAGGTACTTTACTCTAGTGAAATATAACAAAATTTTGCTAAGAGCGCAGGGTACCCATATGTGAAATACGCGAAAACAGGTCTAAGGATAAAATGCCCTGTGTACTTATCTTACATTTTACTTAATTTTTTTTATTTTACCGTATTTAAAAACAATAAATCTATGTTTTTTAAAGAATAATTTTTTAAAAAAATGTCCTAAAATTAGTAATTTGACTTTAAATAAATGTGTTTTCATACTCAATTTTTCGGTGTATTATATCTAATTTTTAAAAAATAAACAATAGGAAACTTAGTTCCAACTTTCATAAAACGTTTTCTAAAATTTTGAAAAAAAATCTGATGTGGCCAGCACATTACCTTCCGTCAGTTCTATGTATTTTGTACAAATTTCATACGGAAAGTTCCTTGCTAAATTAAATATTCCTGTACATTACCTTCCGGCAGTTGCATGTATTTTATGCAAATTTCATACAGAAAATTATTATTTTGTGAAGTTTTCTATATACAGTGTAATGTATCTGCAGAAATAAAAGATTTATTATTATTATTATTATTTCTTGTACATTACCTTAAATCAGTTGTATGTATTTTACACAAATTCCATACAGAAAGCAAAAGATCCTATACCTATTTCCAGTAAAATTATAAGACAAACACACTATGTCAATTTCACTTGACACTGACATCTTTCAATCAAAATTTTCTTAATATAGTAGCTGTTTCCATAGCTATGGCTACTTTATGAAATTAAATTTCTTTATAATTTTTTAACTCTATATCCATTTAATATTAGGTATAAAATGCAATCAAATCGTATAGAAAATAAAATATTCTTTAATATTTATAATAACATTAAATGTGAAAAAATGATATTTAACATAGTTTTTTCAAGAAAAACTGTTAAAATCTTCAAATGAGGGTACTTCCGGTTGTCTAATTCTAACCAAAATCTAATCAGCTCTTCGCATGGATGTAACGAAGAGAAATACGAAAGAATTACAATTTTTAGAATTGTAGTATAGAAGTTATCGTAGACGAAAATTTTGTTACACACACACACACACACACGGACACACACACACACACACACTCACACACTCACACACACTCACACACACACACACACACTCACACACTCACACACTCACACACTCACACACACACACACACACACACACACACACTCACACTCACACACTCACACACTCACACACTCACACACTCACACACTCACACACTCACACACTCACACACACTCACACACTCACACGCTCACACGCTCACACACTCACACACTCACACACACACACACACACTCACACGCTGACACGCTCACACGCTCACACACTCACACACTCACACACACACACACACTCACACACTCACACACTCACACACTCACACACTCACACACTCACACACACTCACACACTCACACACTCACACACACACACACACTCACACACTCACACACTCACACACTCACACACTCACACACTCACACACACACACACACACACACACACATACACACACACACACACACACACACACACACACACACACTCACACACTCACACACTCACACACTCACACACTCACACACTCACACACTCACACACTCACACACTCACACACACACACACACACACATACACACACACACACACACACACACACACACACACACACACACACACACACACACACACACACACACACACACACACACACACATACAGACATCATCATAAAAATAGTAAAATCGTATTCTAGGGACCCTAAAACGTGCTTATTCATCAAAAACTCACCACCGAATTTTTTGACCAAAGACAATACCTTCCTTACCTAAAGGTGCCGGAAGGTAAAAATTAGTACAAATACAGCCTTCTAGACGTTTTCTACAAAATGATAATTTTGGTGTTTTCATTAAATTTATACACTGTACAGCAGCGACACCACATAAATTGTGTGTATTTGAGTAAGCCGTACCATAGGCGTGCGTGTGGGAAATATTTTTGTTATAAACAAGATTGTCACTTCTTAGTCACTTGTTGTTGCTGTCTATTATAAAGTATTTACGTTGATGGTTTTCTACGGTTTTCATTTTGTATTTTTCTGTTTATTATTTCGTTTGCACTTTGCAGTGCTTTTGCAATAAATTGTTGCTATAAAATCAGTCTTTTTCAAGACTACAACCTTTTATTTTATATTTTTCTTTGTATTGTATTTTTATTGTGCATCCATACAAATGGATAATACTAAAAGTGACGAAAAACATTATCGGCGAGGGTACAAAAAACGTCTGCGATTAAATGTTACGCGAAAGAAATGTCAAAATATTCAAATTTGGCGAAAAATGTAATAATAACGGTACTGAGAAATCTGGTGTCATTTACGGTATGTTTACTTTTATATACATGTGTGAGAATTTGTTTCAGATACAAGTGTGATGAAACAAATTTTGTATAATCGCCTAAAAGTCATAGTGCATGTTAAAAAATTAGAAAAAAGTGGTTGCGTTTACACTACTAAACAGTTTCATATACAAGTTAAGAGAGTATACTTTGTTTATACTAATATTTACACTTAAATTTGAGTTAATTTTCGAAATTAGATATTCAAATTGTGTTCTTCACAATAAAAAATTATAATGATGAAGAGTATTTATACTTATTCACATATGAATTAGTGTTAATTAAAAAGAAAACGTACCTACATTTTGATTATTACATAAATGAGAAGAGGTCTAGTGATGTCACCATGGCCAATGGCCATACCAACAAACTGAGGCCATGGTGACGTCACCATACCCTTCTCCAAAATAATCAATGCAATATTATTACGAAAGAATGTTAAATTTTTATTATTATAGTTAGAAGCTACGAGTATAATGGTTAATTTTTATATGTTATGAGTCATATATATAGTTTGAGCTCATACAGGTCAAAGTTTATGCTATTTGTTGATCACTCAAAATGTATGAGGTAATTGTACAGTTTAAGCAAAATGTATGAGCCCTTGTCTGAGGTGATGTTTCACGATTTGTTTATTTGACAAGTATCTCACATAAATTCTCATACATGTATCTGAATGTAAATATACCTTTAAAGACATGCTTCCTAATAATATTATTTGCCTTGTTTAATATCACATGAATGATTTTGCCAAAAGCTGTCTTGTACAAATTTCAAATTTCCTAGTTTTGTATCGAGTATTTGTTGCAATGAAAAATATTTAATTTTCATTTTTTATTATTATTTATTAATTAATTAATTATTTATTAATTATTTTAATTATATTAATTATTAATTATTTTAATATAATTATTAATTTATTAAGTTAATACATACAGTAACAAAAACAATTATATTTTCGTTTTATTTTGGGTGATTAGTCAGTGTTTCCTGTAAATTATCTAATTCAACTATACATTTTTCATTAATAAAGCAGAAAAGGCCTCGGTAGCTTTAACATGCAGTCATCAAGATAAAAATAATGTTTCATTTTCTGGCAAGTAAGTAATTCAAATATTACTTTCTTTTCTTGTTGTAATAATTTTATTTATAACACAGAGCCGACAATTCCTCTCCGAAGCAGAGTAAAACAAGCAGAAGAAGATTATTTTCAGAAGAAAACTGCCGAATGTATGACAGTGACAGTACTCTTATTAATCAACGAGATTCGGAACTATAAGAAAATGTCATGAGCGAAACTATGTATGAAGTAGAAGGTAGACGCATTGTTGAATTTCAATATTTGTTTGAATCTTTAAAAGAAATTAGTATTCATAATGAAAAAATGGGATGTACTTTAAGTAATATGAATATAATAAAAGAATTAAGAACGGGCTTAAAATCAAGATTTATTCTACGTTGCAATATGTGCAATGCGACATTTCGACTACAATCCGAAAACAACGCAGAAAAAGTAGACGTCAACGAATGTGCTGTACTTGGAATAATGAATATAGGCAGCGGTTTTGCTCATATGGATTCCTTCTTGTCTTCTTTAAACATTCCCGCTATAAACAAACGACATTATTCAAAACTGCATAATAATGTTTGCACAGCATGGCAAAATACAGCAGAACAGGCTATGAAGAAAGCGGCTGAAGAAGAAAAAGAAATGGGAGTTTAGACAAAGATGGCACTCCTCTGATTCGAGTTGTCTGCGATGGTAGTTGGGCTAAAAGGTCTTACAGAACTAACTACTCTTCATTATCTGGAGTCGGAGCAATTGTTGGCTACAATACAAAAAAAGTATTATACATAGGGGTTAAAAATAAATATTGTTCGATTTGCATGCAAGCAAAAAATGCAAAAAGAGATATTCCTGAACATCATTGTTTTAAAAATTGGTCAGGTAGTTCCACCAGTATGGAAGCAACTGCAATCACCGAAGGATTTTTAAAGAGCGAGAAAATAGAATGTCGTAACCATCTTCTAAGAAACATGGTGTAATAAATTAAAAGACATAAGAAATCAAACAAAAATGGGTCAGGCTTTTTTAAGAAAATTTTTGGCAGGAAATATACTAAAATGTCGAGCAGCTGTAACGAAAGCAATGCAGCACTGGAAATTGAGGATGTGGCTGAAAATATGAAAATAATTGAATTAAGAAAAGATATACTGAATGTAGTAAGTCATGTTTTCGGTGAACATAAAAATTGCAAAAATCGACAATATTTTTGCAGTAAAGAATGCCCTGATGAAGAAAATATTGTTCAGGAATTCCAAAAATATACTATATGTTTGATTCAATTACCTCTATATTTCAATATTTGGCTCAACACAGCAAAAGTTTAATTCTAAATGTTGATAGTAATTACGTAGAACAATTTAATAGTATTATTTGCAAATTTATAGGCGGCAAACGAATAAATTATACTATGCGACAATCGTACCAAGCAAGATGTTCTGCTGCTGTTGTCTCCCAAAATACCCGAAAGCCATTTTATGAAGTATATAAACATTTATCTGATAGGAGCCCTGGAAAATATGCTAAAAGAAATGAGCAAAATAAAATAAAAGTCCTAACAAATAGAAAACATTATAAAAAAAGGAAATTATTTACAACGACGAAGCAAGATGAATATTATGGAATGTGTTGCCAAAAAGAAGATTTGAACAAAGAAGAATATGAAGCAACTAAAAAAGATTTTTTGGGAAGCTTAGCTGCAACAAAAACACAGAGAGACCTTATTGAGTTTAAAACTCGTTTACAGCGGGACAGTACTGATTGGCTTAATGAAAGAAGCAAATTATTAACATCAAGCTTTGGCTTGGTTTGTCGACGTCTTCCTCATACGAGTTGTCAAAATCTTGTAAAAGGAATTTTATATAATACTGTTAGAAGCAAGGCAACATTTTGGGGACAGGTAAAGGAGTCATTTGTTAAAAGAGAATTAAAAGAAAAATATGGATACAAAATAAGTGATTGTGGATTAGTAGTAGATTCTGAACTACCATACCTTGGAGCTTCACCTGATGGACTCATTGATTTAGATGGGATTTTAGAAATTAAATGTCCATATTCCGCACGAACATTAACTCCAGAAGAAGGTATTATAAGTAAAAAAAATAAATTTTGGATAATAGACAAAGAAAATTTTCTTGTAAATAAAAAACATGACTGGTACTATCAAATTCAGGGCCAGCTACTGCTTGCTTGTAATTTGGACACCATTAGGAATCAAGTTCGAAAAGATTTTTCGGAATGATATTGAAATTGTGGATCCCAGGTTTAAAAGAAATATGCTTATAAGGGACCCACAGTATATAATAGAGGCACAACAGAATAGAAAAAGAAACTAATTTTTCATAATTAAACGGCTTTCCCAAATAAAAATTATGTTTACGTTTTCACTTCAAGTTTACAATTTAATGTTGTGTTCAGTTCAAATTTTATTTATCCTCAAGTCAAATATTTTTTATCTTATATCTGTGTGATTTAAATATAATTTCTCAATTTTTTGTTTAATATAATTTAAATCGATTATTGTCATATGGTATGCAAACTTTTCACTCTAATTTTATACATAAAAGTTTAACAATACATTGTATTGTAATCTTACTTAGTATATCTTACATAGAATTATAATGTAGGTATATTTAATGTTTTGTATTTGTTTGTTAATAAACGAAAATAAAAAAATTAATGTTTTCATCATATGGTAAGGCTTTTCATTTCATATATGTCGTATGACCCCAAAGCAAAACGTAACACGCTGCCAATGGAAAAATAGCATGGAGTGGCGTAAGAGGGGAATATTCAGCCCCGCCTTCTAGGCGTTCAGATTCTACCTCACCCTTTACACCCCTAATGCAGCAGAAACTGTTCGTCTACATCACCTACAGCCTTTTAATGGAATTGCTTCAAAATTAGTAATCTGTAGTGAGGTAAGGTTTCTTTAGAATTTAGGTCAGCCAGCTGCGGACCTTTCAAGTAGGAAGACTACCTGTCTAGCCAACCAAGGGAGTGGCGCGGCGCAGTGCGGCGCGGCAGAGCGAAGGAGGCCAGCAGTCAAGTAAAAGCCAGCAACCGATCCGCACGGAGTAGGATTCTTAAAATTTATGTTGCATTAATGGAATAGGTTTTATTTTTATATAATTGTGTTGTATTGTAAGAGTGGAATAAACTGTATTAAATATTTGTAATTGAGTCAAGTGTTACATTGGTGACAGCGGTGGGATGATTGAGTGAAATAAAAAATAAAATGTCGGATGTCCAGTGCTCGCGTTTCGAATTGGGTGATTGGGGAGAATGGCTGCAGTTCTTCGAAGCTTTTGCGGAATTAAAATCATGGGATAATGAGAAGAAAGTGTTAGTATTGCCATTGTATTTAGAAGGATCGGCAAAACAAGCTTATCAGAGTTTGTCGGCAGCACAACGGGCAAACTGGGCGACAACTTGTGCGGTATTAAAACAATTATTTCAACAGGAGGAAGATGGTGCTGAAGACTTGTTTCGCGCGCGTAAACAACTGCCGGGAGAGACTGTTGCTTGTTTTTCGGCTGGATTACAGACATTAGCTGGCCGAGCGTTCGCGGACCACAATGTTGCTTCTAGAGAAAAGCTTATATTAAAACAGTTTTTGTTTGGTATTGATAAGAGGGTTGCAGAAGAGACAATTCGGCAAAACCTGCAGCGGTTGTTGCTGCCCAGAGTTCGTTGACCGTGACGAAACGGATGGATGAAATATGTCATCAAGCTGAACAAGATTGTCCGAGCGCCGCAATTAAAATGCTGGAACCCGACTGTATGGGAGAATTAAATGATCTGAAAAATAAAGTAGCAGAATTGACTGATATCGTGAAACAAATAACAATCAGAGATGGTGGCGGGGATGATTTCAGGGGCCGCGTTCGATTTCGGTTTCCCGAGTACACACGCTCCCCGGAACGACCGGATAGGTACCGACCGCAACGGTGGTCAACACAGTCTCCGGAGTATCGGCGTCGAGGAACATCACCAGAATATGAGCGTCACATGAGTATCAGCGTCGTGAATGCCCCCGAGATTTTCACCTATACGCAGTCAGTATAGGCGCAGTGAACGGGAAGGTCATTCGGAGCAACAATCCGGTTTACGATGTTATGGTTGCGGTCGCATCGGGCATATACGCCGAAATTGTCCGCTACAGTCGTCACGGGGGAGACGGAGCAGCGAACGGGAAAACTAGATCGGATATCTAATGGCCCCGAACCGACATCTGTGACAATACAGGGGCAGATCAAGGAGGATGATCATGTGGTGCAAGTATGAGGTAAAGTTAATGAACATACAGTGACTTTTTTTTGGACGCTGGGGCTAGCAGATGTTTTATGCGCAAGGATGTGTGGAACAAGGTCGGTAAAGGTAATCTACGGCCTTGTACAAGAAGAATAGTGCAAGCTAATATGCGAAAATCTGACTGAACAATTCGTGATAGGTTGCAATTTTATTCGAAAACATAAATGTGTAGTTGACCCAAACCAAAAGTGAATTTTTGTAAATGGGCATCAAATTGACGAATGCCCTGTGTGGCCCTTTGTGAGACAATAATTGTGCCCCCGCGTACCGAAGTTATAGGACGCGTAGAAATATCGGGAGAAGTGTACGATGTTCCGCGGCTTATTGAACCGTTGACTAACTGCATAGAGAAACTAGACTGCATGGTCGGACGTTCTGTGGCGCAAGGAGCTGCAGGAGCAATCCTGATACGGAATCCGAGTACGGATCCAGTTACTATATGGAAGAATGCGAAAATAGGAACGGCCGTTGCTTGTGCCTTGATAGATGATCAACTAGAGTCTGACTGCAAACTGGGTGTCAACTTATTTGATTGGGAAGAAGCTTCTCGTAATTTGAATCAAAATGAATTAGAGCGGGCCAAGTAGTGTATCAAGCAGTATGTGAATGTTGTCGCCAAACACAAAAAGGATACTGGGCGTACTAATGTGTTGTCACAAAATTAACACCGGCCAAGCACCTCCTATTCATCAAACCCCACGGCGATTGCCGTTATTTGATCGAGATGAAGCTCAACACGAAATTCAAAATATGCTGGAGGCTGGCGTGATTAGCCCTTCAACTTCGCCGTGGTGTTCCCCAGTCGTCCTGGTAAAGAAAAAGGACGGAACATTACGATTTTGTATTGATTTCCGGAGATTGAATGGAGTAACCATCAAGGACAGTTATCCACTCCCGCGAATCGACGCAGTCTTGGATTCACTGTCGGGATCAACACTATTTACTGCACTAGATTTACAAACGGGACATTGGCAGTGTGAAGAGGCCGAGGAAGATCGAGAGAAGACTGCGTTTTCCATAGGTAATGGACTGTTTCAGTTCAATGTTCTACCATTTGGCGTCTGCAATGGACCTTCGACGATCCAGCGATTGATGGACGTAGTCTTAGAAGGGCTAAACTGGAAGTCAGCTTTAGTATATTTGGACGGTGTAATTGTCTTCGGAAGAGATTTCGATGAACATCTGGCTCGATTAGCAGCTGTGTTAAAACGATTTGAGACTGCTGGATTAAAGGTCAACGCGAAAAAGTGTCGACTTTTTCACAGTAAAGTCGAGTTTTTAGGCCACATCGTAAGCCGCGAAGGTATTTCAACCATTAACTTATCCCGAACGACAATACTGCGCTACACGACGTGAACTTCTTGCACTGGTGAGTGTGTGTAAACATTTTAAAAGCTATTTAGTTGGGGCGCGTTTCATTGCTCAAACTGATCATAGTTGCCTCGAGTGGCTTAGAAACTTCCGTGAACCGGAGGGTCAAGTGGCCCGATGGTTGGAAACCCTAGCAGAATACGACATGAAGGTAATACATCGGCCAGGGAAACGTCATGGTAACGCTGATGGATTGTCGAGGAGACCATGTTTGCAATGCGGTCGAGAGGACTCTGACGGAGATGAAAAATCCACGGAATATAAAGTTTGTGCTGTCGGAAATAAATCGGATTTGGAAGCCAGTGATAGGCCAAAGGAAAAAGTGGATAGGAAAGATATTTTAATTGCTCAAATGAAAGACGAGTGTTGTTTGGAAGTGATAAATCAAATTTGTACACGTAAGAACGGTTAATCTAATCTGTCATACAGGACTTACTGTGCGTATCGAGTGACGATAAATCGCGGGAATACCAAGTATTGATACCAAGATCGCTAGTGCCCGAAATATTACGAGTGTATCACGGGAGTGCGGCAGCCGGAGCCCACTTAGGTGTAAACAAAACGTTGGCAAAAGTGCGCGATATATTTTATTGGCGTACATGGCACAGGACATTACAAATTGGTGCCGGAACTGTGAAGACTGTAATTGTCATAATTCACCGTCGCGTAGAGCTAAATCGCCGTTACAAACGTACATCGCTACCCGACCTCTGGAACGCGTCGCCGTGGACATATTATCGTTACCAACTAGTGCGCAAGGGAATAGATACGTATTGGTAATCGGCGACTATTTCACGAAGTGGGCAGAGGCATACGCACTAAAGGATCAGAAAGCTGAGACTGTGGCCAGAGTCATTGTCGATGAATTCATTTGTCGATATGGAGCTCCAGAAATAATACATAGCGACCAAGGAGCACAGTTTGAATCTCAACTTCTTAAAGAGGTATGTCGTTTAGTAGACATCGACAAAACGCGTACAACTCCCTTCAGACCACAATTAGATGGCATGATTGAACGCCTAAATCGCACATTACTCAATATGTTATCGCATTGGGCAGGAGAGCATCAACGCACGTGGGATTTGAAACTAGCACAAGTTATGATGGCATATCGAAGCAGCGTACATGAGAGTTCAAGATATACTCCATTTTTACTCATGTTTGGGAGAGAAATCCGTTTACCCCTTGACGCTCAATACGGGTTACCACCCGGGTCATCATTTAAGTCGGAACAAGGATATGTGAAGGAACTAAGATCTTCATTAGATGAAGCGTACGAAAAAGTGCGGAATAACCTTAATTCTGCACATAGAAAGCAGAAGGCATATTATGACCGAAACGCCCGAGTTAAAAATTACAACGTGGGAGACCTTATTTGGTTACACCAACCTGCGCCGAGAATGGGAGAAAGTGCGAAGTTACAACACCCATGGTCAGGGCCATATAAAATAATTAAAGAGATCGGACGAGACGGAAGAGATCGACTTTTCGAATCCAACACTCTAAATTTAAACACAAGAGAATAGTGGCGCATCAGGACAGGTTTAAACCTTGAGAGGAAATACCGGAGTCAACAGCTGGGGCTGAAAAAAAGCGCGCTGCGAAACAACCAGGACGACCAAAGAAAGAAGTAGCGATGACCAGTGCAAATTTCAAATTTGAAGAGTTAGATGGGAATGTGTTTACAGCACCCATTGAGTTCGCTTTGGTACATTGTGTTGCGGAAGATTTTCGGATGAGCGCAGGAATCGCCCGGGATTTCAAATAACATTTTGGAGGAAAAGCAGAATTGTTAAGACAAGGAATCCGCACAGGAGGAGTTGGCATGTTGCAACGGAGAAGAAAAACTATTTTCTATCTAGTCACCAAACAATATAGTTGTGATAAGCCTACGTATAAAAATCTTCAATTAAGTTTAGAAAGCCTACGGAAAATGGTCAAAGAGAAAAAGATTACCAAGCTAGCCATGCCTGCTATTGGCAGTGGATTAGACGGCTTGAGATGGAAATAAGTTAGAGACATAATTGAGAATACATTCAAAGACATGGATTGCCACATTGTTGTTTACCATTGGAATGGTAATAGTTTCTGGAGGGGGAGGAGAGAAGAAGTAGATCGTAGGGAAAGAAGGTACGAGAACATGGGAAGAATATTCGTAAGAAGTATCGATCAAAAGAGAGATGGGGAAGAAAGAAACCGGAAGAACGAAAACACGAAAATGGCACGAGACAATGTGGAACAGAGTCAAGAGGGGAGAGAAATAGAAGAAGAAGGGTGGAATACCGAAGATGAACTTTCTCTCGTGGAATTGAGAAAAAGATTAAAAGACGAGGACAAGGAAGCTGGAGAAGAATGGAACAGTGAGGATCTACTTCCGCTTTCAGAACTGAGAAAAATCTTAAAGGAAAAAGAGAAGGAAGAAGGAGACAGCGAAGATGATCTTCCACTTACCGAGCGAAGAGCTAGAATGGAGAAGAAAGCGAATGGCGGCATATAGAAACGTTGAATAAAGCTTCCCGGAGGAAGCTTCTTATAAGGGAGGGGGTGATGTAGTGAGGTAAGGTTTCTTGGAATTTAGGTCAGCCAGCAGCGGGCCTTTCAAGTAGGAAGACCACCTGTCTAGCCAACCAAGGGAGGGGCGCGGCGCGGCGCAGTGCGGCGCGGCAGAGCGAAGGAGGCCAGCAGTCGAGTAAGAGCCAGCAACCGATCCGCACACAGTATGATTCTTAAAATTTATGTTGCATTAATGGAATACGTTTTATTTTTATATAAATGTGTTGTATTGTAAGAGTGGAATAAACTGTATTAAATATTTGTAATTGAGTTAAGTGTTACAAATCTACCTTAAAACAACAATGGTCATCATCCTGTAACGTACCAATCTACCTTAAAACATACAATTTCATCTGCCTGTAACGTATCAATCTTGGACCTCCGTCAGAGACGTACTTTACTCTAGTGAAATTCTGCGGACTGGCTATTTAGAAATACACTAGAATAAAGTATCTCTCTGAAAGAGAGCACAATATTGATATGTTACAGGAAGATGATCATTCTTATAAAGCAGATCACTGATTTTGAATCAATTACATTACATTTATTCTAAATAGCCAGTCAGCATAATTTTGTTATATTTCATTAAAGTAAAGTACCTCTCTGAAGAAGAGCACAAGATTGATACGTTGCAGGAAGATGACCATTATTATTTTAAGCTAGTTTGCTGATTTTAAAGCAATTCCATTAATTCTAAATAGCCAGTCAACAAAATTTTGTTATATTTCACTAGAGTAAAGTACCTCTCTGAAGAAGAGCACAAGATTGATACGTTACACTGACTTTTGGCCTGATCGTATTGTTGTTAAACGCTATTTTTTTCGTCGAGAACCGGCATGAAAATTTGGAAAAGCTGAACACTCTCAATGAGGTATTATCAATTTTTTATTGGAATGTTCAAAGTATAACAAATAAATGTAATTTAATCGACATTTTAAATATTGACATTAATGCTAGTGTGATATGTTTAAGTGAACATTGGCTTAAAGAGGAACAAAATAATTTATATAATATTAATGGATACTATAAAGCCTCATGTTTTAATAGAATTCATTCAAAAAACGGCGGAGTAATTATATTTGTCAGAGAAAGAATCAATTCTTTTGAAATACCAAGTATTGCATCTTTATCCGTTGAATCCGATTGCGAAATTGTCTCTGTCTTTTTAAGTCAATTCAAATGTATTGTAGTATCACTATATAGAGCTCCTAAAGGAGATTTTAATAATTTCATAAATATATTAAACCAAGCGTTAGAAATATTAAGTAGATATAATGTAAAAATTGTTGTAGTAGGCGATTTTAATGTAGATTTTTTGACTGCTAACAACAATAAAAATATACTAATCAATTTAATGACTAGCTATGGCTTGAATCTCACAGTCAAACAATACACACGCATCACTGATCACAGTAAAACTTGCATAGATAATTTATTCACTGATCTGACATCTGATTTTACAATTTCAGTAAAAAAATTTGGAGTGTCAGACCACTCTGCCATTCTTCTTACTAGCGAGTTTCGGAGAATTGAAAAAATTTCCACGCCAATCAAAAATTACCGAGATTACAATAATGTAAACAACATTAATTTATTCGCTTATTTGTTACAAAACGAATCTTGGGATGACTTGTATCTTGAAACCTGTCCCCAGGAAAAGTGTAATATATTTATTAATACTCTTTTATATTATAGAGATATTGCTTTTCCAATTTTAACCAGGAGAAAAAATAATGAAAGCACTAAGTGGATTACGCCTGAGCTGAGATCTATGCATGATCACTTAACATTTCTTCGGGAGATGATTTCATCTGGGTATCACGATTTGAAAACCAGGTACAAAGAGCTTAAAAAGGCATATTTGAGGCAGGTAAGCGAAACTCGTAAGTTATTTAATCTTAACAAGCTATCTCAATCGACAAATAAAATTAAAACTGTATGGTCTCTAATAAACCATGAATCCGGGAGAAATATTAAAAATAATAAATGTTCAATTAGCACAGATAACTTTAACGATTACTTTGTTTCAATTGCGGACAGCATTAAGGGTGCGTTTCGAATATGGTATTTATAGATTCATCATTTAAAGCTTGTTGAAAGAACAAAGAATATTGTATTATACATCAAAATTCATAATTTTTTTTGGACTATTATTTAAAGCTATTTTTAACAAATTTAAAAATTAATTGCACACTATAAAAAAATTATTTCTTTAATTCACCTTCTCCTTATAACAAAAATACATTTAGGTGATAGCTATTATTATAGACTAACTATATAAATTAATTTTTTTTGCAAGTATTGCTCTAAATTTTTGTAAAATGATGTATTTCTATCGAGGTGAGAAATAGCAATATATTGAATATTTTACAGTTTTGTCACTGTGCGTAGTGTACGGTTTTCCCGTAGGATGGCAGCACACTCGAGTGGCCGGTAATACAGAATATGAAAAATAGCGCGCGCAATTACTCATATAATAAATAGAGCGACTTTGTTGGTAAATATTATAAATTTTGTAACATAATTGTGTATTTTGCATTTGACAAAAATTAGTTGAATTTAATCGACACTTTTTCGAATTTTCTATTTTTGCACTTATTTAGAAAACTCGCTAGGGTACGTCTGTTAAATTTTAACGCATGTGTAAAAAACCTATCTTATAAAACTTATTCTTTAATATACCTACTATTATATGCAATTGTGAAAAAAGTATACATTGTTGTACGCGATTTTGTATAGTATTTAATGTATTTCATGTAGCCAGTAGTAACGGCCAGCTTTAGTAATGTCTTAATTTTTCACATATTTATAGTACTAAATCGATTCTTCTTTCTTTAGATTTTGAAAACCAATATACCTACTAGGTATCTACTTATTATTATTTACATTAATTGTTATAATATAATAATAATGTTACGGAAAAAAGCCTGGGGTTTATTAGAGGTAATTATCTAACCTAACACCCCCTCCCCCTCTACCCAACGTCCCAGGGTGCCTTTATACCCCCTTTCGAAATGTGTTTACTGTTCCCAGAATATCGTCTGGCTACGCTTGGGTTGTTGATTTCATTCTTCGTACGTCAAACATTACTTATTTCCGGGCCTAGGTATATAACTATTTTCAAATGACAACAAATGAATGACATTTTGAATGTCGGAATGCTTTTATTTTTCGCACTATTGCGTTTATCTTTCACTTATAATAATTTTTTTTAAATAATAATAGACTCATACGAGTATTACAATAAATATTTATTAAAAATAAGGGTATCTCCATAGAAAATTAACCCTACTATTTAATATAAACAAATAAAAAACTAGAAACATAAAATAGAAAGTATTTAATATATTGTTTATTAATGTTAGGGGTGTCGTGGCTGCGTGCCTGAGTGTCTGGTCGCTAATCTGGGGAACCGGGTTCGATCCCAACCAATGCCAAATATTTCAAATTTTATACGGCACAAAATTGACCCTTGTGGTGTACTGCATATTATGCAACAAGTGCGGGAAACAGTTTTTTACACTCTTGTGGCTGCATCACTCTTGAGCAAAAGTCAACTTCACGCACTTGCTCGCGCACTTGTAGAACAATATACTATTTTGTACGTACTATTGAACATTTTAAACATTTTATTTATGATACATGACACATTTATTTTGTATTTTTCTTCCTGGCTTCAATAGCTTTTTTTATGTCCTCAGAGTCCTCGCACCTAAATCCTTTCAGTCGATTACCATTTAAAATTTCTGGTAGTACGCATTCTAAATAAAATTTCTTCAACTTCGGGACCATCAAATTATTCCAAATATTTTCATCTCTCTCTATTTCTTCCACATGCATATATTTATCTTCGCTTGTATAGACAACAAAAATACACTAACATTTGGCAAATATTTAATTGCCCTTGCACCTGTAATTATTATTACAAAACACATATTTTTTATATCTTACATAAATACCTGATAAAAATAGTTATAATACTTCATCAATTATACCTGTGTACAGTAATGGTACATCAAATTATTTTTTTTATGAAATTATATTGAAAATTGTACCGTCAGGAGAAGCACCGAGATAACATAAATGTTCATTAATAAACAACCCAGATTTTTTAATTTGAATGTTACCAAATTGTTCTTCAAATATACGAATTGCTGTTACCTCATGCCTTTTGCCAAATTTCATGGCTTCGGTACCTTCACCGTGGTGAACATTCAAAATATGTTTCACCAATGAATTACATGGTGTATATTCTTTTCGTTTTATTATTACACCAAAATTAGATGCTGTTAATCTATTTTGTTTGTAATATAAGTATTCAGGATTATCACTGTCCAACTGTTCGTTGGGCAATTGAATATCTCTCTTCATTAATAATCTACATTAATAAAAACATTAAAATTTGTAAAAATTATTTTAATAACTACATATTTACTTTTAGATCCTCGAGTTTTCTTTTATACTCTGATTGATATTATGTTTTGGTAATAACATCTATAGCCTGAATACCATATTCCAATTTATCGGATTTATGTAATTTTTGTTTTTCTTTTGAAGATAATTTTTTCTGACTGGTCTGATATTTTTCTTTTTACTATGCTCAATTAAGCGTTTTAAAATTTTGCCAGGAGATTTTTTGGTACTTCGTTTCCATGCATTATGCTGCCATTTACGTCCTTTATTATATTGTAATGCTGATATTATATGCTCTTATGCTTATGGCAGTATATACATACGAGAGGATTATAATAATTTGTAATTATTATAACGAGATGATATTATATTTTACCTTTCATATTCGACGTCAGAAATAAATGAAAGATCCATATCACATCCTGGTATATTTGCATCACTTGCATTTTGTATAGTATTATTGTCACTAATACTAATATTATCAGAAGTAATATCACAAGACCTCCTGATTTGATCGATAAATTTTTATTTTGCACGATTTTTTTTGCTTAGCAACAAACACGAAAGCAAACTGCGTGGTAAATCCCGACTCCGAAGGAGGGTCAGTTTGCTTGAGTGATTTTGCTTAAAAGCATAAAAAATGAGTGCAAAATAAAAATTTATCTGAGAAAATCTGAGAGGTCGTGTGGTATTTGGTCAGATAAATTCCAAAGACAAAGCAAAATGAAACAATTTAATTATTAATATTTTATTTTTAAACTTGAAATATTAATTAACTGTCACACTGACGGTTATAAACAATAACAACTGTTTATTTACTTGGTAGCGGAGAATTATCGGGGTAACGGGGTTTTATCAGTATAATACTGTTACCATTAGTTGAATTTTCAAGTGTTTTGCATCATGATTGGTTGAAAACTAGTCGTTGGAATTTATCATTTTGAATTACACTATTTGTACTATTACACTTGTAGCGAAATTTTTTACTACGAGACGTCTTATTTCTCTTACGTATAACGTGGTTTTGGTTTGCCCATTTTTTAAATGGGCGAAAAAGATTTATATTAAAACAAAACCAATAATAACAATAACGATAAAAATTAACAAATATATAAATATCAGCAACACTTAACGAAACAAGTTAAGAAAACCAATAACGAAAATAATAATAATAATAATAATAATAATAATAATAATAATGGTAACAACAATGAAACTGGGAATTCGAGCAGCATACAAATGTCGAAACAGATCGTATAAGAATAATTTGGTGCAGCCTTCTATCTTATCCCTCAAATATTTTGCGCTAGACATGCCCGCGTTCCAAAGTTTAAATTTCATATTAACTAGGATCTAAACCTGCAGAGACAGAGCCATCTGTGAAATACTTTTGTATTTAAGAAATAGTTCCTAATTAACCCAGCATCGCCTCATGGCGCTGTTTTTTCAACGCACCCTTAATAACCAACTGCCTCCGTCTGAGTTTGATCATGATTATTTTCTAAGCAAGACAAAAAGTTGTGACAATTCTATTTATTTTACTCCAACAAGTACGACCGAAATCTATGATATTGTCCGTGAGATGAAGAACAAGGTATCCACTGATATCTATGACATTAATATTATTTTACTTAAAACAGCCATTGAGTACTTGACAGGACCTTTGTGTACCTTAATTAATGCCTGTTTACAGCACGGAATATTCCCTGAAAAGTTAAAAATAGCTAAAATAATCCCAATACATAAAAATCTGATGTGGCCAGCACATTACCTTCCGTCAGTTCTATGTATTTTGTATAAATATCATACAGAAAGTTCCTTGCAAAAGATTATATTTCTTGTACATTACCTTAAGGCAGTTGTATGTATTTTTTACTAATTCCATACAGAAAGTTTCTAACAAAAGATCCTATATTTCCAGTAAAATTATAACATAAACATACTGTCAACTGCACTTGACACTGACACCTTTCAATCAGAATTTTCTTAATGTATCGCAGCTGTTTCCAGAGTTATAGCAAAGCTGACTAATATATATGATATTTAATTTCTTTATAATTTTTTAACTCTATATCCATTTAATATGAAGTATAAAATGCATTCAAATCGTATAGAGAATAAATAATTCTTTAATATTTATAATAACATTAAATGTGAAAAAATGATATTTAACATCGTTTTTTCAAGAAAAACTGTTAAAATCTTCAAATGAGGGTACTTCCGGTAGACCAATTATAACCAAAATCTAATCAGCTCTTCACATGGATGTAACGAAGAGGAATACGAAAGAATTATAATTTTTGGAATTGTAGTATTAGAGTTATCGCATTAGAAAATTTTGTCACACACAGACACACACACACACACACACACACACATACACACACACACATACACACACACACACACACACACACACACACACACACACACACACACACATACAGACATCATCGTAAAAATAGTAAAATCGTATTCTAGGGACCCTAAAACGTGCTTATTCGTCAAAAACTCACCACCGAATTTTTTGACCAAAGACAATACCTTCCTTACCTAAAGGTGACGGAAGGTAAAAAGGGGGAATGCGACCTAGCCTCAAACTATAGGCCAATTGCGATTTTACCAGTAATATCAAAAATATTTGAAAAAGTAATCTATGTTCGTATCCATAAATTTCTCGTTTCAAATGAATATTTCACTGGTGCACAATTTGGGTTTCGCGAGGGAAAATCAACTATAGATGCATTAATGGCATTAATTCAAGTTATAGTAGATTCATGGGAAAATAAAGAAACGTGTAGGGCCATTTTCGTCGATTTGAGTAAGGCATTTGACACTCTATCACATGAAATTTTATTATCTAAGCTGGAACACGCTGGAATCAGGGGTATTCCTTTGCAGTTATTAAAAACTTACTTGTATAATAGACAACAAGTCGTATCAGTTAATGAAACAATAAGTACTGTTAAAAATATAAATAAAGGCGTTCCTCAAGGAAGTATTCTTGGTCCTCTGTTGTTTATAATATACGTTAATGATTTACCTCAAAATGTAAAATCAAAGATAATACAGTTTGCAGACGATACGACTTTAATTAATCATAGCTCCTCAAAGGAAACACTTGAAAACAATAGCAATGAAAGCCAAATTCAAGCCATTGAATAGTTCACAGCCAATCTTTTAAGTTTAAATAAAGACAAAACAAATATAATAGATTTTGTCAATTCAAATTCATCTGAAGAACTCTCCCAGAAATATCTAGGTCTCCTTTTACAAAAAAACTTAAAATGGAAAAGCAATATCGATGTATTGTACAGGAAGTTAGCTACATGCTTGTTCGCATTACGCAAAATATATGGTACAATGGGTCCACCAGCAACCAAGGTAGCCTATTCTGCATTGTTTCACTCTGTCATATGTTACGGCTTATTGGTATGGGGTCAATCTCCTGATGTGAACAGAGTGTTTATAGTGCAGAAGAAGGCTATTAGAATACTTGCTGGTGTAGGTCCAACACACTCCTGCAAAGACCTTTTTAAGAAATTTGGTGTTCTTACGCTCTACTCCCAATATATACTGTATAGCTTAATGTACATCAGAAAAAATATTTCAGATTTCACAACTCACTCCGAGATTCATAAATATAATACGAGAAATAACGATAATTTAACAACAGTAAAATTTACTCGGACAAACTCTAAACTCAACAGTGTCAACGTAAAGCTTTTCAACAAAGTACCCCAAACTATAAGAAAATTAGAATTCCAAAAATTTAAATCTATTGTGTTTAAAAAATTATTAAATAAAAGTTATTATAACGTAGAAGAATATTTAAAAGATGAAAATTTCATAAATGCGTAGGTATTGAAAGCAAGACTGTGAGCTTCATACCCAAATATTATAAATTTAAAAATGTATGTACTTTGCCTGTTTGTATCTAAATGTTTGATTTCCAAAATTGGACGTACTGTGCATGAAAATGCTTTTCAGTTAATAAAAATTATTATTATTATTATTATTATTACAGGAAAATGTCTAATGTTATTATTATTATTATTATTATTATTATTCTTATTCTTATTATTATTATTATTATTATTATTATTATTATTATTATTATTATTATTATTATTATTCTTATTCTTATTCTTATTCTTATTCTTATTCTTATTCTTATTCTTATTCTTATTCTTATTCTTATTCTTATTATTATTATTATTATTATTATTATTATTATTATTATTATTATTATTATTATTATTATTATTATTATTATTATTATTATTATTATAAGGTTACAGGAAGATGACCATTGTTGTTGTAAGGTAGATTACTTAATTTAAAGCAATTCAATTATTTCTAAATCGCCAGTCAGCAAAGTTTTGTTATATATCACTAGAGTAAAGTACCACTCTGAAGAAGAGCACAAAATTGATACGTTACAGGAAGATTAACATTATTATTGTAAGGTAGTTTGCTGATTTTAAAGCAATTCCATTAATTCTAAATAACCAGTCAGCAAAATTTTGTTACATTTCACTAGAGTAAAGTACCTCTCTTAAGAAGAGCACAAGATTGATACGTTATAGAATGATAACCACTGTTGTTGTAAGGTAGATTACTGATTTTGAAGCAATTCCATTACATTGATTCTAAATAGCCAGCAAGCAAAATTTTGATATATTTCACTGTAGTAAAGTACCTCTCTGAAAAAGAGCACAAGATTGATACGTTACAGGAAGATGACCATTACTATTTTAAGGTAGTTTGCTGATTTTAAAGCAATTCCATTAATTCTACATAACCAGTCAGCAAAATTTTGTTACATTTCACTAGAGTAAAGTACCTCTCTTAAGAAGAGCACAAGATTGATACGTTACAGAATGATAACCACTGTTGTTGTAAGGTAGATTACTGATTTTGAAGCAATTCCATTATTTCTAAATAGCCAGTCAGCAATATTTTGTTATATTTTATTAGAGTAAAGTACCTCTTTGAAGAAGAGCACAAGACTAAAACGTTACAGGAAGATGAGCATTATTATTCTAAGGTAGTTTGCTGATTTTAAAACAATTCCATTAATTCTTAATAGCCAGGCACCAAAATTTTTCTATATTTCACAAGGGTAAAGTACCTCTCTGAAGGACAGCACAAGATTGATACATTACAGGACAAGGACAAGGACAATTGTTGTCAGCAAAATTATTTCTAAATAGCCAGTCAGCAAAATTTTGTTATATTTCATTAGAGTAAAGTACCTCTCTGAAGAAGAGCACAAGATTGATACGTTACAGGAAGATAACCATTGTTATTTTAAGGTAGATTACTGATTTTTAAGCAATTCTATTAATTCTAAATAGCTAGTCAGCAAAATTTTGTTATATTTCACTAGAGTAAAGTACCTCTCTGAAAAAGAGCACAAGATTGATACGTTACAGGAATATGATCATTATTGTTTTAAGGTAGCTTGCTGATTTTAAAGCAATTCCATTAATTCTAAAAAGACAGGCAGCAAAATTTTGTTATATTTCACTAGAGTAAAGTACCTCTCTGAAGAAGAGCACAAGATTTATACTTCACAGGAAGATGACCATTGTTGTTGTAAGATAGATTACTGATTTTGAAGATATTCCATTATTTCTAAATAGCCAGTCAGCAAAATTTTGTTATATTTCACCAGAGTAAAGTACCTCTCTGAAAAAGAGCACAAGATTGATTTGTAACATTGTAACCATTGTCAGGTAGATTACTTAATTTGAAGCAATTCAATTATTTCTAAATCGCCAGTCAACAAAATTTTGTTATATTTCACTAGAGTAAAGTACCTTTCTGAAGGAGAACACAAGATTGATACATTACAGAAAGATGACCATTTTTGTTGTAAGGTAGATTACTGATTTTGAAGCAATTTCATTATTTCTAAATAGCCAGTCAGCAAAAATTTGTTATATTTCACTAGAGTAAAGTACCTCTCTGAAGAAGAGCACAAGATTGATACGTTACAGGAAAATGACGATTATTATTTTAAGGTAGTTTGCTGATTTTAAAGCAATTCTTTTAATTCTAAATAGCAAGTCAGCAAAATTTTGTTATATTTCACTAGAGTAAAGTATCTCTCTCAAGAAGCGCACAAGATTAATACATTCCAGGAAGATAATTATTATTTTAAGGTAGTTTACTGATTTTGAAGCAATTCCATTAAATCTAAATAGCCAGTCAGCAAAATTTTGTTATATTTCACTAGAGTAAAGTAGCTCTCTGAAGGAAAGCACAAGATTGATACGTTACAGGAAGATGACCATTGTTGTTCTAAGGTACATTATTGATTTTAAGGCAAATCAATTTATTCTAAATAGCCAGTCAGCAAAATTTTGTTATATTTTACTAGAGTAAAGTACCTCTCTGAAGGAGAAAACAAGATTGATACATTGCAGGAAGATGACCATTGTTGTTATAAGATAAATTACAGATTTTAAAGCAAGTCCATTAATTCTAAATAGTCAGTCAGCAAAATTTTGTTATATTTCACTAGAGTAAAGTACCTCTCTGAATGGAAGCACAAGATTGATACGTTACAGGAAGATGACCATTGTTGTTATAAGGTAGTTTACTGTTTTTAAAGCAATTCCAATTCGCCGCCACTGTCACCGCTACTGTCCCAGACTTGTTAAAACCTGCTTAATTATGCGAATGATGTAACCAATTGTGTTTGAGTTTATATCTAGAATAGTGTTCTAGTAAGTTCTCGAATACAAATGCCAGAGTATATAAGCACTTTTGAGAGTTCCAAGTAGAGTTCTGTGTAGCGCTATAACAGTTCTGCCCGAAACTACGAGTATGTAAATTTCCTCGCAAATGAACAAATAGTTTTATTTCACACTTAATTTGACAGTTCCAAATAGAGTTCTGTATAGCGCTATAATAGTTCTGCCCGGAACTATGAATACTTCCAAGAAAATTAACTTAATATACGTTTTTACACTTAATATGAGAGTTCCAAGTAGACTTTTGTGTAGCGCTATAACAGTTCTGCCCGGAACTATAAATATTTCCAAGCAAATAAACTTAAAGTACGTTTTTACACTTAATTTGAGAGTTCCGAGTAGAGTTCTGTGTAGCGCTATAACAGTTCTGCCCGGAACTAAGAATATTTCCAAGCAAAGTAACTTAAAGTACGTTTTTACACTTAATTTGAGAGTTCCGAGTAGAGTTTTGTGTAACGCTATAACAGTTCAGTCCGGAACTATGAATATTTCCAAGCAAAGTAACTTAAAGTACGTTTTTACACATAATTTGAGAGTTCCGAATAGAGCTTTGTGTAGCGCTATAACAGTTCTGCCCGGAACTATGATTATTTTCAAGCAAATTAACTGAAAGTACGTTTCACTTAATTTGAGAGTTCCAAGTAGAGTTCTGTTGTGCGCTATAATAGTTCTGCCTGGAACTATGAATATTTCCAAGCAAATTAATTTAAAGTACGTTTTTACACTTAATTTGAGAGTTCCGAGTAGAGTTCTGTATAGCGCTATAACAGTTCTGCCCGGAAATATGATTATTTTCAAGCAAAATAACTTAAAGTACGTTTCACTTAATTTGAGAGTTCCAAGTAGAGTTCTGTGTAGCGCTATAACAGTTCTCCTTGAACTATGAATATTTCCAAGCAAGTACGTTTTTACACTTAATTTAGAGTGCCGAGTAGAATTCTGTGTAGCGCTATAATTGTTCTGCCCGGAAGTTTGTAAATTTCCTAACAAAGGAACAAAAAGCATTATTTCACAATTAATTTGAGAGTTCCAAATAGAGTTCTGTGTACTGCTATAATAGTTCTGCCCCAAAACTATGAATATTTCCAACCAAATTAACTTAAAGTAAGTTCTTACACTTAATTTGAGACTTCCAAATAGAGTTCTGTGTAGCGCTATAATATTTCAGCCCGAAACTATGAATATTTCCAAACAAATTAACTTCAAGTACGTTTTTACAATTAATTTGAGAGTTCCGAGTAGAGTTCTGTATAGCGCTATAATAGATCTGCCCGGAACTATGAATATTTCTAAGAAAATTAACTTAAAGTACGTTTTTATACTTAATTTGTGAGTTCCAAGTTGACGTCTGTGAAGTGCTAAAACAGTTCTGCCCAGAACTATGAATATTTCCAAGCAAATTAACTTAAAGTACGATTTTACACTTAATTTGAGAGTTCCGAGTAGAGTTCTGTGTAGCGCTATAACAGTTCTGCCCGGAACTACGATTATTTTCAAGCAAATTAACTTAAAGTACGTTTCACTTAATTTGAGAGTTCCAAGTAGAGTTCTGTGTAGCGCTATAACAGTTCTGCCCGGAACTATGTAAATTTCCTGGCAAAGGAACAAATAGTATTATTTCACACTTAATTTGAGAGTTCCAAATACAGTTCTGTGTAGTGCTATAATAGTTCTGCCCAGAACTATGAATATTTCCAAGAAAATTAACTTAAAGTACGTTTTTATACTTAATTTGAGAGTTCCAAGTTGACGTCTGTGAAGTGCTAAAACAGTTCTGCCCAGAACTATGAATACTTTTAAGCAAATTAACTTCAAGTACGTTTTTACACTTAATTTGAGATTTTCGAGTAGAGTTCTGTGTAGCGCTATAACAGTTCTGCCCGGAACCATGATTGTTTTCAAGCAAATTAACTGAAAGTACGTTTTACTTAATTTGAGAGTTCCAAGTAGAGTTCTGTGTAACGCTATTACAGTTCTGCTCGGAACTATGTAAATTTCCTCGCAAAGGAACAAATAGCATTATTTCACACTTAATTTCAGAGTTCCAAATAGAGTTCTGTGTAGCGCTATAATAGTTCTGCCTGGAACTAGGAATATTTGTAAGCAATTTAACTTAAAGTACGTTTTTACACTTAATTTGAGAGTTGCGAGTAGAGTTTTGTGTAGCGCAATAACAGTTCTGCCCTGAACTATGAATATTTCCAAGAAAATTAACTTAAAGTACGTTTTTACACTTAATTTGAGAGTTCCGAGTAGAGTTTTGTGTAGCGCTATAACAGTTCTGCCAGGAACTAAGTATATTTGTAAGCAAATTAACATAAAGTACGTTTTTACACTTAATTTGAGAGTTCCGAGTATAGTTCTGTGTAGCGCTATAAAAGATCTGCCCGGAACTATGATTATTTTCAAGGAAATTAACTTAAAGTACGTTTCACTTAATTTGAGAGTTCCAAGTCGAGTTCTGTGTAGCGCTATAACAGTTCTGCCTGGAACTATGATTATTTCCAAGCAAATTAACTTAAAGTACGTTTATACACTTAATTTGAGAGTTCCGAGTAGAGTTTTGTGTAGCACTATAACAGTTCTGCCCGGAACTATGAATATTTCCAAACAAATTAACTTAAAGTACGTTTTTACACTTAATTTGAGAGAACCGAGTAGAGTTTTGTGTAGCACTATAACAGTTCTGCCTGGAACTATGATTATTTGTAAGCAAAATAACTTAAAGTACATATTTACAATTAATTTGAGAGTTCCGAGTAGAGTTTTGTGTAGCGCTATAACAGTTCAGCCCGGAACTATGAATATTTCCAAGCAAAGTAACTTAAAGTACGTTTTTACACATAATTTGAGAGTACCAAATAGGGTTCTTTGTAGCGCTATAACAGTTCTGCCCGGAACTATGCATATTTCTAAGCAAATTAACCGAAAGGACGTTTTTACACTTAATTTGAGAGTTCCGAGTAGAGGTCTGTGTAGCGCTATAACAGTTCTGCCCGAAACTACGAGTATGAAAATTTCCTCGCAAATGAACAAATAGTTTTATTTCACACTCAATATGAGAGTTCCAAATAGAGTTCTGTGTACCGCCATATTAGTTCTGCCCTGAACTATGAATACTTCCAAGCGAATTAACTTAAAGTACGTTTTAACACTTAATTTAAAAGGTCCTAGTAGAGTTTTTGTAGCGCTATAACAGTTCTGCCCGGAACTATGAATATTCCAAGCAAATTATCTTAAAGTACGTTTTTACATTTAATTTGAGAGTTCCAAGTAGACTTCTATGTAGCGCTATAACAGCTCTGCCCGGAACTATGTACATTTCTAATAAAATTAACTTAAACTACGTTTTTAAACTTAATTTGAGAGTTCCGAGTAGAGTTCTGTGTAGCGCTATAACAGCTCTGCCTGGAACTATAAATAATTCCAAGCAAAGTAACTTAAAATACGTTTTTACACTTAATTTGAGAGTTCCAGGTAGACGCTTGTGTAGCGCTATAACAGCTCTGCCCTGAACTATAAATATTTTTATTAAAATTAACTTAAAGTACGTTTTTACACTTAATTTGCGAGTTCCGAGTAGAGTTTTGTGTAGCGCAATAACAGTTCTGCCAGAAAATATGAATATTTGTAAGCAAATTAACTTAAAGTACGTTTTTACACTTAATTTGAGAGTTCCGAGTAGAGTTCTGTGTAGCGCTATAACAGTTCTGCCCGGAACTATGAATATTTCCAAGCAAACTAACTTAAAGTACGTTTTTACACTTATTTTGAGAGTTCCAAGTAGAGTTTTGTGTAGCGCTGTAACAGTTCTGCCCTGAGCTATGAATATTTCCAAAAAAAATTACTTAAAGTACGTTTTTACTCTTAATTTGAGAGTTCCGAGTAGAGTTTTGTGTAGCGCTATAACAGTTCTGCCAGGAACTATGAATATTTCCAAGCAAATTAACTTAAAGTACGTTTTTACACTTAATTTGAGAGTTCCGAGTAGAGTTCTGTGTAGCGCTATAACAGTTCTGCCCGGAACTATAAATATTTCCAAGCAAATTAACTTAAAGTACGTTTTTACACTTAATTTGCAAGTTCCGAGTAGAGTTCTGTTACTGAGTTTACATGCAGTTTTGAAACCGTTTTTAAAACGTTTTTAGTTTTGAAAACGCCATGTATACAATGTCAAAACGGTTTTGAAATATCTAAAACCAAAACTAAAATTCACGGGTTGGATTTGAAAACTAGTTCAAAACTACTCATGTAAACACTTAAAATTCAGTTTCGATAATGCGCATGCGTACAGAGCATAACGTTTCTGTCGCTTTGTGTTACTAACCTTCAAATATACTGACAGTTGTGTAGTTTTAGTGCGTAGTGGTACGAAGTATAAAAAAGAATTGGAATAATAGCAAAACGAAGTATTTGCAGTGAAGAGGATCTGTCACTTACACCAGCTAAATGCGCATGCGCCGAAACTGTTTTTAAATCAATTTTTAAACTTGTTTTGAAAACTGCATGGAAACAGTTTTGCATAATTTTGACTGAAAACTGAAACCATTTTCAAAACTGCATGTAAACGTAGTATGTGTAGCGCTATAACATTTCTGCCCGGAACTATGAATATTTCCAAGCAAAGTAACTTAAAGAACGTTTTTACACTTAATTTGAGAGTTCAAAGTAGACTTTTTTGTAGCGCTATAACAGTTCTGCCCGGAGCCATGAATATTTTCAAGAAAATTAACTTAAAGTAAGTTTTTACACTTAATTTGAGAGTTCCGAGTAGAGTTTTGTGTAGCGCTATAACAGTTCTGCCAGAAACTATGAATATTTGTAAATATATTAAATTAAAGTACGTTTTTACACTTAATTTGAGAGTTCCGAGTAGAGTTTTGCGTAGCGCTATAACAGTTCTGCCCGGAACTATAAATAATTCCAAGCAAATTAATTTAAAGTACATTTTTACACTTAATTTGAGAGTTCCGAGTAGAGTTCTGTGTAGCGCTATAACAGTTTTGCCTTGAGCTATGAATATTTCCAAGAAAAATAACTTAAAGTACATTTTTACACTTAATTTGAGAGTTCTGAGTAGAGTTCTGTGTGGCGTTATAACAGTTCTGCTCGGAACTATGAATATTTCCAAGCAAAGAAACTTAAAATACGGTTTTGCACTTAATTTGAGAGTTCCAAGTAGTGTTCTGTGTAGCGCTATAACAGTTCTGCCCGGAACTATGAATATTTCTAAGCAAATTATCTTAAAGTACGTTTTTACACATAATTTGAGAGTTCCGATTAGAGTTTTTTGTAGCGCTATAACAGTTATGCCTGGAACTCTAAATATTTGTAAGCAAAATAACTTAAAGTACATATTTACACTTAATTTGAGAGTTCCGAGTAGAGTTTTGTGTAGCGCTATAACAGTTTAGCCCAAGTTAAGCTAAAGTACGGTTTTACACTTAATTTGAGTGTTTCAAGTAGAGTTCTGTGTAGCACTATAACAGTCCTGCACGGAACTATGAATATTTCCAAGCAAAATAACTTAAACTACGTTTTTACACTTAATTTGAGAGTTCCAAGTAGAGCTCTGTGTAGCGCTATAACAGTTCTGCCCGGAACTATATAATAATTCCAAGAAAATTAACTAAAAGTACGTTTTTACACTTAATTTGAGAGTTCCGATTAGAGTTTTGTGTAGCGCTATAACAGTTCAGCCCGGAACTATGAATATTTCCAAGCAAAGTAACTTAAAGTACGTTTTTACACATAATTTGAGAGTTTCGAATAGAGTTTTGTGTAGCGCTATGACAGTTCTTCCCGGAACTATGAATATTTCCAAGCAAATTAACTTAAAGTACGTTTTTACACTTAATTTGAGACATCCAAGTAGAGTTTTGTGTAGAGCTATAATAGTTCTGCCCGGAACTATGAATATTTCCAAGTAAACTAACTTAAAGTACGTTTTTACACTTAATTTGAGACTTCCGAATAGAGTTTTGTGTAGCGCTATAACAGTTCTCCCTGGAACTATAAATATTTGTAAGCAAAGTAACTTAAAGTACGTTTTTACACATAATTTGAGAGTTCCAAATAGGGTTCTGTGTAGCGCTATAACAGTTCAGCCCGAAACTATGAATATTTCTAAGCAAATTAACTTAAAGTACGTTTTTACACATAATTTGAGAGTTCCGATTAGAGTTTTGTGTTGCGCTATAACAGTTCTGCCTGGAACTATGAATTTTTCCAAGCAAATTAACCTAAAACACGGTATTAAACTTAATTAGAGAGTTCCAAGTAGAGTTCTATGTAGCACTATAACAGTTCTGCCCGAAACTACGAGTATGTAAATTTCCTCGCAAATGAACAAATAGTTTTATTTCACACTTAATTTGAGAGTTCCAAACGGAGTTCTGTGTAGCGCAATAATAGTTCTGCCAGGAACTATGAATAATTCCAAGCAAATTAACTTTAAGTACGTTTTTGCACATAATTTGGGAGTTTCGAGTAGAGTTCTGTGTAGTGCTATAACAGTTCTGCCCGGAACTATGAATATTTCCAAGCATAGTTACTTAAAGTACGTTTTTACACTTAATTTGAGAGTTCCAAGTAGACTTTTGTGTAGCGCTATTACAGTTCTGCCCGGAACTATGAATATTTCCAAGCAAATTTACTTAAAGTACGTTTTTACACTTAATTTGAAAGTTCCGAGTAGAGTTCTGTGTAGCGTTATAACAGTTCTGCCCGGAATTATAAATATTTCCAAGCAAATTAACTTAAAGTACGATTTTACACTTAATTTGAGAGTTCCGAGTAGAGTTTTGTGTAGCGCTATAACAGTTCTGCCCGGAACTATGAATATTTCCAAGCAAATAACTTAAAGTACGTGTTTACACTTGATTTGAGAGTTCCAAGTAGACTTTTGTGAAGCGCTATAACAGTTCTGCCAGGAACTATGAATATTTCCAAGAAAATTAACTTAAAGTACGTTTTTACACTTAATTTGATAGTTCCGAGTAGAGTTCTGTGTAGCGCTACAACAGTTTTGCCCGGAACTATGAGTATTTCCAAGCCAGTTAACTTAAAGTATGTTTTTACACCTAATTTGAGTAGAATTTTGTGTAGCGCTATAACAGTTCTGCCTGGAACTATGAATATTTTTAAGCAAATTAACTTAAAGTACGTTTGTACACTTAATTTGAGAGTTCCGAGTAGAGTTCTGTGTAGCGCTATAATAGATCTGCCCGGAACTATGAATATTTCCAGCAAATTATCGTAAAGTACGTTTTACCCGTAATTTAAGAGTTCCAAGTAGACTTCTGTGTAGCGCTATAACAGTTCTGCCCGGAACTATGTAAATTTCCTCGCAAAGGAACAAATAGCATTATTTCACACTTAACTTGAGAGTTCCAAATAGAGTTCTGCGTAGCGCTATAATAGTTCTGCCCGGAACTATGAATATTTCCAAGCATATTAACTTAAAGTACGTTTTTACACTTAATTTGAGAATTCCGAGTAGAGATCTGTGTAGCGCTATAATAGATCTGCCCGGAACTATGAATATTTCCAAGAAAATTATCTTAAAGTACGTTTTTACACTAAATTTGAGAGTTCCGAGTAGAGATTTGTGTAGCGCTATAACAATTCTGCCTAGAGCTATGAATATTTCCAAGCAAATTAACTTAAGTACGTTTTTACACATAATTAAATAGTTCCAAATAGAGATCTGTGTAGAGCTATAACAGTTCTGCCCGAAACTATGAATATTTCCAAGAAAATTAACTTAAAGTACGTTTTTACACTTAATTTGAGAGTTCCGATTAGAGTTCTGTATAGCGCTATAACAGTTCTGCCCGGCACTATGAATATTTCCAAGAAAATTAACTTAAAGTACGTTTCATTTAATTTGAGAGTTGCAAGTAGAGTTCTGTGTAGCGCTATAACAGTTCTGCCTGGAACTATGAATATTTCCAAACAAATTAAATTAAAGTACGTTTTTACACTTAATTTAAGAGTTCTTAGCAGAGTTCTGTGTAGCGCTATAACAGTTCTGCCTAGAACTATGAATATTTCTAAGCAAATTAACTTAAAGTAGGTGTTTACACTTAACTTGAGAGTTCCGAGTACAGTTCTGTGTAGCGCAATAATAGTTCTGCCAGGAACTACGAATATTTCCAAGCCAATTAACTTGAAGTACGTTTTTACAATAAATTTGAGAGTTCCGAGTAGAGTTTAGTGTAGCGCTATATCAGTTCTGCCTGGAACTATGAATATTTTTAAGCAAATTAACTTAAAGTACGTTTTTACCTTCCGTCACCTTTAGGTAAGGAAGGTATTGTCTTTGGTCAAAAAATTCGGTGGTAAAATTTTAATGAATAAGCACGTTTTAAGGTCCCTAGAATATGATTTTACTATTTTTACGATGATGTCTGCATGTATGTATATATGTGTGTGTGTGTGTGTGTGTGTGTGTGTGTGTGTGTGTGTGTGTGCGTGTGTGTGTGTATGTGTGTGCGTGTGCGTGTGCGTGTGCGTGTGCGTTTGCATGTGCGTGTGCGTGTGCGTGCGTGCGTGCGTGTGTGTGTAACAAAATTTTCGTCTACGATAACTCTAATACTACAATTCCAAAAATTATAATTGTTTCGTATTTCTCTTCGATGCATCCATATGAAGAGCTGATTAGATTTTGGTTAAAATTGGTCAACCGAAAGTACCCTTATTTGAAGATTTTAAGTTTTTCTTGAAAAAACGATGTTAAATATCATTTTTTCACATATAATGTTATTATAAATATTAAAGAACATTGTATTGTCTATACGATTTGATTGCATTTTATACTTCATATTAAATGGATATAGAGTTATAAAATTATAAAGAAATTAAATTTCATAAATTAGCCAGCTATGCTAGAAACAGCTACTATATTAAGAAAATTCTGATTGAAAGATGTCAGTGTCAAATGCATTTGACATATTCGTAGTATATTTGTGTTATAATTTTATTTGAAATATAGGATCTTTTTGCTAGTTCTGTATGGAATTTGTATAAAATACATACAACTGTCGAAAGGTAACGTACATTGAAGAAATGTAAAATCTTTTGCAAGGAACTTTCTGTATGGATTTTATATAAAATCTACCGACTGTGTTCGAAAACACGAGTGGTAAAAGTTACCGTGTTTGAAAATTGTTCAATATCTACCAGATCCATGTAACGGATTCATGAAAAGTCTAATCTCAAAAAAAGGCAGTGATGCAAAGCGAACCGTGCGCGTTAAAAGTGGAAATGTGTTCAAAGTTGGACTCTGCTCAGTTTGTTAACTACGTCAAATTTCTAACCTGTTTTAAATTTTCAAATTTATGGTTACGGATCTACCCTGTTTACCAATTACCACTTGCATTCTTAAAATATCGATTCCGGTAGCTATAACCTGATAAAAAGTTGTTTACCGGTAACAGTTCACCGGTAGAATTTTTGTAAATACCTATATAACTGACGGAAGCTAATGTGCTGGTCACATCAAATTTTTTACACTTCATTTGAGAGTTCCGAGTAGAGTTTTGTGTAGCGCTATAACAGTTCTGCCAGGAACTATGAATATTTCCAAGCAAAGTAACTTAAAGTACGTTTTTACACTTAATTTGCGAGTTCCATGTAGACTTTTGTGTAGCGCTATAACAGTTCTGCCCGGAACTATGAATATTTCCAAGCAAATTAAATAAAGTACGTTTTTACACTTAATTTGATAGTTCCGAGTAGAGTTTTGCGTAGCGCTATAACAGTTCTGCCCGGAACTATGAATATTTGCAAGCAAATTAACTTAAAGTACTTTTTACCCCCATTTTGAGAGTTTCAAGTAGAGTTCTGTGTAGCGCTATAACAGTTCTGCCCGGAACTATGAATATTTCCAAGCAAATTAACTTAAAGTACGTTTTTACACTTAATTTGAGAGTTCCGAGTAGAGTTTTGCGTAGCGCTATAACAGTTCCGCCTGGAACTATGAATATTTTTAAGCAAATTTACTTAAAAGTACGTTTTTACACTTAATTTGACAGTTCCGAGTAGAGTTTTGCGTAGCGCTATAACAGTTCTGCCCGGAACTATGAATATTTCCAAGCAAATTAACTTAAAGTACGTTTTTACACTTATTTTGAGAGTTTCGAGTAGAGTTCTGTGTAGCGCTATAACACTTCTGCCTGGAACTATGAATATTTCCAAGCAAATTAAATAAAGTACGTTTTTACACTTAATTTGAGAGTTCCTAGTAGACTTCTGTGTAGCGCTATAACAGTTCTGCCCGGAACTATGATTATTTTCAAGAAAATTAACTTAAAGTACGTTTCACTTAATTTGAGAGTTCCAAGTAGAGTTCTGTGTAGCGCCAACAGTTCTGCGCGGAAATATGGATATTTCCAAGCAAATTAACTTAAAGTACGTTTTTACACTTAATTTGAGATTTCCGAGTAAAGTTATGTGTAGCTCTATAACATTTCTGCCCGGAACTATGAATATTTCCAAGCCAATTAACTTGAAGTACGTTTTTACACTTAATTTGA
Source organism: Harpalus rubripes (assembly GCA_963082715.1). Lineage (NCBI taxonomy): Eukaryota > Metazoa > Arthropoda > Insecta > Coleoptera > Carabidae > Harpalus > Harpalus rubripes. Next base: position 1,971,961 of record OY720460.1, on the reverse strand, counting down.
GAGTTCCGAGTAGAGTTTTGCGTAGCGCTATAACAGTTCTGCCTGGAACTATGAATATTTTTAAGCAAATTTACTTAAAAGTACGTTTTTACACTTAATTTGACAGTTCCGAGTAGAGTTTTGCGTAGCGCTATAACAGTTCTGCCCGGAACTATGAATATTTCCAAGCAAATTAACTTAAAGTACGTTTTTACACTTATTTTGAGAGTTTCGAGTAGAGTTCTGTGTAGCGCTATAACACTTCTGCCTGGAACTATGAATATTTCCAAGCAAATTAAATAAAGTACGTTTTTACACTTAATTTGAGAGTTCCTAGTAGACTTCTGTGTAGCGCTATAACAGTTCTGCCCGGAACTATGATTATTTTCAAGAAAATTAACTTAAAGTACGTTTCACTTAATTTGAGAGTTCCAAGTAGAGTTCTGTGTAGCGCCAACAGTTCTGCGCGGAAATATGGATATTTCCAAGCAAATTAACTTAAAGTACGTTTTTACACTTAATTTGAGATTTCCGAGTAAAGTTATGTGTAGCTCTATAACATTTCTGCCCGGAACTATGAATATTTCCAAGCCAATTAACTTGAAGTACGTTTTTACACTTAATTTGAGAGTTCCGAGTAGAGTTTTGCGTAGCGCTATAACAGTTCTGCCTGGAACTATGAATATTTTTAAGCAAATTTACTTAAAAGTACGTTTTTACACTTAATTTGACAGTTCCGAGTAGAGTTTTGCGTAGCGCTATAACAGTTCTGCCCGGAACTATGAATATTTCCAAGCAAATTAACTTAAAGTACGTTTTTACACTTATTTTGAGAGTTTCGAGTAGAGTTCTGTGTAGCGCTATAACACTTCTGCCTGGAACTATGAATATTTCCAAGCAAATTAAATAAAGTACGTTTTTACACTTAATTTGAGAGTTCCTAGTAGACTTCTGTGTAGCGCTATAACAGTTCTGCCCGGAACTATGATTATTTTCAAGAAAATTAACTTAAAGTACGTTTCACTTAATTTGAGAGTTCCAAGTAGAGTTCTGTGTAGCGCCAACAGTTCTGCGCGGAAATATGGATATTTCCAAGCAAATTAACTTAAAGTACGTTTTTACACTTAATTTGAGATTTCCGAGTAAAGTTATGTGTAGCTCTATAACATTTCTGCCCGGAACTATGAATATTTCCAAGCCAATTAACTTGAAGTACGTTTTTACACTTAATTTGAGAGTTCCGAGTAGAGTTTTGCGTAGCGCTATAACAGTTCTGCCTGGAACTATGAATATTTTTAAGCAAATTTACTTAAAAGTACGTTTTTACACTTAATTTGACAGTTCCGAGTAGAGTTTTGCGTAGCGCTATAACAGTTCTGCCCGGAACTATGAATATTTGCAAGCAAATTAACTTAAAGTACTTTTTACCCCCATTTTGAGAGTTTCAAGTAGAGTTCTGTGTAGCGCTATAACAGTTCTGCCCGGAACTATGAATATTTCCAAGCAAATTAACTTAAAGTACGTTTTTACACTTAATTTGAGAGTTCCGAGTAGAGTTTTGCGTAGCGCTATAACAGTTCCGCCTGGAACTATGAATATTTTTAAGCAAATTTACTTAAAAGTACGTTTTTACACTTAATTTGACAGTTCCGAGTAGAGTTTTGCGTAGCGCTATAACAGTTCTGCCCGGAACTATGAATATTTCCAAGCAAATTAACTTAAAGTACGTTTTTACACTTATTTTGAGAGTTTCGAGTAGAGTTCTGTGTAGCGCTATAACACTTCTGCCTGGAACTATGAATATTTCCAAGCAAATTAAATAAAGTACGTTTTTACACTTAATTTGAGAGTTCCTAGTAGACTTCTGTGTAGCGCTATAACAGTTCTGCCCGGAACTATGATTATTTTCAAGAAAATTAACTTAAAGTACGTTTCACTTAATTTGAGAATTCCAAGTAGAGTTCTGTGTAGCGCCAACAGTTCTGCGCGGAAATATGGATATTTCCAAGCAAATTAACTTAAAGTACGTTTTTACACTTAATTTGAGATTTCCGAGTAAAGTTATGTGTAGCTCTATAACATTTCTGCCCGGAACTATGAATATTTCCAAGCCAATTAACTTGAAGTACGTTTTTACACTTAATTTGAGAGTTCCGAGTAGAGTTTTGCGTAGCGCTATAACAGTTCTGCCTGGAACTATGAATATTTTTAAGCAAATTTACTTAAAAGTACGTTTTTACACTTAATTTGACAGTTCCGAGTAGAGTTTTGCGTAGCGCTATAACAGTTCTGCCCGGAACTATGAATATTTCCAAGCAAATTAACTTAAAGTACGTTTTTACACTTATTTTGAGAGTTTCGAGTAGAGTTCTGTGTAGCGCTATAACACTTCTGCCTGGAACTATGAATATTTCCAAGCAAATTAAATAAAGTACGTTTTTACACTTAATTTGAGAGTTCCTAGTAGACTTCTGTGTAGCGCTATAACAGTTCTGCCCGGAACTATGATTATTTTCAAGAAAATTAACTTAAAGTACGTTTCACTTAATTTGAGAGTTCCAAGTAGAGTTCTGTGTAGCGCCAACAGTTCTGCGCGGAAATATGGATATTTCCAAGCAAATTAACTTAAAGTACGTTTTTACACTTAATTTGAGATTTCCGAGTAAAGTTATGTGTAGCTCTATAACATTTCTGCCCGGAACTATGAATATTTCCAAGCCAATTAACTTGAAGTACGTTTTTACACTTAATTTGAGAGTTCCGAGTAGAGTTTTGCGTAGCGCTATAACAGTTCTGCCTGGAACTATGAATATTTTTAAGCAAATTTACTTAAAAGTACGTTTTTACACTTAATTTGACAGTTCCGAGTAGAGTTTTGCGTAGCGCTATAACAGTTCTGCCCGGAACTATGAATATTTGCAAGCAAATTAACTTAAAGTACTTTTTACCCCCATTTTGAGAGTTTCAAGTAGAGTTCTGTGTAGCGCTATAACAGTTCTGCCCGGAACTATGAATATTTCCAAGCAAATTAACTTAAAGTACGTTTTTATACTTAATTTGAGAGTTCCGAGTAGAGTTTTGCGTAGCGCTATAACAGTTCCGCCTGGAACTATGAATATTTTTAAGCAAATTTACTTAAAAGTACGTTTTACACTTAATTTGACAGTTCCGAGTAGAGTTTTGCGTAGCGCTATAACAGTTCTGCCCGGAACTATGAATATTTCCAAGCAAATTAACTTAAAGTACGTTTTTACACTTATTTTGAGAGTTTCGAGTAGAGTTCTGTGTAGCGCTATAACACTTCTGCCTGGAACTATGAATATTTCCAAGCAAATTAAATAAAGTACGTTTTTACACTTAATTTGAGAGTTCCTAGTAGACTTCTGTGTAGCGCTATAACAGTTCTGCCCGGAACTATGATTATTTTCAAGAAAATTAACTTAAAGTACGTTTCACTTAATTTGAGAGTTCCAAGTAGAGTTCTGTGTAGCGCCAACAGTTCTGCGCGGAAATATGGATATTTCCAAGCAAATTAACTTAAAGTACGTTTTTACACTTAATTTGAGATTTCCGAGTAAAGTTATGTGTAGCTCTATAACATTTCTGCCCGGAACTATGAATATTTCCAAGCCAATTAACTTGAAGTACGTTTTTACACTTAATTTGAGAGTTCCGAGTAGAGTTTTGCGTAGCGCTATAACAGTTCTGCCTGGAACTATGAATATTTTTAAGCAAATTTACTTAAAAGTACGTTTTTACACTTAATTTGACAGTTCCGAGTAGAGTTTTGCGTAGCGCTATAACAGTTCTGCCCGGAACTATGAATATTTCCAAGCAAATTAACTTAAAGTACGTTTTTACACTTATTTTGAGAGTTTCGAGTAGAGTTCTGTGTAGCGCTATAACACTTCTGCCTGGAACTATGAATATTTCCAAGCAAATTAAATAAAGTACGTTTTTACACTTAATTTGAGAGTTCCTAGTAGACTTCTGTGTAGCGCTATAACAGTTCTGCCCGGAACTATGATTATTTTCAAGAAAATTAACTTAAAGTACGTTTCACTTAATTTGAGAGTTCCAAGTAGAGTTCTGTGTAGCGCCAACAGTTCTGCGCGGAAATATGGATATTTCCAAGCAAATTAACTTAAAGTACGTTTTTACACTTAATTTGAGATTTCCGAGTAAAGTTATGTGTAGCTCTATAACATTTCTGCCCGGAACTATGAATATTTCCAAGCCAATTAACTTGAAGTACGTTTTTACACTTAATTTGAGAGTTCCGAGTAGAGTTTTGCGTAGCGCTATAACAGTTCTGCCTGGAACTATGAATATTTTTAAGCAAATTTACTTAAAAGTACGTTTTTACACTTAATTTGACAGTTCCGAGTAGAGTTTTGCGTAGCGCTATAACAGTTCTGCCCGGAACTATGAATATTTCCAAGCAAATTAACTTAAAGTACGTTTTTACACTTATTTTGAGAGTTTCGAGTAGAGTTCTGTGTAGCGCTATAACACTTCTGCCTGGAACTATGAATATTTCCAAGCAAATTAAATAAAGTACGTTTTTACACTTAATTTGAGAGTTCCTAGTAGACTTCTGTGTAGCGCTATAACAGTTCTGCCCGGAACTATGATTATTTTCAAGAAAATTAACTTAAAGTACGTTTCACTTAATTTGAGAGTTCCAAGTAGAGTTCTGTGTAGCGCCAACAGTTCTGCGCGGAAATATGGATATTTCCAAGCAAATTAACTTAAAGTACGTTTTTACACTTAATTTGAGATTTCCGAGTAAAGTTATGTGTAGCTCTATAACATTTCTGCCCGGAACTATGAATATTTCCAAGCCAATTAACTTGAAGTACGTTTTTACACTTAATTTGAGAGTTCCGAGTAGAGTTTTGCGTAGCGCTATAACAGTTCCGCCTGGAACTATGAATATTTTTAAGCAAATTTACTTAAAAGTACGTTTTTACACTTAATTTGACAGTTCCGAGTAGAGTTTTGCGTAGCGCTATAACAGTTCTGCCCGGAACTATGAATATTTCCAAGCAAATTAACTTAAAGTACGTTTTTACACTTATTTTGAGAGTTTCGAGTAGAGTTCTGTGTAGCGCTATAACACTTCTGCCTGGAACTATGAATATTTCCAAGCAAATTAAATAAAGTACGTTTTTACACTTAATTTGAGAGTTCCTAGTAGACTTCTGTGTAGCGCTATAACAGTTCTGCCCGGAACTATGATTATTTTCAAGAAAATTAACTTAAAGTACGTTTCACTTAATTTGAGAGTTCCAAGTAGAGTTCTGTGTAGCGCCAACAGTTCTGCGCGGAAATATGGATATTTCCAAGCAAATTAACTTAAAGTACGTTTTTACACTTAATTTGAGATTTCCGAGTAAAGTTATGTGTAGCTCTATAACATTTCTGCCCGGAACTATGAATATTTCCAAGCCAATTAACTTGAAGTACGTTTTTACACTTAATTTGAGAGTTCCGAGTAGAGTTTTGCGTAGCGCTATAACAGTTCCGCCTGGAACTATGAATATTTTTAAGCAAATTTACTTAAAAGTACGTTTTTACACTTAATTTGACAGTTCCGAGTAGAGTTTTGCGTAGCGCTATAACAGTTCTGCCCGGAACTATGAATATTTCCAAGCAAATTAACTTAAAGTACGTTTTTACACTTAATTTGAGAGTTCCGAGTAGAGTTTTGCGTAGCGCTATAACAGTTCCGCCTGGAACTATGAATATTTTTAAGCAAATTTACTTAAAAGTACGTTTTTACACTTAATTTGACAGTTCCGAGTAGAGTTTTGCGTAGCGCTATAACAGTTCTGCCCGGAACTATGAATATTTCCAAGCAAATTAACTTAAAGTACGTTTTTACACTTATTTTGAGAGTTTCGAGTAGAGTTCTGTGTAGCGCTATAACACTTCTGCCTGGAACTATGAATATTTCCAAGCAAATTAAATAAAGTACGTTTTTACACTTAATTTGAGAGTTCCTAGTAGACTTCTGTGTAGCGCTATAACAGTTCTGCCCGGAACTATGATTATTTTCAAGAAAATTAACTTAAAGTACGTTTCACTTAATTTGAGAGTTCCAAGTAGAGTTCTGTGTAGCGCCAACAGTTCTGCGCGGAAATATGGATATTTCCAAGCAAATTAACTTAAAGTACGTTTTTACACTTAATTTGAGATTTCCGAGTAAAGTTATGTGTAGCTCTATAACATTTCTGCCCGGAACTATGAATATTTCCAAGCCAATTAACTTGAAGTACGTTTTTACACTTAATTTGAGAGTTCCGAGTAGAGTTTTGCGTAGCGCTATAACAGTTCCGCCTGGAACTATGAATATTTTTAAGCAAATTTACTTAAAAGTACGTTTTTACACTTAATTTGACAGTTCCGAGTAGAGTTTTGCGTAGCGCTATAACAGTTCTGCCCGGAACTATGAATATTTCCAAGCAAATTAACTTAAAGTACGTTTTTACACTTATTTTGAGAGTTTCGAGTAGAGTTCTGTGTAGCGCTATAACACTTCTGCCTGGAACTATGAATATTTCCAAGCAAATTAAATAAAGTACGTTTTTACACTTAATTTGAGAGTTCCTAGTAGACTTCTGTGTAGCGCTATAACAGTTCTGCCCGGAACTATGATTATTTTCAAGAAAATTAACTTAAAGTACGTTTCACTTAATTTGAGAGTTCCAAGTAGAGTTCTGTGTAGCGCCAACAGTTCTGCGCGGAAATATGGATATTTCCAAGCAAATTAACTTAAAGTACGTTTTTACACTTAATTTGAGATTTCCGAGTAAAGTTATGTGTAGCTCTATAACATTTCTGCCCGGAACTATGAATATTTCCAAGCCAATTAACTTGAAGTACGTTTTTACACTTAATTTGAGAGTTCCGAGTAGAGTTTTGCGTAGCGCTATAACAGTTCCGCCTGGAACTATGAATATTTTTAAGCAAATTTACTTAAAAGTACGTTTTTACACTTAATTTGACAGTTCCGAGTAGAGTTTTGCGTAGCGCTATAACAGTTCTGCCCGGAACTATGAATATTTCCAAGCAAATTAACTTAAAGTACGTTTTTACACTTATTTTGAGAGTTTCGAGTAGAGTTCTGTGTAGCGCTATAACACTTCTGCCTGGAACTATGAATATTTCCAAGCAAATTAAATAAAGTACGTTTTTACACTTAATTTGAGAGTTCCTAGTAGACTTCTGTGTAGCGCTATAACAGTTCTGCCCGGAACTATGATTATTTTCAAGAAAATTAACTTAAAGTACGTTTCACTTAATTTGAGAGTTCCAAGTAGAGTTCTGTGTAGCGCCAACAGTTCTGCGCGGAAATATGGATATTTCCAAGCAAATTAACTTAAAGTACGTTTTTACACTTAATTTGAGATTTCCGAGTAAAGTTATGTGTAGCTCTATAACATTTCTGCCCGGAACTATGAATATTTCCAAGCCAATTAACTTGAAGTACGTTTTTACACTTAATTTGAGAGTTCCGAGTAGAGTTTTGCGTAGCGCTATAACAGTTCCGCCTGGAACTATGAATATTTTTAAGCAAATTTACTTAAAAGTACGTTTTTACACTTAATTTGACAGTTCCGAGTAGAGTTTTGCGTAGCGCTATAACAGTTCTGCCCGGAACTATGAATATTTCCAAGCAAATTAACTTAAAGTACGTTTTTACACTTATTTTGAGAGTTTCGAGTAGAGTTCTGTGTAGCGCTATAACACTTCTGCCTGGAACTATGAATATTTCCAAGCAAATTAAATAAAGTACGTTTTTACACTTAATTTGAGAGTTCCTAGTAGACTTCTGTGTAGCGCTATAACAGTTCTGCCCGGAACTATGATTATTTTCAAGAAAATTAACTTAAAGTACGTTTCACTTAATTTGAGAGTTCCAAGTAGAGTTCTGTGTAGCGCCAACAGTTCTGCGCGGAAATATGGATATTTCCAAGCAAATTAACTTAAAGTACGTTTTTACACTTAATTTGAGATTTCCGAGTAAAGTTATGTGTAGCTCTATAACATTTCTGCCCGGAACTATGAATATTTCCAAGCCAATTAACTTGAAGTACGTTTTTACACTTAATTTGAGAGTTCCGAGTAGAGTTTTGCGTAGCGCTATAACAGTTCTGCCTGGAACTATGAATATTTTTAAGCAAATTTACTTAAAAGTACGTTTTTACACTTAATTTGACAGTTCCGAGTAGAGTTTTGCGTAGCGCTATAACAGTTCTGCCCGGAACTATGAATATTTCCAAGCAAATTAACTTAAAGTACGTTTTTACACTTATTTTGAGAGTTTCGAGTAGAGTTCTGTGTAGCGCTATAACACTTCTGCCTGGAACTATGAATATTTCCAAGCAAATTAAATAAAGTACGTTTTTACACTTAATTTGAGAGTTCCTAGTAGACTTCTGTGTAGCGCTATAACAGTTCTGCCCGGAACTATGATTATTTTCAAGAAAATTAACTTAAAGTACGTTTCACTTAATTTGAGAGTTCCAAGTAGAGTTCTGTGTAGCGCCAACAGTTCTGCGCGGAAATATGGATATTTCCAAGCAAATTAACTTAAAGTACGTTTTTACACTTAATTTGAGATTTCCGAGTAAAGTTATGTGTAGCTCTATAACATTTCTGCCCGGAACTATGAATATTTCCAAGCCAATTAACTTGAAGTACGTTTTTACACTTAATTTGAGAGTTCCGAGTAGAGTTTTGCGTAGCGCTATAACAGTTCTGCCTGGAACTATGAATATTTTTAAGCAAATTTACTTAAAAGTACGTTTTTACACTTAATTTGACAGTTCCGAGTAGAGTTTTGCGTAGCGCTATAACAGTTCTGCCCGGAACTATGAATATTTCCAAGCAAATTAACTTAAAGTACGTTTTTACACTTATTTTGAGAGTTTCGAGTAGAGTTCTGTGTAGCGCTATAACACTTCTGCCTGGAACTATGAATATTTCCAAGCAAATTAAATAAAGTACGTTTTTACACTTAATTTGAGATTTCCGAGTAAAGTTATGTGTAGCTCTATAACATTTCTGCCCGGAACTATGAATATTTCCAAGCCAATTAACTTGAAGTACGTTTTTACACTTAATTTGAGAGTTCCGAGTAGAGTTTTGCGTAGCGCTATAACAGTTCCGCCTGGAACTATGAATATTTTTAAGCAAATTTACTTAAAAGTACGTTTTTACACTTAATTTGACAGTTCCGAGTAGAGTTTTGCGTAGCGCTATAACAGTTCTGCCCGGAACTATGAATATTTCCAAGCAAATTAACTTAAAGTACGTTTTTACACTTAATTTGAGAGTTCCGAGTAGAGTTTTGCGTAGCGCTATAACAGTTCCGCCTGGAACTATGAATATTTTTAAGCAAATTTACTTAAAAGTACGTTTTTACACTTAATTTGACAGTTCCGAGTAGAGTTTTGCGTAGCGCTATAACAGTTCTGCCCGGAACTATGAATATTTCCAAGCAAATTAACTTAAAGTACGTTTTTACACTTATTTTGAGAGTTTCGAGTAGAGTTCTGTGTAGCGCTATAACACTTCTGCCTGGAACTATGAATATTTCCAAGCAAATTAAATAAAGTACGTTTTTACACTTAATTTGAGAGTTCCTAGTAGACTTCTGTGTAGCGCTATAACAGTTCTGCCCGGAACTATGATTATTTTCAAGAAAATTAACTTAAAGTACGTTTCACTTAATTTGAGAGTTCCAAGTAGAGTTCTGTGTAGCGCCAACAGTTCTGCGCGGAAATATGGATATTTCCAAGCAAATTAACTTAAAGTACGTTTTTACACTTAATTTGAGATTTCCGAGTAAAGTTATGTGTAGCTCTATAACATTTCTGCCCGGAACTATGAATATTTCCAAGCCAATTAACTTGAAGTACGTTTTTACACTTAATTTGAGAGTTCCGAGTAGAGTTTTGCGTAGCGCTATAACAGTTCCGCCTGGAACTATGAATATTTTTAAGCAAATTTACTTAAAAGTACGTTTTTACACTTAATTTGACAGTTCCGAGTAGAGTTTTGCGTAGCGCTATAACAGTTCTGCCCGGAACTATGAATATTTCCAAGCAAATTAACTTAAAGTACGTTTTTACACTTATTTTGAGAGTTTCGAGTAGAGTTCTGTGTAGCGCTATAACACTTCTGCCTGGAACTATGAATATTTCCAAGCAAATTAAATAAAGTACGTTTTTACACTTAATTTGAGAGTTCCTAGTAGACTTCTGTGTAGCGCTATAACAGTTCTGCCCGGAACTATGATTATTTTCAAGAAAATTAACTTAAAGTACGTTTCACTTAATTTGAGAGTTCCAAGTAGAGTTCTGTGTAGCGCCAACAGTTCTGCGCGGAAATATGGATATTTCCAAGCAAATTAACTTAAAGTACGTTTTTACACTTAATTTGAGATTTCCGAGTAAAGTTATGTGTAGCTCTATAACATTTCTGCCCGGAACTATGAATATTTCCAAGCCAATTAACTTGAAGTACGTTTTTACACTTAATTTGAGAGTTCCGAGTAGAGTTTTGCGTAGCGCTATAACAGTTCCGCCTGGAACTATGAATATTTTTAAGCAAATTTACTTAAAAGTACGTTTTTACACTTAATTTGACAGTTCCGAGTAGAGTTTTGCGTAGCGCTATAACAGTTCTGCCCGGAACTATGAATATTTCCAAGCAAATTAACTTAAAGTACGTTTTTACACTTATTTTGAGAGTTTCGAGTAGAGTTCTGTGTAGCGCTATAACACTTCTGCCTGGAACTATGAATATTTCCAAGCAAATTAAATAAAGTACGTTTTTACACTTAATTTGAGAGTTCCTAGTAGACTTCTGTGTAGCGCTATAACAGTTCTGCCCGGAACTATGATTATTTTCAAGAAAATTAACTTAAAGTACGTTTCACTTAATTTGAGAGTTCCAAGTAGAGTTCTGTGTAGCGCCAACAGTTCTGCGCGGAAATATGGATATTTCCAAGCAAATTAACTTAAAGTACGTTTTTACACTTAATTTGAGATTTCCGAGTAAAGTTATGTGTAGCTCTATAACATTTCTGCCCGGAACTATGAATATTTCCAAGCCAATTAACTTGAAGTACGTTTTTACACTTAATTTGAGAGTTCCGAGTAGAGTTTTGCGTAGCGCTATAACAGTTCCGCCTGGAACTATGAATATTTTTAAGCAAATTTACTTAAAAGTACGTTTTTACACTTAATTTGACAGTTCCGAGTAGAGTTTTGCGTAGCGCTATAACAGTTCTGCCCGGAACTATGAATATTTCCAAGCAAATTAACTTAAAGTACGTTTTTACACTTATTTTGAGAGTTTCGAGTAGAGTTCTGTGTAGCGCTATAACACTTCTGCCTGGAACTATGAATATTTCCAAGCAAATTAAATAAAGTACGTTTTTACACTTAATTTGAGAGTTCCTAGTAGACTTCTGTGTAGCGCTATAACAGTTCTGCCCGGAACTATGATTATTTTCAAGAAAATTAACTTAAAGTACGTTTCACTTAATTTGAGAGTTCCAAGTAGAGTTCTGTGTAGCGCCAACAGTTCTGCGCGGAAATATGGATATTTCCAAGCAAATTAACTTAAAGTACGTTTTTACACTTAATTTGAGATTTCCGAGTAAAGTTATGTGTAGCTCTATAACATTTCTGCCCGGAACTATGAATATTTCCAAGCCAATTAACTTGAAGTACGTTTTTACACTTAATTTGAGAGTTCCGAGTAGAGTTTTGCGTAGCGCTATAACAGTTCCGCCTGGAACTATGAATATTTTTAAGCAAATTTACTTAAAAGTACGTTTTTACACTTAATTTGACAGTTCCGAGTAGAGTTTTGCGTAGCGCTATAACAGTTCTGCCCGGAACTATGAATATTTCCAAGCAAATTAACTTAAAGTACGTTTTTACACTTATTTTGAGAGTTTCGAGTAGAGTTCTGTGTAGCGCTATAACACTTCTGCCTGGAACTATGAATATTTCCAAGCAAATTAAATAAAGTACGTTTTTACACTTAATTTGAGAGTTCCTAGTAGACTTCTGTGTAGCGCTATAACAGTTCTGCCCGGAACTATGATTATTTTCAAGAAAATTAACTTAAAGTACGTTTCACTTAATTTGAGAGTTCCAAGTAGAGTTCTGTGTAGCGCCAACAGTTCTGCGCGGAAATATGGATATTTCCAAGCAAATTAACTTAAAGTACGTTTTTACACTTAATTTGAGATTTCCGAGTAAAGTTATGTGTAGCTCTATAACATTTCTGCCCGGAACTATGAATATTTCCAAGCCAATTAACTTGAAGTACGTTTTTACACTTAATTTGAGAGTTCCGAGTAGAGTTTTGCGTAGCGCTATAACAGTTCCGCCTGGAACTATGAATATTTTTAAGCAAATTTACTTAAAAGTACGTTTTTACACTTAATTTGACAGTTCCGAGTAGAGTTTTGCGTAGCGCTATAACAGTTCTGCCCGGAACTATGAATATTTCCAAGCAAATTAACTTAAAGTACGTTTTTACACTTATTTTGAGAGTTTCGAGTAGAGTTCTGTGTAGCGCTATAACACTTCTGCCTGGAACTATGAATATTTCCAAGCAAATTAAATAAAGTACGTTTTTACACTTAATTTGAGAGTTCCTAGTAGACTTCTGTGTAGCGCTATAACAGTTCTGCCCGGAACTATGATTATTTTCAAGAAAATTAACTTAAAGTACGTTTCACTTAATTTGAGAGTTCCAAGTAGAGTTCTGTGTAGCGCCAACAGTTCTGCGCGGAAATATGGATATTTCCAAGCAAATTAACTTAAAGTACGTTTTTACACTTAATTTGAGATTTCCGAGTAAAGTTATGTGTAGCTCTATAACATTTCTGCCCGGAACTATGAATATTTCCAAGCCAATTAACTTGAAGTACGTTTTTACACTTAATTTGAGAGTTCCGAGTAGAGTTTTGCGTAGCGCTATAACAGTTCCGCCTGGAACTATGAATATTTTTAAGCAAATTTACTTAAAAGTACGTTTTTACACTTAATTTGACAGTTCCGAGTAGAGTTTTGCGTAGCGCTATAACAGTTCTGCCCGGAACTATGAATATTTCCAAGCAAATTAACTTAAAGTACGTTTTTACACTTATTTTGAGAGTTTCGAGTAGAGTTCTGTGTAGCGCTATAACACTTCTGCCTGGAACTATGAATATTTCCAAGCAAATTAAATAAAGTACGTTTTTACACTTAATTTGAGAGTTCCTAGTAGACTTCTGTGTAGCGCTATAACAGTTCTGCCCGGAACTATGATTATTTTCAAGAAAATTAACTTAAAGTACGTTTCACTTAATTTGAGAGTTCCAAGTAGAGTTCTGTGTAGCGCCAACAGTTCTGCGCGGAAATATGGATATTTCCAAGCAAATTAACTTAAAGTACGTTTTTACACTTAATTTGAGATTTCCGAGTAAAGTTATGTGTAGCTCTATAACATTTCTGCCCGGAACTATGAATATTTCCAAGCCAATTAACTTGAAGTACGTTTTTACACTTAATTTGAGAGTTCCGAGTAGAGTTTTGCGTAGCGCTATAACAGTTCCGCCTGGAACTATGAATATTTTTAAGCAAATTTACTTAAAAGTACGTTTTTACACTTAATTTGACAGTTCCGAGTAGAGTTTTGCGTAGCGCTATAACAGTTCTGCCCGGAACTATGAATATTTCCAAGCAAATTAACTTAAAGTACGTTTTTACACTTATTTTGAGAGTTTCGAGTAGAGTTCTGTGTAGCGCTATAACACTTCTGCCTGGAACTATGAATATTTCCAAGCAAATTAAATAAAGTACGTTTTTACACTTAATTTGAGAGTTCCTAGTAGACTTCTGTGTAGCGCTATAACAGTTCTGCCCGGAACTATGATTATTTTCAAGAAAATTAACTTAAAGTACGTTTCACTTAATTTGAGAGTTCCAAGTAGAGTTCTGTGTAGCGCCAACAGTTCTGCGCGGAAATATGGATATTTCCAAGCAAATTAACTTAAAGTACGTTTTTACACTTAATTTGAGATTTCCGAGTAAAGTTATGTGTAGCTCTATAACATTTCTGCCCGGAACTATGAATATTTCCAAGCCAATTAACTTGAAGTACGTTTTTACACTTAATTTGAGAGTTCCGAGTAGAGTTTTGCGTAGCGCTATAACAGTTCCGCCTGGAACTATGAATATTTTTAAGCAAATTTACTTAAAAGTACGTTTTTACACTTAATTTGACAGTTCCGAGTAGAGTTTTGCGTAGCGCTATAACAGTTCTGCCCGGAACTATGAATATTTCCAAGCAAATTAACTTAAAGTACGTTTTTACACTTATTTTGAGAGTTTCGAGTAGAGTTCTGTGTAGCGCTATAACACTTCTGCCTGGAACTATGAATATTTCCAAGCAAATTAAATAAAGTACGTTTTTACACTTAATTTGAGAGTTCCTAGTAGACTTCTGTGTAGCGCTATAACAGTTCTGCCCGGAACTATGATTATTTTCAAGAAAATTAACTTAAAGTACGTTTCACTTAATTTGAGAGTTCCAAGTAGAGTTCTGTGTAGCGCCAACAGTTCTGCGCGGAAATATGGATATTTCCAAGCAAATTAACTTAAAGTACGTTTTTACACTTAATTTGAGATTTCCGAGTAAAGTTATGTGTAGCTCTATAACATTTCTGCCCGGAACTATGAATATTTCCAAGCCAATTAACTTGAAGTACGTTTTTACACTTAATTTGAGAGTTCCGAGTAGAGTTTTGCGTAGCGCTATAACAGTTCTGCCTGGAACTATGAATATTTTTAAGCAAATTTACTTAAAAGTACGTTTTTACACTTAATTTGACAGTTCCGAGTAGAGTTTTGCGTAGCGCTATAACAGTTCTGCCCGGAACTATGAATATTTCCAAGCAAATTAACTTAAAGTACGTTTTTACACTTATTTTGAGAGTTTCGAGTAGAGTTCTGTGTAGCGCTATAACACTTCTGCCTGGAACTATGAATATTTCCAAGCAAATTAAATAAAGTACGTTTTTACACTTAATTTGAGAGTTCCTAGTAGACTTCTGTGTAGCGCTATAACAGTTCTGCCCGGAACTATGATTATTTTCAAGAAAATTAACTTAAAGTACGTTTCACTTAATTTGAGAGTTCCAAGTAGAGTTCTGTGTAGCGCCAACAGTTCTGCGCGGAAATATGGATATTTCCAAGCAAATTAACTTAAAGTACGTTTTTACACTTAATTTGAGATTTCCGAGTAAAGTTATGTGTAGCTCTATAACATTTCTGCCCGGAACTATGAATATTTCCAAGCCAATTAACTTGAAGTACGTTTTTACACTTAATTTGAGAGTTCCGAGTAGAGTTTTGCGTAGCGCTATAACAGTTCCGCCTGGAACTATGAATATTTTTAAGCAAATTTACATAAAAGTACGTTTTTACACTTAATTTGACAGTTCCGAGTAGAGTTTTGCGTAGCGCTATAACAGTTCTGCCCGGAACTATGAATATTTCCAAGCAAATTAACTTAAAGTACGTTTTTACACTTATTTTGAGAGTTTCGAGTAGAGTTCTGTGTAGCGCTATAACACTTCTGCCTGGAACTATGAATATTTCCAAGCCAATTAACTTGAAGTACGTTTTTACACTTAATTTGAGAGTTCCGAGTAGAGTTTTGCGTAGCGCTATAACAGTTCCGCCTGGAACTATGAATATTTTCAAGAAAATTAACTTAAAGTACGTTTCACTTAATTTGAGAGTTCCAAGTAGAGTTCTGTGTAGCGCCAACAGTTCTGCGCGGAAATATGGATATTTCCAAGCAAATTAACTTAAAGTACGTTTTTACACTTATTTTGAGAGTTTCGAGTAGAGTTCTGTGTAGCGCTATAACACTTCTGCCTGGAACTATGAATATTTCCAAGCAAATTAAATAAAGTACGTTTTTACACTTAATTTGAGAGTTCCTAGTAGACTTCTGTGTAGCGCTATAACAGTTCTGCCCGGAACTATGATTATTTTCAAGAAAATTAACTTAAAGTACGTTTCACTTAATTTGAGAGTTCCAAGTAGAGTTCTGTGTAGCGCCAACAGTTCTGCGCGGAAATATGGATATTTCCAAGCAAATTAACTTAAAGTACGTTTTTACACTTAATTTGAGATTTCCGAGTAAAGTTATGTGTAGCTCTATAACATTTCTGCCCGGAACTATGAATATTTCCAAGCCAATTAACTTGAAGTACGTTTTACACTTAATTTGAGAGTTCCGAGTAGAGTTTTGCGTAGCGCTATAACAGTTCTGCCTGGAACTATGAATATTTTTAAGCAAATTTACTTAAAAGTACGTTTTTACACTTAATTTGACAGTTCCGAGTAGAGTTTTGCGTAGCGCTATAACAGTTCTGCCCGGAACTATGAATATTTCCAAGCAAATTAACTTAAAGTACGTTTTTACACTTATTTTGAGAGTTTCGAGTAGAGTTCTGTGTAGCGCTATAACACTTCTGCCTGGAACTATGAATATTTCCAAGCAAATTAAATAAAGTACGTTTTTACACTTAATTTGAGAGTTCCTAGTAGACTTCTGTGTAGCGCTATAACAGTTCTGCCCGGAACTATGATTATTTTCAAGAAAATTAACTTAAAGTACGTTTCACTTAATTTGAGAGTTCCAAGTAGAGTTCTGTGTAGCGCCAACAGTTCTGCGCGGAAATATGGATATTTCCAAGCAAATTAACTTAAAGTACGTTTTTACACTTAATTTGAGATTTCCGAGTAAAGTTATGTGTAGCTCTATAACATTTCTGCCCGGAACTATGAATATTTCCAAGCCAATTAACTTGAAGTACGTTTTACACTTAATTTGAGAGTTCCGAGTAGAGTTTTGCGTAGCGCTATAACAGTTCTGCCTGGAACTATGAATATTTTTAAGCAAATTTACTTAAAAGTACGTTTTTACACTTAATTTGACAGTTCCGAGTAGAGTTTTGCGTAGCGCTATAACAGTTCTGCCCGGAACTATGAATATTTCCAAGCAAATTAACTTAAAGTACGTTTTTACACTTATTTTGAGAGTTTCGAGTAGAGTTCTGTGTAGCGCTATAACACTTCTGCCTGGAACTATGAATATTTCCAAGCAAATTAAATAAAGTACGTTTTTACACTTAATTTGAGAGTTCCTAGTAGACTTCTGTGTAGCGCTATAACAGTTCTGCCCGGAACTATGATTATTTTCAAGAAAATTAACTTAAAGTACGTTTCACTTAATTTGAGAGTTCCAAGTAGAGTTCTGTGTAGCGCCAACAGTTCTGCGCGGAAATATGGATATTTCCAAGCAAATTAACTTAAAGTACGTTTTTACACTTAATTTGACAGTTCCGAGTAGAGTTTTGCGTAGCGCTATAACAGTTCTGCCCGGAACTATGAATATTTCCAAGCAAATTAACTTAAAGTACGTTTTTACACTTAATTTGAGAGTTCCGAGTAGAGTTTTGCGTAGCGCTATAACAGTTCCGCCTGGAACTATGAATATTTTTAAGCAAATTTACTTAAAAGTACGTTTTTACACTTAATTTGACAGTTCCGAGTAGAGTTTTGCGTAGCGCTATAACAGTTCTGCCCGGAACTATGAATATTTCCAAGCAAATTAACTTAAAGTACGTTTTTACACTTATTTTGAGAGTTTCGAGTAGAGTTCTGTGTAGCGCTATAACACTTCTGCCTGGAACTATGAATATTTCCAAGCAAATTAAATAAAGTACGTTTTTACACTTAATTTGAGAGTTCCTAGTAGACTTCTGTGTAGCGCTATAACAGTTCTGCCCGGAACTATGATTATTTTCAAGAAAATTAACTTAAAGTACGTTTCACTTAATTTGAGAGTTCCAAGTAGAGTTCTGTGTAGCGCCAACAGTTCTGCGCGGAAATATGGATATTTCCAAGCAAATTAACTTAAAGTACGTTTTTACACTTAATTTGAGATTTCCGAGTAAAGTTATGTGTAGCTCTATAACATTTCTGCCCGGAACTATGAATATTTCCAAGCCAATTAACTTGAAGTACGTTTTTACACTTAATTTGAGAGTTCCGAGTAGAGTTTTGCGTAGCGCTATAACAGTTCCGCCTGGAACTATGAATATTTTTAAGCAAATTTACTTAAAAGTACGTTTTTACACTTAATTTGACAGTTCCGAGTAGAGTTTTGCGTAGCGCTATAACAGTTCTGCCCGGAACTATGAATATTTCCAAGCAAATTAACTTAAAGTACGTTTTTACACTTATTTTGAGAGTTTCGAGTAGAGTTCTGTGTAGCGCTATAACACTTCTGCCTGGAACTATGAATATTTCCAAGCAAATTAAATAAAGTACGTTTTTACACTTAATTTGAGAGTTCCTAGTAGACTTCTGTGTAGCGCTATAACAGTTCTGCCCGGAACTATGATTATTTTCAAGAAAATTAACTTAAAGTACGTTTCACTTAATTTGAGAGTTCCAAGTAGAGTTCTGTGTAGCGCCAACAGTTCTGCGCGGAAATATGGATATTTCCAAGCAAATTAACTTAAAGTACGTTTTTACACTTAATTTGAGATTTTCGAGTAAAGTTATGTGTAGCTCTATAACATTTCTGCCCGGAACTATGAATATTTCCAAGCCAATTAACTTGAAGTACGTTTTTACACTTAATTTGAGAGTTCCGAGTAGAGTTTTGCGTAGCGCTATAACAGTTCCGCCTGGAACTATGAATATTTTTAAGCAAATTTACTTAAAAGTACGTTTTTACACTTAATTTGACAGTTCCGAGTAGAGTTTTGCGTAGCGCTATAACAGTTCTGCCCGGAACTATGAATATTTCCAAGCAAATTAACTTAAAGTACGTTTTTACACTTATTTTGAGAGTTTCGAGTAGAGTTCTGTGTAGCGCTATAACACTTCTGCCTGGAACTATGAATATTTCCAAGCAAATTAAATAAAGTACGTTTTTACACTTAATTTGAGAGTTCCTAGTAGACTTCTGTGTAGCGCTATAACAGTTCTGCCCGGAACTATGATTATTTTCAAGAAAATTAACTTAAAGTACGTTTCACTTAATTTGAGAGTTCCAAGTAGAGTTCTGTGTAGCGCCAACAGTTCTGCGCGGAAATATGGATATTTCCAAGCAAATTAACTTAAAGTAAGTTTTTACACTTAATTTGAGATTTCCGAGTAAAGTTATGTGTAGCTCTATAACATTTCTGCCCGGAACTATGAATATTTCCAAGCCAATTAACTTGAAGTACGTTTTACACTTAATTTGAGAGTTCCGAGTAGAGTTTTGCGTAGCGCTATAACAGTTCTGCCTGGAACTATGAATATTTTTAAGCAAATTTACTTAAAAGTACGTTTTTACACTTAATTTGACAGTTCCGAGTAGAGTTTTGCGTAGCGCTATAACAGTTCTGCCCGGAACTATGAATATTTCCAAGCAAATTAACTTAAAGTACGTTTTTACACTTATTTTGAGAGTTTCGAGTAGAGTTCTGTGTAGCGCTATAACACTTCTGCCTGGAACTATGAATATTTCCAAGCAAATTAAATAAAGTACGTTTTTACACTTAATTTGAGAGTTCCTAGTAGACTTCTGTGTAGCGCTATAACAGTTCTGCCCGGAACTATGATTATTTTCAAGAAAATTAACTTAAAGTACGTTTCACTTAATTTGAGAGTTCCAAGTAGAGTTCTGTGTAGCGCCAACAGTTCTGCGCGGAAATATGGATATTTCCAAGCAAATTAACTTAAAGTACGTTTTTACACTTAATTTGAGATTTTCGAGTAAAGTTATGTGTAGCTCTATAACATTTCTGCCCGGAACTATGAATATTTCCAAGCCAATTAACTTGAAGTACGTTTTTACACTTAATTTGAGAGTTCCGAGTAGAGTTTTGCGTAGCGCTATAACAGTTCCGCCTGGAACTATGAATATTTTTAAGCAAATTTACTTAAAAGTACGTTTTTACACTTAATTTGACAGTTCCGAGTAGAGTTTTGCGTAGCGCTATAACAGTTCTGCCCGGAACTATGAATATTTCCAAGCAAATTAACTTAAAGTACGTTTTTACACTTATTTTGAGAGTTTCGAGTAGAGTTCTGTGTAGCGCTATAACACTTCTGCCTGGAACTATGAATATTTCCAAGCAAATTAAATAAAGTACGTTTTTACACTTAATTTGAGAGTTCCTAGTAGACTTCTGTGTAGCGCTATAACAGTTCTGCCCGGAACTATGATTATTTTCAAGAAAATTAACTTAAAGTACGTTTCACTTAATTTGAGAGTTCCAAGTAGAGTTCTGTGTAGCGCCAACAGTTCTGCGCGGAAATATGGATATTTCCAAGCAAATTAACTTAAAGTACGTTTTTACACTTAATTTGAGATTTCCGAGTAAAGTTATGTGTAGCTCTATAACATTTCTGCCCGGAACTATGAATATTTCCAAGCCAATTAACTTGAAGTACGTTTTTACACTTAATTTGAGAGTTCCGAGTAGAGTTTTGCGTAGCGCTATAACAGTTCCGCCTGGAACTATGAATATTTTTAAGCAAATTTACTTAAAAGTACGTTTTTACACTTAATTTGACAGTTCCGAGTAGAGTTTTGCGTAGCGCTATAACAGTTCTGCCCGGAACTATGAATATTTCCAAGCAAATTAACTTAAAGTACGTTTTTACACTTATTTTGAGAGTTTCGAGTAGAGTTCTGTGTAGCGCTATAACACTTCTGCCTGGAACTATGAATATTTCCAAGCAAATTAAATAAAGTACGTTTTTACACTTAATTTGAGAGTTCCTAGTAGACTTCTGTGTGGCGCTATAACAGTTCTGCCCGGAACTATGATTATTTTCAAGAAAATTAACTTAAAGTACGTTTCACTTAATTTGAGAGTTCCAAGTAGAGTTCTGTGTAGCGCCAACAGTTCTGCGCGGAAATATGGATATTTCCAAGCAAATTAACTTAAAGTACGTTTTTACACTTAATTTGAGATTTCCGAGTAAAGTTATGTGTAGCTCTATAACATTTCTGCCCGGAACTATGAATATTTCCAAGCCAATTAACTTGAAGTACGTTTTTACACTTAATTTGAGAGTTCCGAGTAGAGTTTTGCGTAGCGCTATAACAGTTCCGCCTGGAACTATGAATATTTTTAAGCAAATTTACTTAAAAGTACGTTTTTACACTTAATTTGACAGTTCCGAGTAGAGTTTTGCGTAGCGCTATAACAGTTCTGCCCGGAACTATGAATATTTCCAAGCAAATTAACTTAAAGTACGTTTTTACACTTATTTTGAGAGTTTCGAGTAGAGTTCTGTGTAGCGCTATAACACTTCTGCCTGGAACTATGAATATTTCCAAGCAAATTAAATAAAGTACGTTTTTACACTTAATTTGAGAGTTCCTAGTAGACTTCTGTGTAGCGCTATAACAGTTCTGCCCGGAACTATGATTATTTTCAAGAAAATTAACTTAAAGTACGTTTCACTTAATTTGAGAGTTCCAAGTAGAGTTCTGTGTAGCGCCAACAGTTCTGCGCGGAAATATGGATATTTCCAAGCAAATTAACTTAAAGTACGTTTTTACACTTAATTTGAGATTTCCGAGTAAAGTTATGTGTAGCTCTATAGCATTTCTGCCCGGAACTATGAATATTTCCAAGCCAATTAACTTGAAGTACGTTTTTACACTTAATTTGAGAGTTCCGAGTAGAGTTTTGCGTAGCGCTATAACAGTTCTGCCTGGAACTATGAATATTTTTAAGCAAATTTACTTAAAAGTACGTTTTTACACTTAATTTGACAGTTCCGAGTAGAGTTTTGCGTAGCGCTATAACAGTTCTGCCCGGAACTATGAATATTTCCAAGCAAATTAACTTAAAGTACGTTTTTACACTTATTTTGAGAGTTTCGAGTAGAGTTCTGTGTAGCGCTATAACACTTCTGCCTGGAACTATGAATATTTCCAAGCAAATTAAATAAAGTACGTTTTTACACTTAATTTGAGAGTTCCTAGTAGACTTCTGTGTAGCGCTATAACAGTTCTGCCCGGAACTATGATTATTTTCAAGAAAATTAACTTAAAGTACGTTTCACTTAATTTGAGAGTTCCAAGTAGAGTTCTGTGTAGCGCCAACAGTTCTGCGCGGAAATATGGATATTTCCAAGCAAATTAACTTAAAGTACGTTTTTACACTTAATTTGAGATTTCCGAGTAAAGTTATGTGTAGCTCTATAACATTTCTGCCCGGAACTATGAATATTTCCAAGCCAATTAACTTGAAGTACGTTTTTACACTTAATTTGAGAGTTCCGAGTAGAGTTTTGCGTAGCGCTATAACAGTTCCGCCTGGAACTATGAATATTTTTAAGCAAATTTACTTAAAAGTACGTTTTTACACTTAATTTGACAGTTCCGAGTAGAGTTTTGCGTAGCGCTATAACAGTTCTGCCCGGAACTATGAATATTTCCAAGCAAATTAACTTAAAGTACGTTTTTACACTTATTTTGAGAGTTTCGAGTAGAGTTCTGTGTAGCGCTATAACACTTCTGCCTGGAACTATGAATATTTCCAAGCAAATTAAATAAAGTACGTTTTTACACTTAATTTGAGAGTTCCTAGTAGACTTCTGTGTAGCGCTATAACAGTTCTGCCCGGAACTATGATTATTTTCAAGAAAATTAACTTAAAGTACGTTTCACTTAATTTGAGAGTTCCAAGTAGAGTTCTGTGTAGCGCCAACAGTTCTGCGTGGAAATATGGATATTTCCAAGCAAATTAACTTAAAGTACGTTTTTACACTTAATTTGAGATTTCCGAGTAAAGTTATGTGTAGCTCTATAACATTTCTGCCCGGAACTATGAATATTTCCAAGCCAATTAACTTGAAGTACGTTTTTACACTTAATTTGAGAGTTCCGAGTAGAGTTTTGCGTAGCGCTATAACAGTTCCGCCTAGAACTATGAATATTTTTAAGCAAATTTACTTAAAAGTACGTTTTTACACTTAATTTGACAGTTCCGAGTAGAGTTTTGCGTAGCGCTATAACAGTTCTGCCCGGAACTATGAATATTTCCAAGCAAATTAACTTAAAGTACGTTTTTACACTTATTTTGAGAGTTTCGAGTAGAGTTCTGTGTAGCGCTATAACACTTCTGCCTGGAACTATGAATATTTCCAAGCAAATTAAATAAAGTACGTTTTTACACTTAATTTGAGAGTTCCTAGTAGACTTCTGTGTAGCGCTATAACAGTTCTGCCCGGAACTATGATTATTTTCAAGAAAATTAACTTAAAGTACGTTTCACTTAATTTGAGAGTTCCAAGTAGAGTTCTGTGTAGCGCCAACAGTTCTGCGCGGAAATATGGATATTTCCAAGCAAATTAACTTAAAGTACGTTTTTACACTTAATTTGAGATTTCCGAGTAAAGTTATGTGTAGCTCTATAACATTTCTGCCCGGAACTATGAATATTTCCAAGCCAATTAACTTGAAGTACGTTTTTACACTTAATTTGAGAGTTCCGAGTAGAGTTTTGCGTAGCGCTATAACAGTTCTGCCTGGAACTATGAATATTTTTAAGCAAATTTACTTAAAAGTACGTTTTTACACTTAATTTGACAGTTCCGAGTAGAGTTTTGCGTAGCGCTATAACAGTTCTGCCCGGAATATGAATATTTCCAAGCAAATTAACTTAAAGTACGTTTTTACACTTATTTTGAGAGTTTCGAGTAGAGTTCTGTGTAGCGCTATAACACTTCTGCCTGGAACTATGAATATTTCCAAGCAAATTAAATAAAGTACGTTTTTACACTTAATTTGAGAGTTCCTAGTAGACTTCTGTGTAGCGCTATAACAGTTCTGCCCGGAACTATGATTATTTTCAAGAAAATTAACTTAAAGTACGTTTCACTTAATTTGAGAGTTCCAAGTAGAGTTCTGTGTAGCGCCAACAGTTCTGCGCGGAAATATGGATATTTCCAAGCAAATTAACTTAAAGTACGTTTTTACACTTAATTTGAGATTTCCGAGTAAAGTTATGTGTAGCTCTATAACATTTCTGCCCGGAACTATGAATATTTCCAAGCCAATTAACTTGAAGTACGTTTTTACACTTAATTTGAGAGTTCCGAGTAGAGTTTTGCGTAGCGCTATAACAGTTCCGCCTGGAACTATGAATATTTTTAAGCAAATTTACTTAAAAGTACGTTTTTACACTTAATTTGACAGTTCCGAGTAGAGTTTTGCGTAGCGCTATAACAGTTCTGCCCGGAACTATGAATATTTCCAAGCAAATTAACTTAAAGTACGTTTTTACACTTATTTTGAGAGTTTCGAGTAGAGTTCTGTGTAGCGCTATAACACTTCTGCCTGGAACTATGAATATTTCCAAGCAAATTAAATAAAGTACGTTTTTACACTTAATTTGAGAGTTCCTAGTAGACTTCTGTGTAGCGCTATA
Source organism: Harpalus rubripes (assembly GCA_963082715.1). Classification (NCBI taxonomy): domain Eukaryota; kingdom Metazoa; phylum Arthropoda; class Insecta; order Coleoptera; family Carabidae; genus Harpalus; species Harpalus rubripes. Next base: position 1,947,438 of record OY720460.1, on the reverse strand, counting down.
ACAGTTCTGCCCGGAACTATGATTATTTTCAAGAAAATTAACTTAAAGTACGTTTCACTTAATTTGAGAGTTCCAAGTAGAGTTCTGTGTAGCGCCAACAGTTCTGCGCGGAAATATGGATATTTCCAAGCAAATTAACTTAAAGTACGTTTTTACACTTAATTTGAGATTTCCGAGTAAAGTTATGTGTAGCTCTATAACATTTCTGCCCGGAACTATGAATATTTCCAAGCCAATTAACTTGAAGTACGTTTTTACACTTAATTTGAGAGTTCCGAGTAGAGTTTTGCGTAGCGCTATAACAGTTCTGCCTGGAACTATGAATATTTTTAAGCAAATTTACTTAAAAGTTCGTTTTTACACTTAATTTGACAGTTCCGAGTAGAGTTTTGCGTAGCGCTATAACAGTTCTGCCCGGAACTATGAATATTTCCAAGCAAATTAACTTAAAGTACGTTTTTACACTTATTTTGAGAGTTTCGAGTAGAGTTCTGTGTAGCGCTATAACACTTCTGCCTGGAACTATGAATATTTCCAAGCAAATTAAATAAAGTACGTTTTTACACTTAATTTGAGAGTTCCTAGTAGACTTCTGTGTAGCGCTATAACAGTTCTGCCCGGAACTATGATTATTTTCAAGAAAATTAACTTAAAGTACGTTTCACTTAATTTGAGAGTTCCAAGTAGAGTTCTGTGTAGCGCCAACAGTTCTGCGCGGAAATATGGATATTTCCAAGCAAATTAACTTAAAGTACGTTTTTACACTTAATTTGAGATTTCCGAGTAAAGTTATGTGTAGCTCTATAACATTTCTGCCCGGAACTATGAATATTTCCAAGCCAATTAACTTGAAGTACGTTTTTACACTTAATTTGAGAGTTCCGAGTAGAGTTTTGCGTAGCGCTATAACAGTTCCGCCTGGAACTATGAATATTTTTAAGCAAATTTACTTAAAAGTACGTTTTTACACTTAATTTGACAGTTCCGAGTAGAGTTTTGCGTAGCGCTATAACAGTTCTGCCCGGAACTATGAATATTTCCAAGCAAATTAACTTAAAGTACGTTTTTACACTTATTTTGAGAGTTTCGAGTAGAGTTCTGTGTAGCGCTATAACACTTCTGCCTGGAACTATGAATATTTCCAAGCAAATTAAATAAAGTACGTTTTTACACTTAATTTGAGAGTTTCTAGTAGACTTCTGTGTAGCGCTATAACAGTTCTGCCCGGAACTATGATTATTTTCAAGAAAATTAACTTAAAGTACGTTTCACTTAATTTGAGAGTTCCAAGTAGAGTTCTGTGTAGCGCCAACAGTTCTGCGCGGAAATATGGATATTTCCAAGCAAATTAACTTAAAGTACGTTTTTACACTTAATTTGAGATTTCCGAGTAAAGTTATGTGTAGCTCTATAACATTTCTGCCCGGAACTATGAATATTTCCAAGCCAATTAACTTGAAGTACGTTTTTACACTTAATTTGAGAGTTCCGAGTAGAGTTTTGCGTAGCGCTATAACAGTTCTGCCTGGAACTATGAATATTTTTAAGCAAATTTACTTAAAAGTACGTTTTTACACTTAATTTGACAGTTCCGAGTAGAGTTTTGCGTAGCGCTATAACAGTTCTGCCCGGAACTATGAATATTTCCAAGCAAATTAACTTAAAGTACGTTTTTACACTTATTTTGAGAGTTTCGAGTAGAGTTCTGTGTAGCGCTATAACACTTCTGCCTGGAACTATGAATATTTCCAAGCAAATTAAATAAAGTACGTTTTTACACTTAATTTGAGAGTTCCTAGTAGACTTCTGTGTAGCGCTATAACAGTTCTGCCCGGAACTATGATTATTTTCAAGAAAATTAACTTAAAGTACGTTTCACTTAATTTGAGAGTTCCAAGTAGAGTTCTGTGTAGCGCCAACAGTTCTGCGCGGAAATATGGATATTTCCAAGCAAATTAACTTAAAGTACGTTTTTACACTTAATTTGAGATTTCCGAGTAAAGTTATGTGTAGCTCTATAACATTTCTGCCCGGAACTATGAATATTTCCAAGCCAATTAACTTGAAGTACGTTTTTACACTTAATTTGAGAGTTCCGAGTAGAGTTTTGCGTAGCGCTATAACAGTTCTGCCTGGAACTATGAATATTTTTAAGCAAATTTACTTAAAAGTACGTTTTTACACTTAATTTGACAGTTCCGAGTAGAGTTTTGCGTAGCGCTATAACAGTTCTGCCCGGAACTATGAATATTTCCAAGCAAATTAACTTAAAGTACGTTTTTACACTTATTTTGAGAGTTTCGAGTAGAGTTCTGTGTAGCGCTATAACACTTCTGCCTGGAACTATGAATATTTCCAAGCAAATTAAATAAAGTACGTTTTTACACTTAATTTGAGAGTTCCTAGTAGACTTCTGTGTAGCGCTATAACAGTTCTGCCCGGAACTATGATTATTTTCAAGAAAATTAACTTAAAGTACGTTTCACTTAATTTGAGAGTTCCAAGTAGAGTTCTGTGTAGCGCCAACAGTTCTGCGCGGAAATATGGATATTTCCAAGCAAATTAACTTTAAGTACGTTTTTACACTTAATTTGAGATTTCCGAGTAAAGTTATGTGTAGCTCTATAACATTTCTGCCCGGAACTATGAATATTTCCAAGCCAATTAACTTGAAGTACGTTTTACACTTAATTTAAGAGTTCCGAGTAGAGTTTTGCGTAGCGCTATAACAGTTCCGCCTGGAACTATGAATATTTTTAAGCAAATTTACTTAAAAGTACGTTTTTACACTTAATTTGACAGTTCCGAGTAGAGTTTTGTGTAGCGCTATAACAGTTCTGCCCGGAACTATGAATATTTCCAAGCAAATTAACTTAAAGTACGTTTTTACACTTAATTTGAGAGTTCCGAGTAGAGTTTTGCGTAGCGCTATAACAGTTCCGCCTGGAACTATGAATATTTTTAAGCAAATTTACTTAAAAGTACGTTTTTACACTTAATTTGACAGTTCCGAGTAGAGTTTTGCGTAGCGCTATAACAGTTCTGCCCGGAACTATGAATATTTCCAAGCAAATTAACTTAAAGTACGTTTTTACACTTATTTTGAGAGTTTCGAGTAGAGTTCTGTGTAGCGCTATAACACTTCTGCCTGGAACTATGAATATTTCCAAGCAAATTAAATAAAGTACGTTTTTACACTTAATTTGAGAGTTCCTAGTAGACTTCTGTGTAGCGCTATAACAGTTCTGCCCGGAACTATGATTATTTTCAAGAAAATTAACTTAAAGTACGTTTCACTTAATTTGAGAGTTCCAAGTAGAGTTCTGTGTAGCGCCAACAGTTCTGCGCGGAAATATGGATATTTCCAAGCAAATTAACTTAAAGTACGTTTTTACACTTAATTTGAGATTTCCGAGTAAAGTTATGTGTAGCTCTATAACATTTCTGCCCGGAACTATGAATATTTCCAAGCTAATTAACTTGAAGTACGTTTTTACACTTAATTTGAGAGTTCCGAGTAGAGTTTTGCGTAGCGCTATAACAGTTCCGCCTGGAACTATGAATATTTTTAAGCAAATTTACTTAAAAGTACGTTTTTACACTTAATTTGACAGTTCCGAGTAGAGTTTTGCGTAGCGCTATAACAGTTCTGCCCGGAACTATGAATATTTCCAAGCAAATTAACTTAAAGTACGTTTTTACACTTATTTTGAGAGTTTCGAGTAGAGTTCTGTGTAGCGCTATAACACTTCTGCCTGGAACTATGAATATTTCCAAGCAAATTAAATAAAGTACGTTTTTACACTTAATTTGAGAGTTCCTAGTAGACTTCTGTGTAGCGCTATAACAGTTCTGCCCGGAACTATGATTATTTTCAAGAAAATTAACTTAAAGTACGTTTCACTTAATTTGAGAGTTCCAAGTAGAGTTCTGTGTAGCGCCAACAGTTCTGCGCGGAAATATGGATATTTCCAAGCAAATTAACTTAAAGTACGTTTTTACACTTAATTTGAGATTTCCGAGTAAAGTTATTTGTAGCTCTATAACATTTCTGCCCGGAACTATGAATATTTCCAAGCCAATTAACTTGAAGTACGTTTTTACACTTAATTTGAGAGTTCCGAGTAGAGTTTTGCGTAGCGCTATAACAGTTCCGCCTGGAACTATGAATATTTTTAAGCAAATTTACTTAAAAGTACGTTTTTACACTTAATTTGACAGTTCCGAGTAGAGTTTTGCGTAGCGCTATAACAGTTCTGCCCGGAACTATGAATATTTCCAAGCAAATTAACTTAAAGTACGTTTTTACACTTATTTTGAGAGTTTCGAGTAGAGTTCTGTGTAGCGCTATAACACTTCTGCCTGGAACTATGAATATTTCCAAGCAAATTAAATAAAGTACGTTTTTACACTTAATTTGAGAGTTCCTAGTAGACTTCTGTGTAGCGCTATAACAGTTCTGCCCGGAACTATGATTATTTTCAAGAAAATTAACTTAAAGTACGTTTCACTTAATTTGAGAGTTCCAAGTAGAGTTCTGTGTAGCGCCAACAGTTCTGCGCGGAAATATGGATATTTCCAAGCAAATTAACTTAAAGTACGTTTTTACACTTAATTTGAGATTTCCGAGTAAAGTTATGTGTAGCTCTATAACATTTCTGCCCGGAACTATGAATATTTCCAAGCCAATTAACTTGAAGTACGTTTTTACACTTAATTTGAGAGTTCCGAGTAGAGTTTTGCGTAGCGCTATAACAGTTCCGCCTGGAACTATGAATATTTTTAAGCAAATTTACTTAAAAGTACGTTTTTACACTTAATTTGACAGTTCCGAGTAGAGTTTTGCGTAGCGCTATAACAGTTCTGCCCGGAACTATGAATATTTCCAAGCAAATTAACTTAAAGTACGTTTTTACACTTAATTTGAGAGTTCCGAGTAGAGTTTTGCGTAGCGCTATAACAGTTCCGCCTGGAACTATGAATATTTTTAAGCAAATTTACTTAAAAGTACGTTTTTACACTTAATTTGACAGTTCCGAGTAGAGTTTTGCGTAGCGCTATAACAGTTCTGCCCGGAACTATGAATATTTCCAAGCAAATTAACTTAAAGTACGTTTTTACACTTATTTTGAGAGTTTCGAGTAGAGTTCTGTGTAGCGCTATAACACTTCTGCCTGGAACTATGAATATTTCCAAGCAAATTAAATAAAGTACGTTTTTACACTTAATTTGAGAGTTCCTAGTAGACTTCTGTGTAGCGCTATAACAGTTCTGCCCGGAACTATGATTATTTTCAAGAAAATTAACTTAAAGTACGTTTCACTTAATTTGAGAGTTCCAAGTAGAGTTCTGTGTAGCGCCAACAGTTCTGCGCGGAAATATGGATATTTCCAAGCAAATTAACTTAAAGTACGTTTTTACACTTAATTTGAGATTTCCGAGTAAAGTTATGTGTAGCTCTATAACATTTCTGCCCGGAACTATGAATATTTCCAAGCCAATTAACTTGAAGTACGTTTTTACACTTAATTTGAGAGTTCCGAGTAGAGTTTTGCGTAGCGCTATAACAGTTCCGCCTGGAACTATGAATATTTTTAAGCAAATTTACTTAAAAGTACGTTTTTACACTTAATTTGACAGTTCCGAGTAGAGTTTTGCGTAGCGCTATAACAGTTCTGCCCGGAACTATGAATATTTCCAAGCAAATTAACTTAAAGTACGTTTTTACACTTAATTTGAGAGTTCCGAGTAGAGTTTTGCGTAGCGCTATAACAGTTCCGCCTGGAACTATGAATATTTTTAAGCAAATTTACTTAAAAGTACGTTTTTACACTTAATTTGACAGTTCCGAGTAGAGTTTTGCGTAGCGCTATAACAGTTCTGCCCGGAACTATGAATATTTCCAATCAAATTAACTTAAAGTACGTTTTTACACTTATTTTGAGAGTTTCGAGTAGAGTTCTGTGTAGCGCTATAACACTTCTGCCTGGAACTATGAATATTTCCAAGCAAATTAAATAAAGTACGTTTTTACACTTAATTTGAGAGTTCCTAGTAGACTTCTGTGTAGCGCTATAACAGTTCTGCCCGGAACTATGATTATTTTCAAGAAAATTAACTTAAAGTACGTTTCACTTAATTTGAGAGTTCCAAGTAGAGTTCTGTGTAGCGCCAACAGTTCTGCGCGGAAATATGGATATTTCCAAGCAAATTAACTTAAAGTACGTTTTTACACTTAATTTGAGATTTCCGAGTAAAGTTATGTGTAGCTCTATAACATTTCTGCCCGGAACTATGAATATTTCCAAGCCAATTAACTTGAAGTACGTTTTTACACTTAATTTGAGAGTTCCGAGTAGAGTTTTGCGTAGCGCTATAACAGTTCTGCCTGGAACTATGAATATTTTTAAGCAAATTTACTTAAAAGTACGTTTTTACACTTAATTTGACAGTTCCGAGTAGAGTTTTGCGTAGCGCTATAACAGTTCTGCCCGGAACTATGAATATTTCCAAGCAAATTAACTTAAAGTACGTTTTTACACTTATTTTGAGAGTTTCGAGTAGAGTTCTGTGTAGCGCTATAACACTTCTGCCTGGAACTATGAATATTTCCAAGCAAATTAAATAAAGTACGTTTTTACACTTAATTTGAGAGTTCCTAGTAGACTTCTGTGTAGCGCTATAACAGTTCTGCCCGGAACTATGATTATTTTCAAGAAAATTAACTTAAAGTACGTTTCACTTAATTTGAGAGTTCCAAGTAGAGTTCTGTGTAGCGCCAACAGTTCTGCGCGGAAATATGGATATTTCCAAGCAAATTAACTTAAAGTACGTTTTTACACTTAATTTGAGATTTCCGAGTAAAGTTATGTGTAGCTCTATAACATTTCTGCCCGGAACTATGAATATTTCCAAGCCAATTAACTTGAAGTACGTTTTTACAATAAATTTGAGAGTTCCGAGTAGAGTTTTGTGTAGCGCTATAACAGTTGTTACGTTACTTTTTCGGCTGTCGTTCCGTTTCGTTCTTTCCTCTTCTTTAATCTTTATTTCATCCTGTGTACCTTCTTACTCATTCTGTTCAATTCTTTCCAAACTCGTCATGGCAATATTGTTAGCATTTGGATAACATTTTTGTAAGTTAATATTGTTCAAGCTTAGCTGCAAAATTGTATCATATGAAGTATATTGTTGGAGACAATTTAGTAACATACCTATTCATTTATTCGTTGACACAGTAAAGCAGATTGTACCACATACAGCTTGACATGTGTTTATTGTTTATAATGTTTTGACAACTTAGAGCGTGCGTGATTAACTTTCAGATGTCCGCACAGTAAAGTAATAATTACACTAGCCACTAGTTTAACTTCACAACAATTTAAATAAATAATATCAAAGTTCCTTTTTTTAAATTTCTTTATTTAATCATAACAATATTAGAGCAGTACTGTTTGTTTATAATGTATTTGGAATTTATTTTATTCTTCTACTTGCCTTAATAATTGTTTTAAACTTAGTATACTGTCGTGAATGAGTCTTCTGTTCTTAACTTTCTTCTTTATATTCAATTTCTTTCTTTCCGTCTTTCTTTCTTTTTCCTTCCGCTATCAACCTTTTTTTTGAGTTTTGACCGATATGGAGTTATCTCGTGGATTCGTGGGTTGGTCGTGCAGTGAGACCGTTGTCCGTCGGCGTGCTCTTCATATTTTATTTATACGTGGAAGTAAATAATTTTCCGAGTGCAATATTTTAACCCAGAGTGGTTTCGCTTTACGCGGATTAGTTCGTACCGGAATTTTTGTGGACTCGTTATCCTTGTGTGGTGTCCTGTGAAAACCACGTGCTTCGTGGCAGAACGACCCGAGTTTTTGGAAGCAGTCCTGCCCTTCGGGGGATCCTGATAACTTACTTCCCACGTCATCTTTCGTGGACATCTCCAACTGGTGTGTTGCCGTTCGCCACTGTCCGCACTCCAGACGATCAGCTGCTGCCCAGTTCCCGCCACTCCTGTTACCCACCGCCACTTGGATCTGGATAAGTTTTTGCAGACTTTTTATATATCTTTCATTGTTGTTTCCTGAAAACTACTATATTTATAACATCGTTTTCTATCCTCTTTTGGAGAACTTCATAAATAATTTATTTGTAATATGTAAATTTTTATTAAGTCGTCATTGTTGGACGGCATTCAAGGTTTCATTGTTAGTATGGATTGTTGTGCCCAGCACACAAGATTCATATAAAATTGTACACGTATATTTTTGTCGTGCGCGGGTTGTTCGTTGCCCGGTCTCAGCTGGCTTGTGCATGGCCCGCGTCGTATGGTTGGCCAACAATAGGCGTATAGATGTCTATCGGGTTGCGGGCTTTTTCGCGCCGTCAAATTGTTTTGATAATATTTACTATTTGCATTATTGCAGAGCTCATTTTAATTTGATATTTACATTGGTGTACATTTACAATTTTTTTTTTCTACATTTTTTTTTACCGTGCCTTCTGCACGTTTTGATTGGCAGCTTTCATTAAATTCTATTTTATTAGATTATTTCTTTTATTTAGCAAACCTCAATCATTTTCAGGCAACAACGTGACGGTAGGTAAGATCTTTAGTATTTTGGTTTAGTACCGTCCTTTTCGTAATTTTAGGTTAAAAATTACGTGGCGCCCTTATTCCTACTTTTTTTACATAACCATGCTTATGGTTTTTCAACCCTGCCCGTCTCCACTGTTTAAAAGCTGGCGGCCTCCCAACAGAACGTCCCTGTGGAGTATCCGTGACTCAATTAGCCCTTTAGGGAAAAGTTACGTCACAAATTTTGGCGCCCAAGGTGGGGCCCATTGCGAAGAAAACGAGTTTCGTTAATTTCATTGTTGCTACCATTGTTGTGTCCATTGTTGCGGACATTGTTGGGTCCATTGTTGCGGACATTGTTGTGTCCATTGTTGCGGACATTGTTGTGGACATTGTAGTGTACATTTTTGACGCCATTGTTGCGATCATTGTTGGCACTGTTAGGCTGTTAAGCCGTCAAGCAGTCAGTCTAATAATAGGTATCTTTTTTTTGGTTGCAATTTCTTGATCGAATAATCCTTTTACTGTTGTTCCTAATTTTGTACTATTGAAAAAAAAAAATTTTTTTTTGGTCTCGTATCTTCCATACTATTGTCGGTAAAATGGAAACTATTAAATTAAGTAGAGACGAGTTGCAATATGAACTGCAAGTTCGTGGAATCGAAAATACTGATAACTTACTTCCCACGTCATCTTTCGTGGACATCTCCAACTGGTGTGTTGCCGTTCGCCACTGTCCGCACTCCAGACGATCAGCTGCTGCCCAGTTCCCGCCACTCCTGTTACCCACCGCCACTTGGATCTGGATAAGTTTTTGCAGACTTTTTATATATCTTTCATTGTTCTTTCCTGAAAACTACTATATTTATAACATCGTTTTCTATCCTCTTTTGGAGAACTTCATAAATAATTTATTTGTAATATGTAAATTTTTATTAAGTCGTCATTGTTGGACGGCATTCAAGGTTTCATTGTTAGTATGGACACAGTATAGAGAATATGCAGTAGCGACACTTCGCTGATTTTCGTTCCAACCTGCTCGGGTTGAAGGGGGAAATAATGAGGAGCGGGACTTTGAATCAGATTCAAATTATATATTACGTGCATATTCATTGTATTTGTAATAATTATCATGTATTTGTTATAATTTTATAAAAAAAATATATTTTAATATTATGCACAGGTCTTGGAAGTGTTTATTCTATACCGGGTGGCGCTCGAAATCCGTTACATAGGCATTTAACATGGGAAATGCGAATAATTTGAAAATTTGCCTCCCATTAAAACGTATTGCAGTAATACTTTATACACATGTTTGGGAACATTTATTGCATCATATTAATAACAAAATGTTTAAAATTAATTAAAAATAATTAAGTAAAATAAGAAAATGTTATGGCAATTTTAATGTGATAATTATTATTTCCTATAAAAGAATGCTTAACAAGAAAGAGATCGTATCGTTTTAATATTTTTTATTTGTTTTTATTTATTTTTATTTGTTTCTATTTATTGTAGTTTTACTATTTTTTCTTGTTAAATTAAAATAAATAGAAACAAATAAAAATAACTAAAAACAAATAAAAAATATGAAAATAAATAAAAACACAAAAATAAATTGAAAAAATTAAAATAAATTAAAATGTGCTGGGGGTTTGGAACAAGAAGCTAGAAAGAGAGAGAATTTATTATAAGTTTTCTTATACAGCACAGCGTTTTGTCCGCCATGCGCGCTGTGCCACACCTACAGCCGGTACCGCCTACACCAAGATGGAATCTCGTATCGGCAGCGATGTGTTGGATTCCATCTTGGTTAGGGGCGCGGCTTGCAGGAATGGTGTCGCGCATAGCAAACACTTTTTACATTTTGTTTTTACATGGTTTTCCTAGTTTTATACTTTACAACCAGTTTAGTTTTTATTTAGGTTACCCTTTTAAACAGTTATGATTATTAATGGATGAGTTGTGATTATGAATGATTTTTATGAGAATATATTTACAGGAAAAATTATTGCAAAAAACCTGCTCTAAATGAATGATCTTACAACTAAATGAGTGACGGTGGCGTTATTTACAGTGCGGTTATGATAACTTATAAATGTACTTGTGATTTAATGGAATGATTATAATGTTTATGGGCTATGGACTTATTTTCTAGTGAATGAGATTATGTTTATACAACGATGTTATGATTTATTTATAAACTAGTTATGATAAATGTGATGATTATAGTGTATAATGAGGTATGCACTTATTAACTAATGTATGATAAATGATATTTACAGTGCAGTTATGATGTATATATTATTTACAATTGTTTGATTGGATGGAGTTGTTAGTGTGTTAGTGTTAGTATGCGGTGACGGGTGATTACTCCTGGGCGCGTTCTGTGAAAATGGGTAGTGATTGATATGGAAGTGCGTGTTTTATGATGAATGGTGCGTTATGACTTCTGATGTGTGTTATGTTTTTTGTAATACGGTTATGACGTGATAGAGATGAATAAAACTTTTGTGAAATGTTGCGAATGTATTCGTGAATGTATGGAATTTGTGTTTGTGTATGAAGATCTTCGATTCTGGCATATCTGTCTGCGCCAACTATCAGACGCAGACAACGATTTTGGAATCGTTGTATAGGCAGGAGGGCGGTTTTGGATGCGGAACACCAAGCCGGGACTGCGTATATGAGTATGGGGCGAATGATAGTGGTGTAAATGAGTTTTTTATTTTTTGATGACATTTTACTTGTTTGATTTATGAGTGGATATAATAATCTGAAAACAGTGGATGCTTTACGTATTGTGTTTTTAATGTGTTGAATATGGAAACGACGAGGTTCGAGGGTGTAGCCGAGGTATTTGACTGAGGGAGAGGGTGATATGGGAATATTGTTTAATTTTAATGGGGTGAATATTTTAGTGAGAGTGAATTTTCGGGTGAATGTAATGGTTTCTGTTTTATTATGATTGATATGAATTTTCCATTTGGTCCAGTAGGGGATGAGAATATTAAGGTGAATTTGTAGCTGTTTGTTGGCAACCTCGGCACTATGTGAGCTTGCGTAGAGTGCCGTGTCGTCCGCGTACAGCGCTGATTGCGTTTGTGGGAAAGTGGGAAAATCATGCAGGTATAGGGTGAACAACACAGGGCCTAGGCAACTACTCTGTGGGACGCCTGCTGCTACGGGGTGGGGGGTTGAAGCACAGGAATTTATTTTTACACAAAAGATTCTGTTAGTGAGATAAGAGTGTGTTAGTAATATTAGTGTGGCTGGAAAATTTGCACGAATCATTTTGTATATGAGCCCTAACTGCCATACCTTATCGAAAGCTTTTTCGATGTTCAGAAGGGCCATAACTGTAACCTTGTTTTTGTTATAATTTATATTAATATCGGTCACGATTCGTGCTATTTGTTGGGTTGTATTAAGTTTGGGTCTGAAACCAAATTGAAAATAAGGTATGATTTTATGTTTATGAATATATTTATTGATTAGTGTATGATTTTTTCTGTGACTTTTGAAAGGGTGGAAAGAAGGGAAATAGGGCGATAGTTGCTGGGTAGGTTTGGGCATTTATTAGGTTTGGGAATTGGGACGACGTGGGCAATTTTCCAGGATGTGGGGAAATGATGAAAGCGAATGATGGAGTTTACTATATATGTGATTTGAACTATGGCTTTTTTAGATAAATTTTTTAGGACTATGTTTTGTATTCCATCAGGACCGGCAGCGTTTTCATTAGGAAAGGATTTAATAGTGTGAAAGATTTCTAAGGGCTTGGTTAATAGTTTAGACATTTGGCGGGGGTTTGGTGTGAAGGGCTGATTAAGGAACTGTAGAGTTTCTTGAATAATGGCATCTTGTTCGGGAGTATTATTGGGGTCAGGGATGTGGACGCGCTCAAAAGTTTCAGCTATTGCTTCCACCTTCTGCTTATCCGTATATAGTATGGTGTTGTTATGGGAGAGTTCAGGGATAGGTTTATAGGGTTTTTTAAGGTTTTGGGTTAGTTTCCATAGAGATTTGTCATTAGGATTAAGGGAAAGGAGCTTGGTTTGCCAGGAGTCGTTTCGGAATTGTTTAATGTGTGATTGTATCTGTTTGGTGAGGGAATTCATGGTGTTACGGCGTGTTGTGTCTCTCGTGTGTTGCCATAGCCTTCTTATATTATTTCTGCGATTGATGAGATGAGTTATGTGTACTGGGAGTTTATCTTTATGAGGGTGGAGTGTAACAGTGCGTGTGTGTTTATGAAGCGAATGATTTATTGCGTGTGTGAGTGCTTCTACTTCTTTTTCTAAGTCTTGTGTATTGGTGATGTGTGGGTTAATAGTGATGAGTGTATTAAGTGTTTTTCTAAACTCATTCCAATTAGTTTTTGTGTAGATGCGTTTGGTGTGCACATTATCTGATTGTATATGATGTTTGCTAATCTTAGTGTGTACCGGCAGATGATTTGAGCTAAGTTCATCGAGTGCGACTGGATTGGTGATGTGTGAAATGTTTTTGTGAATAATGTAGTCGATGGTACTGGGTGATGCGTTGTTGGCGGGGTAATGAGTGTGCGTGGGTGGATGAAGATGAATGACATTGTGAGAATGAATGTATGAATACAAGGTACGGCCATTAGCGTTGTTTAAGTTCCCATGATGATGACTGTCCTGCCTATATTTAATAATGAATTTAAATGTTGATGAGTGAAATGACGTTGTGGACGATTATATATGGCTATGATATGTGTGTTGTCGATGAGTTTGATGCAGAGTGATTCGATTTGTGACTGTGGAATTCGGATGCGTGTGTGAGGAATGTTGTGTTTTACCAGCACGGCGATGCCGCCGGCTGGCATTTGGGTTTGATGGGGACGATCTTGGCGATGGACGGTGTAGCCTTTGATGGTTAGTTTATGGGTGGGGGTAAGACGAGATTCGCTGATGAGCATGATATGAACATTATGTTTGTGAAGGAAATGAATGAGTTCGCCTTGTTTGTTAATAATGCCGTTTGCGTTCCAGGAGTATATGTTAGTCATTTATATATTATATTGATGAATGGATGAGGCGAATGATGTGAATTTAGTGAATTTGTCTTTAGCACTAGTGGCAGTGGCAAGAATATCATTGAGTGCTCTAACTGCTTTTAGTAAATTGTCTAAATTAATTAAACTATTTAATCTTTTGATTTCGTACAATAAGTCATTTACTTTTTCTGTGCCACTAGTGCTGAAGACGTTAGTGTTGCGAGCGGCTGTTGAATGTTGAGTGCCGGGGGCGGTTGTTGTCTGTTGGGGGGCGGGTGCTGTCCATTGGGGGGCGGGGGCGAATTGACTCAATGCTGGTCTTGGTGGTAATGCCGGAAAATGGTGGGCGGCCAGGGGGTGGGGGCGGCTGATGCCTGGTGGCAGGGGGCAGTGGCGGCGTGGATTGGCTGCTGGCTCCAGGGGTTGGCGGCTGGGGGTGGCGCTGGCACAAACCTGGGGGCGGCTGGGGGTGGCGCTGGCACAAACCTGGGGGCGGCTGGCTGCTGGGGCTGAGGGAGGCGGCGAGAGTGCTTCAATCGTAGTTTAAATAGGTAGACTGGACAGTCTACGCTGTTGGCCGGGTGTGCGCCACCACAGTTGGCGCATTTAGCGGGTAGGCCCGGGTCTTTGTCACAGGTATGAGACTCGTGTGGGGCGGCACACTTAAGACATCATGGCTCTCGTCCGCAGTTGGAAGTTGCATGACCCCAGAGCTGACACCGGTGGCATTGTGTCAGCTCTTTCTTATTGATGTGCCGCTCCCATGTTATTCGGGTATGGAATAGGTGGCGCACATCTCTTTGTAAGGACGCCAGGGTCACGTCTGCCGCCGTCACCAACAGGTAGAGGGGTCTGTAATAGGTATTCATTAAAAAAACATTTTTAACTGAAATATTATGATTTTTAGTTAAAGAGTCTGTACTTCCTCCGGGTCTGGTTTTGAGTCCAGCCCCCGGAGCACAAAAGCATGTGTTTTATTTCTGTACTCAGTATAAGTGTGGAATTGCGTGTTGTTTTCTTTGAGAAGCTGGATGAGATTGTCTTTCTCGTCCTGGTCGTCGATGTATAAGTTATTATTATTTTTTGTATATTTAATTATAAATCCTTTTCTTATTGATTCGTTCAGCGAAGTGATTAAATCTTTGTGGGCAGTTACTTTGCCAGCCATTATGATGGGGGCTGGGGCTCGTTGCCTCGTTGCCTCCTTGGCACTGTTTTGGGGTTATTTTCGTTCATTGGCTGTGGTTGTTTCGGACTGCTGCTTGCCCTGCGCTTTGCGTTTCTTCTGTCTCCCATTGATGTCTCTGTGTTTGTACTTGTAGCAGAGATTTGGGTTTTTCTGCCAACTTTGACATGTTTCCTACATGTCTGATCTCTTCGTTCAAGGCCATGTCGACCTTGTTTGTGACGTCGTTTATGGCTCTTCTTAATTTTTCTTCGTCATCTGTTTCTACACTTTTATCACTTTTACCACTTTCAGAATCCGCACTTACAGCACTATCACTTTGGTTGTTATCATTCGTATCACTCATTCGCTTCTCAGTCACTATCTATTAATATTAATTAGCACTCACTCGCACTTTTCCGTTTGGGAACCACTTTCCCGGCAGTGCGTGCACCGCACAGTAAGTTAATTTATTAATCTACCATGCGTGTAGCAGTATATAATCATAGAATTTAAACAGAAATGATAAATATTCACTAAAAGTTAGCTTGAAATTCACGGTACACTACCGACTGTAAATACACGTCTGTGCAGCTCGAGATCTAAACAGAGAATGCTAGCACGCTCACGCTACCATCATGCTATCACTTACATATTTGTCACTTGGTTATTATTTATATTTATTACTTTATTATTAGTATTTTTATAAATATTTGTTGCTTGTTTATTATTTAAATATTTATTACTTTAATTCGACTTTTTTTATAAATATATAATAAATATATTTTGTGTTTAGTACTAAGAATGGATTTATTATTACTTTAATACTAGTATTTTTATAAATATATAATTATTTATAACATTTGGATTCGATATATAATATTTATTACTTGGTTATTGAATTATTTATTATTATTGGCTTTAAATATATATTTTTTTACATATTTATATTTCACTATTACCTATTTTTACCATATTACACTTTATCATTTGATATTGAATAACAAATATTGAATATATATTTTTATGTTTTCTTCAAATTTCGCGCTCCTCATGCACGCCGAGCAGCCTGGAGCGAAACATCAAAGGTTCCGACAAGAGTGTCGCTACTGCTTGTATTCTTTATACTGTGGTATGGATTATTGTGCCCAGCACACAAAATTCATATAAAATCGTACACGTATATTTTTGTCGTGCGCGGGTTGTTCGTTGCCCGGTCTCAGCTGGCTTGTGCATGGCCTGCGTCGTATGGTTGGCCAACAATAGGCGTATAGATGTCTATCGGGTTACGGGCTTTTTCGCGCCGTCAAATAGTTTTGACAATATTTACTATTTGCATTATTGCAGAGCTTACTTTATTTTGATATTTACATTGGTGTACATTTACAAATTTTTTTTTCTACATTTTTTTTACTGTGCCTTCTGCACGTTTTGATTGGCAGCTTTCATTAAATTCTATTTTATTAGATTATTTCTTTTATTTAGCAAACCTCAGTCATTTTCAGGCAACAACGTGACGGTAGGTAAGATCTTTAGTATTTTGGTTTAGTACCGTCCTTTTCGTAATTTTAGGTTAAAAATTACGTGGCGCCCTTATTCCTACTTTTTTTACATAACCATGCTTATGGTTTTTCAACCCTGCCCGTCTCCACTGTTTAAAAGCTGGCGGCCTCCCAACAGAACGTCCCTGTGGAGTATCCGTGACTCAATTAGCCCTTTAAGGAAAAGTTACGTCACACAGTTCTGCCTAGAACTATGAATAATTTTAAGCAAATTAACTTAAAGTATGTTTTTACACTTAATTTGAGAGTTCCGAATAGAGTTTTGTGTGGCGCTATAACAGTTCTGCCCGGAACTATGAATATTTCTAAGCAAATTAACTTAAAGTACGTTTTTATACTTAATTTGAGAGTTCCAAGTAGACTTCTGTGTAGCGCTATAACAGTTCTGCCCGGAACTACGATTATTTCCAAGCAAAGTAACTTAAAGTACGGTTTTACACTTAATTTGCGAGTTTCATGTAGACTTTTGTGTAGCTCTATAACAGTTCTGCCCGGAACTATGAATATTTCCAAGCAAATTACCTTAAAGTACAGTTTTACACTTAATTTGAGAATTTCGAGTAGAGTTTTGTGTAGCGCTATAACAGTTCAGCTCGGAACTATGAATATATCCAAACAAAGTAACTTAAAGTACGTTTTACACATAATTTGAGAGTTCCAAGTAGAGTTCTATGTAGCGCTATAACAGTTCTGCCCGGAACTCTGAATATTTCTAAGCAAATTAACTTAATGTACGTTTTTACACTTAATTTGAGAGTTCCGAGTAGAGTTTTGTGTAGCGCAATAGCAGTTCTGCCCGGAACTATGAATATTTCCAAGTAAATTAACTTAAAGTACATTTTTTTACTTAATTTGAGAGGTACGAGTAGAGTTCTGTGTAGCGCTATAATAGATCTGCCCGGAACTATGAATATTTCCAAGCAAATTATATTAAAGTACGTTTTTACACTTAATTTAAAAGTTCTAAGTAGAGTTCTGTGTAGCGCTATAACAGTTCTGCCTACAGCTATGAATATTTCCAAGCAAATTAACTTAAAGTACGTTTTTACACATAATTAAATAGTTCCAAATAGAGTTCTGTGTAGAGCTATAACAGTTCTGCCCGAAACTATGAATATTTCCAAGCAAATTAACTTAAAGTACGTTTTTACACTTAATTTGAGAGTTCCGAGTAGAGTTCTGTATAGCGCTATAACAGTTCTGCCGGGAACTAGGATTATTTTCAAGCAAATTAATATAAAGTACGTTTCACTTAATTTGAGAGTTCCAAGTAGAATACTGTGTAGCGCTGTAACAGTTCTGCCTGGAACTATGAATATTTCCAAGCAAATTAACGTAAAGTACGTTTTTACACTTAATTTGAAAGTTCCGAGTAGAGTTCTGTGTAGTGCTATAACAGTACTGCCCGGAACTATGATTATTTTCAAGCAAATTAACTTAAAGTACGTTTCACGTAATTTGAGAGTTCCAAGTAGAGTTCTGTGTAGCGCTATGACAGATCTGCCCGGAACTATGTAAATTTCCTGGCAAAGGAACAAATAGCATTATTTCACAATTAATTTGATAGTTCCAAATAGAGTTCTGTCTAGTGCTATATTAGTTCTGCCCGGAACTATGAATATTTCCAAGCAAATTAACTTAAAGTACGTTATTACACTTAATTTAAGAGTTCCAAGTAGAGTTCTGTGTAGCGCTATAACAGTTCTGCGCGGAAGTATGAATATTTCCAAGCAAATTAACTTAAAGTACGTTTCTACACTTAATTTGAGATTTCGGAGTAGAGTTCCGTGTAGCGCTATAACAGTTCTGCCCGGAACTATGAATCTTACCAAGAAAATTAACTTAAAGTACGTTTTTACACTCAATTTGTAATGTTCCAAGTTGACGTCTGTATAGCGCTATAACAGTTCTGCCCGGAACTATGTAAATTTCTTCGCAAAGGAACGAATAGCATTATTTCACACTTAATTTGAGCGTTCCAAATCGAGTTCTGTGTAGCGCTATATTAGTTCTGCCCGGAACTATGAATATTTCCAAGCAAATTAACTTAAAGTACGTTATTACACTTAATTTAAGAGTTCCGAGTAGAGTTCTGTGTAGCGCTATAACAGTTCTGCCGGGAACTATGATTATTTTCAAGAAAATTAACTTAAAGTACGTTTCACTTAATTTGAGAGTTCCAAGTAGAGTTCTGTGTAGCGCTATAACAGTTCTGCGCGGAAGTATGAATATTTCCAAGCAAATTAACTTAAAGTACGTTTCTACACTTAATTTGAGATTTCCGAGTAGAGTTCCGTGTAGCGCTATAACAGTTCTGCCCGGAACTATGAATCTTACCAAGAAAATTAACTTAAAGTACGTTTTTACACTCAATTTGTAATGTTCCAAGTTGACGTCTGTATAGCGCTATAACAGTTCTGCCCGGAACTATGTAAATTTCTTCGCAAAGGAACGAATAGCATTATTTCACACTTAATTTGAGCGTTCCAAATCGAGTTCTGTGTAGCGCTATATTAGTTCTGCCCGGAACTATGAATATTTCCAAGCAAATTAACTTAAAGTACGTTATTACACTTAATTTAAGAGTTCCGAGTAGAGTTTTGTGTAGCGCTATAACAGTTCTGCCGGGAACTATGATTATTTTCAAGAAAATTAACTTAAAGTACGTTTCACTTAATTTGAGAGTTCCAAGTAGAGTTCTGTATAGCGCTATAACAGTTCTGCGCGGAAGTATGAATATTTCCAAGCAAATTAACTTAAAGTATGTTTCTACACTTAATTTGAGATTTCCGAGTAGAGTTCCGTGTAGCGCTATAACAGTTCTGCCCGGAACTATGAATCTTACCAAGAAAATTAACTTAAAGTACGTTTTTACACTCAATTTGAAATGTTCCAAGTTGACGTCTGTATAGCGCTATAACAGTTCTGCCCGGAACTATGTAAATTTCTTCGCAAAGGAACGAATAGCATTATTTCACACTTAATTTGAGCGTTCCAAATCGAGTTCTGTGTAGCGCTATATTAGTTCTGCCCGGAACTATGAATATTTCCAAGCAAATTAACTTAAAGTACGTTATTACACTTAATTTAAGAGTTCCGAGTAGAGTTCTGTGTAGCGCTATAACAGTTCTGCCGGGAAGTATGATTATTTTCAAGAAAATTAACTTAAAGTACGTTTCACTTAATTTGAGAGTTCCAAGTAGAGTTCTGTGTAGCGCTATAACAGTTCTGCGCGGAAGTATGAATATTTCCAAGCAAATTAACTTAAAGTACGTTTCTACACTTAATTTGAGATATCCGAGTAGAGTTCCATGTAGCGCTATAACAGTTCTGCCCGGAACTATGGATATTTCCAAACCAATTAACTTGAAGTACGTTTTTACAATAAATTTGAGAGTTCCGAGTAGAGTTTTGTGTAGCGCTATATCAGTTCTGCCTGGAACTATGAATATTTTTAAGCAAATTAACTTAAAGTACGTTTTTTACACTTAATTTGAGAGTTCCGAGTAGAGATTTGTGTAGCGCTATAACAGTTCTGCCCGGAACTATGAATATTTCTAAGCAAATTAACTTAAAGTAGGTTTTTACACTTATTTTGAGAGTTTCGAGTAGAGTTCTGTGTAGCGCTATAACAGTTCTGGCCGGAACTATGAATATTTACAAGCAAATGAACCTAAAATACGGTTTTACACTTAATTTGAAGGTTCCAAGTAGAGTTCTGAGTAGCGCTATAACATTTCTGCCCGGAACTATGAATATTTCCAAGCAAAGTAACGTAAAGTACGTTTTTACACTTAATTTAAGAGTTCCGAGTAGAGTTCTGTGTAGCGCTATAACAGTTCTGCCCGGAACTATGATTATTTTCAAGAAAATTAACTTAAAGTACGTTTCACTTAATTTGAGAGTTCCAAGTAGAGCTTTGTGTAGCGCTATAATAGTTCTGCCCGGAACTATGAATATTTCCAAGCAAATTAATTGAAGTAAGTTTTTCTACTTAATTTGAGAGTTCCGAGTAGAGTTTTGTATAGTGCTATAACAGTTCTGCCCGGAACTATGAATATTTCCAAGCAAATTAACCTAAAGTACGTGTCTACACTTAATTTGAGAGTTCCGAGTAGAGTTTTGTGTAACGCTATAACAGTTCTGCCTGGAACTATGAATATTTTTAAGCAAATTAACTTAAAAATACGTTTCTACACTTAATTTGAGAGTTCCGAGTAGAGTTTTGTGTAGCACTATAACAGTTATACCCGGAACTATGAATATTTCTAAGCAAATTAATTTAAAGTACGTTTTTACACTTAATTTGAGAGTCCCTAGTAGACTTCTGTGTAGCGCTATAACAGTTCTGCCCGGAACTATGAATATTTACAAGCAAATTAACCTAAAGTACGGTTTTACACTTAATTTGAGATTTCCAAGTAGAGATCTGTGTAGCGCTATAACAGTTCTGCCCGAAACTACGATTACCTATGTAAATTTCCTCGTAAATGAACAAATAGTTTTATTTCACACTTAATTTGAGAGTTCCAAATAGAGTTCTGTGTAGCGCTATAAGAGTTCTGCCCGGAACAATTGTAACGTTTTTATATTTATTTATTTGGGTGAGGTGTAAATATTAGAAAATTATTATTATTGTTTATTAAACTATAATGAAAGTTACTATTACTTAATATTAAACAATTATTAAAAACTAATTAAGACTAAAACTATAATTAACTAGATAACACTAACACTATTTATTTAACCAATTAACACTACTATTTATTTCCACCATATTACAAATTATTTATTTCACTACGCGTTCCAATCTTAGACTGCCGGTCTGTTGCAGACTCTTGAAGACTGTTTACGCAATATTTATATCACTATATTTATATCACTATATACTTATATTATGTTTAACTGTCCGTCTACCGACCCCCACAGCGTCTATATACTCAACTGACTCAACAGCGTCTGTATATTCAACTGCTCGGACAGTAGTCACACCTTTCACCTCACTGCCTGTCTATTTCACTCTCTCTCTTCCACAGCAGCCTCAGTATAACCGACTTTCCGTATGCCACAATTCTTCAACACCAATGCCGAGTATTAGCTTCCACTTGCCGTTACTGTCCCCAAATACCTAGCTTCCCAATACTCTTCAACAATACCGAGTATTCTCTTTAACAGCTATCCCGGTATACCAGTAGCATCCCAATACTCGTCAACACTATTATTTACATCCACAGCTATCCCAATGTACCAGTAACTTCTCGAGTACCTACTCGACACCAACTGCATACGCTCACTACGATACTACTGTGCTTTTCACTAACACTTTACTCTCTAACACTCCATGTGTCTCTATGACTCTGTATATCACTGACTGTGTCTCCCGAGCATAGCTACGTTCCTTATTTACAGCTACCATTATTTTCTAGAACAGCTCTAGAATATTCGAACACATAATAACAATGAACACAAAAGGTTCAGGAGACCGGATGTAATTAAACACGTCGCGACCGGTCTGTTTACATCGGCCGGCTACTAACGCGATTACGTCACCGCTATAAATAGACATTCGTTTACAGCGGCGGCGACGGCGGACGTTCCATGTTACACTATGAATACTTCCAAGCAAAGTAACTTAAAGTACGTTTTTACACTTAATTTGAGAGTTCCGAGTAGAGTTTTGTGTAGCGCTATAACAGTTCTGCCCGGAACTATGAATATTTCCAAGCAAATTAACTTAAAGTACGTTTTTACACTTAATTTGAGAGTTCCGAGTAGAGTTTTATGTAGCGCTATAACAATTCTGCCTGCAACTATGAATATTTTTAAGCACATTAACTTAAAGTACGTTTTTACACTTAATTTGAGAGTTCCGACTAGAGTTTTATGTAGCGCTATAACAGTTCTGCCCTGAACTATGAATATTTCTGAGCAAATTAACTTAAAGTACGTTTTTAAACTTAATTTGAGAGATCCGAGTAGAGTTCTGTGTAGCGCTATAACAGTTCTGCCCGGAACTATGAATATTTCCAAGCAAAGTAACGTCAAGTACGTTTTTACACTTAATTTGAGAGTTCCAAGTAGACTTTTGTGTAGCGCTATAACAGTTCTGCCCGGAACTATGTAAATTTCCTCGCAAAGGAACAAATAGCATTATTTCACACTTAACTTGAGAGTTCCAAATAGAGTTCTGCGTAGCGCTATAATAGTTCTGCCCGGAACTATGAATATTTCTAAGCAAATTAACTTAAAGTACGTTTTTACACTTAATTTGAGAGTTCCGAGTAGAGATCTGTGTAGCGCTATAATAGATCTGCCCGGAACTATGAATATTTCCAAGCAAATTATCTTAAAGTATGTTTTTACACTTAATTTAAGAGTTCTAAGTAGAGTTCTGTGTAGCGCTATAACAGTTCTGGCCGGAACTATAAATATTTACAAGCAAATTAACAAAAAGTACGGTTTTACACTTAATTTGAAAGTACCAAGTAGAGTTCTGTGTAGCGCTATAACATTTCTGCCCGGAACTATGAATATTTCCAAACAAGGTAACGTAAAGTAGATTTTTACACTTAATTTGCGAGTTCCAAGTAGACTTTTGGTAGCGCTATAACAGTTCTGCCCGGAACTATGAATATTTTTAAGCAAATTAACTTAAAGTACGTTTTTACACTTAATTTGAGAGTTCCGAGTAGAGTTCTGTGTAGCGCTATAACAGATATGCTCGGAACTATGATTATTTTCAAGCAAATTAACTTAAAGTACGGTTTTACACATAATTTGAGAGTTCTCAGTAGAATTTCCTGTAGCGCTATAACAGTTCTGCCCGGAACTATGTAAATTTCCTCGCAAAGGAACAAATAGCATTATTTCACACTTAATTTTAGAGTTCCAAATAGAGTTCTGTGTAGCGCTATAATAGTTCTGCCCGGAACTATGAATATTTCTGAGCAAATTAACTTAAAGTTCGTTTTTACACTTAATTTGAAAGTTCCGAGTAGAGTTCTGTGTAGCGCTATAATAGTTCTGCCTGGAACTATGACTATTTCCAAGCAAATTAACTTAAAGTACGTTTTTACACTTAATTTAAGAGTTCCGAGTAGAGTTTTGTGTAGCGCTATAACAGTTCAGCCCGGAACTATGAATATTTTCAAGCAAATTAACTTAAAGTACGTTTTAACACTTAATTTGAGAGTTCCGAGTAGAGCTTAGCGTATCATTTCTGACTGGAACTATGAATATTTGTAAGCAAAATAACTTAAAGTACGTTTTTACACTTAATTTGCGTGTTCCGAGTAGAGTTTTGTGTAGCGCTATAACAGTTCTGCCCGGAACTATGAATATTTTTAAGGAAATTAACTTAAAGTGCGTTTTTACACTTAATTTGAGAGATCCGAGTAGAGTTCTGTGTAGAGCTATAACAGTTCTACACATAACTATGAAAATTTTCAAGCAAAGTAACGTAAAGTAGATTTTTACACTTAATTTGAGAGTTCCAAGTATACTTTTGTGTAGCGCTATAAGAGTTCTGCCCGGAACTATGAATATTTTCAAGCAAAATAACTGAAAGTACGTTCCACTTAATTTGAAAGTTCCAAGTAGAGTTCTGTGTAGCGCTATAACAGTTCTGCCCGGAACTATGAATATTTGTAAGCAAATTAATTTAAAGTACGTATTTACCCTTAATTTGAGAGTTCCGAGTAGAGTTTTGTGTAGCGCTACAACAGTTCAGCCCGGAACTATGAATATTTCCAAGCAAAGTAACTTAAAGTACGTTTTTACATATAATTTGAGAGTTTTATTTAGAGTTCTGTGTAGCGCTATAACAGTTCTGCCCGGAACTGTGAATATTTCCAAGCAAATTAACATAAGTACGTTTTTACACTTAATTCGATAATTCCGAGTACAGTTTTGTGTAGCGCTATAACAGTTCTGCCCGGAACTATGAATATTTTCATACAAATAACTGAAATTACGTATCACTTAATTTGAGAGTTCCAAGTAGTGTTCTGTGTAGCGCTATAACAGTTCTGCCCGGAACTATGAATGTTTCTAAGCCAATTAACTTAAAGTAAGTTTTTCCACTTAATTTGAGAGTTCCGAGTAGAGTTTTGTGTTGCGCTATAATAGTTCTGCCCGGAACTATGAATATATCCAAGCAAATTAACTTAAAGTACGTTTTTACACTTAATTTAAGAGTTCGAAGTAGAGTTCTCTGTAGCGCTATAACAGTTTTGCTCGGAACTATGAATATTGCCAAGCAAATTAACTTAAACTTCGTTTTTACACTTAATTTGAAAGTTTCGAGTAGAGTTCTGCGTAGCGCTATAATAGTTCTGCCGGAACTATGAATATTTCCAAGTAAATTAACTTAAAGTAAGTTTTTCCACTTAATTTGAGAGTTCCGAGTAGAGTTTTGTATAGTGCTATAACAGTTCTGCCCGTTACTATGAATAATTCCAAGCAAATTAACTTAAACTCCGTTTTTACACTTAATTTGAAAGTTCCGAGTAGAGTTCTGCGTAGCGCTATAATAGTTCTGCTTGGAGCTATGAATATTTTCAAGCAAATTAACTGAAAGTACGTTTTACTTAATTGGAGAGTTCCAAGTAGATTTCTGTGTAGCGGTATAACAGTTCTGCCCGGAACTATGTAAATTTCCTGGCAAAGGAATAAATAGCATTATTTCACACTTAATTTGTGAGTTCTAAATAGAGTTCTGTGTAGCGCTATAATAGTTCTGCCCGGAACTATGAATATTTCCAAGCAAATGAACTTAAAGTAAGTTTTTCCACTTAATTTGACAGTTCCGAGTAGAGTTTTGAAAAGTGCTATAACAGTTCTGCCCGGAACAATGAATATTTTCAGGCAAATTAACCTAAAGTACGTTTTTACACTTAATTTTAGAGTTCCGAGTAGAGTTTTGTGTGCGCTATAGCAGTTCTGCCTGGAACTATGGATATGTTTAAGCAAATTAACTTAAAGTGCGTTTTTACACTTAATTTGAGAGTTCCGAGTAGAGATTTGTGTAACGCTATAACATTTATGCCCGGAACTATGAATATTTACAAGAAAATTAACTTAAAGTACATTTTTACAATTATGTTGAGAGTTCCGAGTAGAGTTTTGTGTAGCGCTATAACAGTTCTGCCTGGAACTATGAATATTTTTAAGAAAATTAATTTAAAGTACGTTTTTACACTAAATTTGAGAGTTCTGAGTAGAGTTTTGTGTAGCGCTATAACAATTCTGCCCTGAAATATGACTATTTCTAAGCAAATTAACTTAAAGTACGTTTTTTCACTTACTTTGAGAGTTCCGAGTAGAGTTCTGCGTAGCGCTATAACAGTTCTGCCAGGAACTATGAATATTTCCAAGCAAATTAAGTTAAAATACGTTTTTACACTTAATTTGAGAGTTCCGAGTAGAGTTTTGTGTAGCGCTTTAACAGTTCTGCCCGGAACTATGAATATTTCCAAGCAAATTAACTTAAAGTACGTTTTTGAACTTAATTTGAGAGTTCCGAGGAGAGTTCTGTGTAGCGCTTTAATAGTTCTGCCTGGAACTATGAATATTTCCATTAAAATTAACTTAAAGTACGTTTTTACACTTAATTTCAGAGATCCAAGTAGAGTTCTGTGTAGCGCTATAATAGTTCTGCCCGAAACTACGAGTATGTAAATTTCCTCGCAAATGAACAAATAGTTTTATTTCACACTTCATTTGAGAGTTCCAAATAGAGTTCTGTGCAGCGCTATAACAGTTCTGCCCGGAACTAGAATACTTCCAAGCAAATTAACTTAATGTACGTTTAAACACTTAATTTGAGAGTTCCAAGTAGAGTTCTGTGTAGCGGTATAACAGCTCTGCCCAGAACTATGAATATTTTCAAGCAAATTAACTCAAAGTACGTTCCACTTAATTTGAGAGTTCCAAGTAGAGTTCTGTGTAGAGCTATAACAGTTCTGCCCGGAATTGTGAATATTTCCAAGCAAATTAACCTACAGTACGGTTTTACACTTAATTAGAGCCTTCCAAGTAGAGTTCTGTGTAGCGCTATAACAGTTCTGCCCGAAACTACGAGTATGTAAATTTCCTCGCAAATGAAGAAATAGTTTTAATTCACGCTTAATTTGAGATTTCCAAATAGAGTTCTGTGCAGCGCTTTAACAGTTCTGCCCGGAACTATGAATACTTCCAAGCAAATTAACTTAAAGTACGTTTCTACACTTAATTTGAGAGTTCCGAGTAGAGTTTTGTGTACCGCTATAACAGTTCTGCCCGGAACTATGAATATTTCCAAGCATAGTAACTTAAAGTAAGTTTTCACACATAATTTGAGAGTTCCAAATAGAGTTTTGTGTAGCGCTTTAATAGTTCTGCCCTGAACTATGAATATTTCCAAGCAAATTAACTTAAAGTACGTTTTTACATTTAATTTGAGAGTCCCGAGTAGATTTCTGTGTAGCGCTATAACAGCTCTGCCCGGAACTATGAATATTTTCAAGCAAATTAACTCAAAGTATGTTCCACTTAATTTGAGAGTTCCAAGTAGAGTTCTGTGTAGCGCTATAACAGTTCTGCCCGGAACTATGAATATTTGTAAGCAAAGTAACTTAAAGTACGTTTTTACACTTAATTTGAGAGTTCCGAGTAGAGTTTTGTGTAGCGCTATAACAGTTCTGCCCGGAACTATGAATATTTCCAAGCAAAGTAACTTAAAGTACGTTTTTACACATAATTTGAGAGTTCCAAATAGAGTTTTGTTGTAGCGCTGTAACAGTTCTGCCCGTTTTGAGAGTTCCAAGTAGAGTTCTGTGTAGCGCAATAACAGTTCTGCCCGGAACTATGAATATTTGTAAGCAAAGTAACTTAAAGTACGTTTTTACACATATTTTGAGAGTTCCAAATAGAGTTTTGTGTAGCGCTATAACAGTTCTGCCTGGAACTATAAGTAGTTTTAAGCAAATTAACTTAAAGTACGTTTTTACACTTAATTTGAGATTTCCGAGTAGAGTTCTGTGTAGCGCTATAACAGTTCTGCCCGGAACTATGAATATTTCCAAGCCAATTAACTTGAAGTACGTTTTTACAATAAATTTGAGAGTTCCGAGTAGAGTTTTGTGTAGAGCTATATCAGTTCTGCCTGGAACTATGAATATTTTTAAGCAAATTAACTTAAAGTACGTTTTTTACACTAAATTTTAGAGTTCCGAGTAGAGTTTTTTGTAGCGCTATAACAGTTTTGCCCGGAACTAGGAATATTTCCAAGCAAATTAACTTAAAGTACGTTTTTACACTTATTTTGAGAGTTTCGAGTAGAGTTCTGTGTAGCGCTATAACAGTTCTGGCCGGAACTATGAATATTTTTAAGCAAATTAACTTAAAGTACGTTTTTATACTTAATTTGAGAGTTCCGAGTAGAGTTCTGTGTAGCGCTATAACAGTTCTGCCTAGAACTATGAATATTTCCAAGCATAGTAACTTAGAGTACGTTTTCACACATAATTTGAGAGTTCCAAATAGAGTTTTGTGTAGCGCTTTAATAGTTCTGCCCGGAACTATGAATATTTCCAAGCAAATTAACTTAAAGTACGTTTTTACATTTAATTTGAGAGTTCCGAGTAGATTTCTGTGTAGCGCTATAACAGCTCTGCCCGGAACTATGAATATTTTCAAGCAAATTAACTCAAAGTATGTTCCACTTAATTTGAGAGTTCCAAGTAGAGTTCTGTGTAGCGCTATAACAGTTCTGCCCGGAACTATGAATATTTGTAAGCAAATAACTTAAAGTACGTATTTACACTTAATTTGAGAGTTCCGAGTAGAGTTTTGTGTAGAGCTATATCAGTTCTGCCCGGAACTATGAAAATTTCCAAGCAAAGTAACTTAAAGTACGTTTTTACACATAATTTGAGAGTTCCAAATAGAGTTTTGTTGTAGCGCTGTAACAGTTCTGCCCGGAACTATGAATATTTTCAAGCAAATTAACTGAAAGTACGTTCCACTTAATTTGAGAGTTCCAAGTAGAGTTTTGTGTAGCGCTATAACAGTTCTGCCTGGAACTATAAATAGTTTTAAGCAAATTAACTTAAAGTACGTTTTTACACTTAATTTGAGATTTCCGAGTAGAGTTCTGTGTAGCGCTATAACAGTTCTGCCCGGAACTATGAATATTTCCAAGCCAATTAACTTGAAGTACGTTTTTACAATAAATTTGAGAGTTCCGAGTAGAGTTTTGTGTAGAGCTATATCTGTTCTGCCTGGAACTATGAATATTTTTAAGCAAATTAACGTAAAGTACGTTTTTTCACTTAATTTTAGAGTTTCGAGTAGAGTTTTGTGTAGCGCTATAACAGTTCTGCCCGGAACTATGAATATTTCCAAGCAAATTTACTTAAAGTACGTTTTTACACTTAGTTTGAGAGTTCCGAGTAGAGTTTTGTGTAGCGCTATAACATTTCTGCCTGGAACTATGAACATTTTTAAGCAAATTAACTTAAAGTACGTTTTTACACATAATTTGAGAGTTCCGAGTAGAGTTTTGTGTAGCGCTATAACAGTTCTGCCCGGAACTATGAATATTTTTAAGCAAATTAACTTAAAGTACGTTTTTACACATAATTTGAGAGTTCCGAGTAGAGTTTTGTGTAGCGCTATAACAGTTCAGCCCGGAACTATGAATATTTCCAAGCAAAGTAACTTAAAGTACGTTTTTACACTTAATTTGAGAGTTCCGTGTAGAGTTCTGTGTACCGCTATTATAGATCTGCCCGAAACTATGAATATCTCCAAGCAAATTATCTTAAAGTACGTTGTTACACCTAATATAAGAGTTTTAAGTAGAGTCCTGTGTAGCACTATAACAGTATTGCACAGAACTATGAATATTTCCAAGCAAATTAACGTAAGTACGTTTTTACACTTAATTTGAGAGTTCCGAGTAGAGTTTTGTGTAGCGCTATAACAATTCTGCCCGGAACTATGAATATTTTCAAGCAAATTAACTGAAAGTACGTTTCACTTAATTTGAGAGCTCCAAGTAGAGTTCTGTGTAGCGCTTTATAAGTTCTGCCCGGAACTATGAATATTTCCAAGCAAATTAACTTAAGGTACGTTTTTACACTCAATTTGGGAGTTCCGAATAGAGTTCTGTGTAGCGCTATCACAGTTCTGCTCGGAACTATGATTATTTTTAAGCAAATTAACTTATAGTACGTTTTTACACTTAATTTGAGAGTTTCCAGTAGAATTTCGTGTAGCGCTATAACAGTTCTGCCCGGAACTATGTAAATTTCCTCGCAAAGGAACAAATAGCATTATTTCATACTTAATTTTAGAGTTCCAAATAGAGTTCTGTATAGCGCTATAATAGTTCTGCCCGGAACTATGAATATTTCTGAGCAAATTAACTTAAAGTTCGTTTTTACACTTAATTTGAAAGTTACGAGTAGAGTTCTGTGTAGCGCTATAATAGTTCTGCCCGGAAGTATGACTATTTCCAAACAAATTAACTTAACGTACGTTTTTACACTTAATTTGAGAGTTCTGAGTAGAGTTCTGTGTAGCGCTATAACAGTTCTGCCTAAAACTATGAATATTTTCAAGCAAAGTAACGTAAAGTAGATTTTTACACTTAATTTGAAAGTTCCAAGTAGACTTTTTGTAGCGCTATAACAGTTCTGCCCGGAACTTTTGAATATTTCTGAGCAAATTAATTAAAGTACGTTTTTACACTTAATTTGAGTGTTCCGAGTAGAGTTCTGTGTAGCGCTATAACAGTTCTGCCCAGAACTATGAATAATTCCAAACATTGTAACGTAAAGTAGATTTTTACACTTATTTTGAGAGTTCCAAGTAGACTTTTGTGTAGCGCTATAACAGTTCTGCCCGGAACTATGAATTTTTCCAAGCAATTTAACTTAAAGTACGTTTTTACAATTAATTTGAGATTTCCGAGTAGAGTTTTGTGTAGCGCTATAACAGTTCTGCCCGGAACTATGCATATTTTTAAGCAAATTAACTTAAAGTACGTTTTTACACTTAATTTGAGAGTTCCGAGTAGAGTTCTGTGTAGAGCTATAACAGTTCTGCACGGAACTATGAATATTTCCAAGCAAAGTAACGTAAAGTAGATTTTTACACTTAATTTGAGTGTTCCCAGTAGAGTTTCGTGTAGCGCTATAACAGTTCTGCCTGGAACTATGAATATTTCCAAGCAAAGTAAATTATACTCAAGTACGTTTTTAGACATAATTTTTGAGTTCCAAATAGAGTTTTGTGTAGCGCTTTAATAGTTCTGCCGGGAACTATGAATATTTTTAAACAAATTTACTTAAAGTACGTTTTGCACTTAATTTGAGAGTTCCGAGTAGAGTTTTGTGTAGCGCTATAACAGTTCTGCCCGGAACTATGAATATTTCTAAGCAAACTAACTTAAAGTACGTTTTTACACTTAATTTGAGAGTTCTGAGTAGAGTTCTGTGTAGCGCTATAACAGTTCTGCCCAAAACTATGAATATTTTCAAGCTAAGTAACGTAAAGTAGATTTTTACACCTAATTTTAAAGTTCCAAGTAGACTTTTTGTAGCGCTATAACAGTTCTGCCCGGAACTATGAATATTTCTAAGCAAATTAATTAAAGTACGTTTTTACACTTAATTTGAGAGTACCGAGTACAGTTCTGTGTAGCGCTATAACAGTTTTGCCCAGAACTATGAATATTTCCAAGCATTGTAACGTAAAGTAGATTTTTACACTTATTTTGAGAGTTCCAAGTAGACTTTTGTGTAGCGCTATAACAGTTCTGCCCGGAACTATGAATTTTTCCAAGCAAATTAACTTAAAGTACATTTTTACACTTAATTTGAGAGTTCCGAGTTAAGTTCTGTGTAGCGCTATAACAGTTCTGCCCGGAACTATGAATATTTCTGCGAAAATTAACTTAAAGTATGTTTTTACACTTAATTTAACAGTTCCGAGTAGAGTTCTGTGTAGCACTATAACAGTTCTACCCGGAACTATGAATATTTCCAAGCAAGGTAACGTAAAGTAGATATTTACACTTAATTTGATAGTTCCAAGTAGACTTTTGTGTAGCGCTATAACAGTTCTGCCCGGAATTATGAATATTTCCAAGCAAATGAACTTAAAGTACATTTTTACACTTAATTTGAGAGTTCCGAGTAGAGTTTTGTGTAGCGCTATATGTTTAAGACTAATATGTCTTAAATGTGAGGAATTAGTAAATATTAAACCCTTTGAGGTAGCAACCCGCTGCACATGGGAATAGAACGAGTAACCCGCCCTGACAATTTAAATAAGTCAATAAATTAATAGAAATAACTGTTTCTGTTACTTGGAAAAATTAGTTATATATTTTTTACGTGTTTAAGTTTAATTTTAGAATTGTTTGAAATAGCTGTAGTATCTTAAACTATTTATTAACATTAATATATTACTGCATCTAGTTTCTCGCGAGTGCGCGCGCACCCCCACGCCAAGCGCAGTGCAGCTACAGCACTGATCGACCGCGGGGAGCTCAGAATGTGTCTGGCTTGCAAACGGTAAAGACGTATCGCATCGTCGTCCGCGAGAGTGGCTTTCCACCATTTCTGATTTTCATATGGTCAGCAAAGTAATTTGTTGTTTAATTATCGTTCGCGTAGCTTGATTAGCCTAGCACGACTAATTCAAGGAGTTGTCGTTCGGTTTTCATTAATTTTGTACTTTATAGTCCGTGAATACTTTACGGTGCTATTTTATGCAGCTAATAGACACATCTCAGGAATCAATTGTAAAATCGAACTGCACAATTTGGTTTCTCACGGGAACTCGTGTTGTTAGGAATTTGATTCATATTTCCTTGGGTGAAATTATTATTATTTCTTTGTAAACCTGTTTGCACAAGTTCACGTTCGAGTGACGTCATCCACAGCACACCTGCTGTTATTGTCGCTTAGGGACGTAACATTTGGTCCTTCGAGCCGGATTTGGCGGTATTCGGAGATAATTATTGTTTCTAGTTACTTTGGTATTAGTAATTGCATTTATTAGCACACTCTAAAATGGCTAAACTTCTGCACAAACAATTAGAGGTTGTGACAGAAAATATTCGTCGTCTATCAGTCTATTCTTCAGAGACTAATGAAAATAACAAACTGAAATTTGAGGTAACTTTTCCGTATCTTGATGCTTGGGAACAGGAATTTAATCGTATTTATTGCGAATATTCTTCAAAGTTAGAACAAACCAAAAATCCCGACGAGGATATGTTGCCAAAAATTTCCCGAGTTACGAAGTTGTTTAATGAAATAAACGAACTCATTTGCGACATACGTGTCAATTACAAGCTTAGGTCCAATAAAGACACCGGATCACAGGCAGGGTCCGACAGAGCTAAATCAGAATCACATTCGATTCAATCAGCACAATCTTTGCGATATATGCAACCCAGCTTGCCTAAATTGAATCTCCCAACATTCGATGGGGAGAAAACAACTTTTATGAATTTTTACGATGTATTCACACAGTTGGTGATAAATCGGGACAGTTTGTCAGATATTGAACGACTTCAATACCTCAAGTTATCTTTAAAAGGGGAAGCCGCTAGGCTTATTACAAATATCCCCGTCAAAGCTGATAGTTTTGATATTGCATGGAACGCCATCACAGATGAATATTATCGTCCTAGGTTGTTGAGGTCGGTACATCTGAATGCACTCCAAGATGTGCAAAAGGTCAAGCAGGCAGACGCTCCTGCACTAAAATCATTGTTGAACACAGCACGCGAAAACATCGCTGCTCTGAAAAACTTAGAGGTTGATGTTGACTCATGTGGGATCATTTTGGAAAACATGATTTGTCGTAAGCTAGATTCGGCTACTAGACGACAGGGGGAACTAACATTGGATTCTGACTCCAAGCCCACTCATGTAGAGTTAATTGCGTTCTTGACTAAGCAAGTTTCAATCTTAGAGGTTGAGCCAGCCAAACCAGTCAAAACTCACGAGCCAATCAAACAATTCAAAGGGCACAAGCCAGCATCCCGAGCGATGACATTGGCAACTGATACGAATTGTCCGTATTGCAGAAAGTCTCACTACATCAGTCAGTGTGAAGGGTTTATAGCTCTTAAACCTAAAGGAAGACATGATGCTGCAATCAAACACAAGTTGTGCATCAACTGCCTTAGAATGGGCCACATACGCCCGAACTGTCCTAGTACAGCCACATGCAGAACGTGCAACAAAACTCACCATACGCTGCTGCATTTTGGTGAAAGGTCGAACAAGTCGTTATCACCCAAGCGTGATAAAAAATCTGAGTAAACCAATCGTCCGTCATCACCCAAAAGTGATGCAAACTCTCAAGCCAGTAGTAGTAATTCTGAAACTACTACGTCAATGTCTGCTAGGACTTATTCACTAAGTCAACACAGAAAACATACTTCGGTATTACTAC
This sequence comes from Harpalus rubripes, assembly GCA_963082715.1. Taxonomy (NCBI): domain Eukaryota; kingdom Metazoa; phylum Arthropoda; class Insecta; order Coleoptera; family Carabidae; genus Harpalus; species Harpalus rubripes. The sequence goes on along the minus strand of OY720460.1, from coordinate 1,913,653 downwards.
CCACTGCAAAGCTGCATATATTTGACAGTGCAGGAAAGGTACATATTGTCCGTGCCTTATTGGATACAGGATCGCAGAAATCCTACATCACAAGTCGTTGTGTCCACAATTTGAATTTGTCTATTGAAGCGTGTCAAACAAAGATTATGTCAATCAGTGAGACCCACGTCAAGGACACTAGTGGTATTATACATACCAAAATCAAACCATGTCGTAGAGAAACACCAGTTCTCGATTTGAGTTGCATTGTAATCGACAACATTACAGGCAGAATCCCAGATTATCCAATATCTCGGGATACCTTTAATCAATTTGGGAATATCCAACTTTCGGATCCCGAATGCTATAAATCTCAACGAATAGACATGCTGTTAGGAGCTGACATTTGGGGTCAGGTCATTCGTAACGGAGTTAAGAAAGGAGTCGATGGCACACTTACCGCCATCAAAACTTTGGTTGGGCGGTTATGGGAGAATATACCAGCAAGCAAACAAGCAATGCTGTGGTGTCCTATCATACATACACACAAGAAGATACACACGAACTGTTGTCTAAATTTTGGAAATTGGGAAACGTTCCAACTCCATCGGTTGTCACTAAACACTATAACAGTTCTGCCTGGAATTATGAATATTTTTAAGCAAATTAACTTAAAGTACGTTTTTACACTTAATTTGAGAACTCCGAGTAGAGTTTTGTGTAGCGCTATAACAGTTCTGCCCGGAACTATGAATATTTTTAAGCAAATTAACTTAAAGTACGTTTTTACACTTAATTTGAGAGTTCCGAGTAGAGTTCTGTGTAAAGCTATAACAGTTCTGCACGGAACTATGAATATTTCCAATCAAAGTAACGTAAAGTAGATTTTTACACTTAATTTGAGAGTTCCCAGTAGAGTTTCGTATAGCGCTATAACAGTTCTGCCTGGAACTATAAATAGTTTTAAGCAAATTAACTTAAAGTACATTTTTACACTTAATTTGAGAGTTCCGAGTAGAGTTTTGTGTAGCGCTATAACAGTTCAGCCCGGAACTATGAATATTTCCAAGCAAAGTAACTTAAAGTACGTTTTTACACATAATTTGAGAGTTCCAAATAGAGTTCTGTTTAGCGCTATAACTGTTCTGCCCGGAACTATGAATATTTCCAAGCAAATTATCTTAAAGTACGTTTTTACACTTAATATAAGAGTTTTAAGTAGAGTCCTGTGTAGCACTAAAACAGTTCTGCACAGAACTATGAATATTTCCAAGCAAATTAACGTAAGTACGTTTTTACACTTAATTTGAGAGTTCCGAGTAGAGTTCTGTGTAGTGCTATAACAGTTCTGCCCGGAACTATGAATATTTTCAAGCAAATTGACTGAAAGTACGTTTCACTTAATTTGAGAGTTCCAAGTAGAGTTCTGAGTGGAAAGGGGGGCCCATTAGTGGGTTTTCCCCCAGTGCTAATTGATTTGTAATTGCTTTTTAATGACCTTTGAATTTGTGACGTATGCGGTGTTAATTAGTGGATTGTGACGTATGTGGGCTAATTAGTGCTTATTGCTTTTTAATGACCTTGGAATTTGTGACGTACGCGGGGTTAATTAGTGGATTGTGACGTATGTGGGCTAATTAGTGGATTGTGACGTATGTGTGCTAATTAGTTGGGTTTGTTTTGATACTTTGGAATTTGTGACGTACGCGGGGTTAATTAGTGACCTGAGTGTTTTATTTATATCAACCCTCGGGGTTAGGTTAGGTATTGTTATTTCCCGTTTTGTAACGTATGCGGAGATAGTTGATTTGTACATTTTCGTGTAAATATGGTACTATAAGAGCTGTGTTTAATAAAATATATAAATATGTTTATATTAGTACACTTTATTAACAAACGGCTCCTGAAATAAATTAAACAAATGTGAAAAGCAAACTTATCTTAATTTTCAATTTTAAAATGAATCGAGTATACATACTATGTTTCATTAATTTCTACTTTATAATCAAGCCGAGTATATTTTTCTTTTCCGGGAATTCAAATTTTTGAAAGCTCATTAAGAAATACGAATGTTATGATAACAAGTAAGTACAAAAATATAAAATTACCGAATAATGTTAAACATGCAGTGGATAAGAAATTAGAATCTTATAGAAATTGTAATCAGTGATAGTTTAACACTAACGTGGTAAGTGTAATAACAATGAAATAACATTATTTTTATAAAATATGTGTATGTGTGATTGTAGATGTACCACAAGCGTGAACAAATGCTTCTGATGAAGCTCCCCTAAAGAAATTCTGCACTCAGGAGTCTAATTTCGAGCCATCTACTATGCACTCTTCCCATCTTAACGCCGGTTTCTACACGGAGAGCAGCTACAATTACGACCGCGATCGAAATTTTGGAAGAGCATGACATAGATTATTCTAAATCTAAAAATTTTTGGCGACATTATTATTGCTGATCAAAAAGCAATAAATAAATTTCACCATGACTGGCGGAAAACGAGAAATTGGCATAGCTTAGTAGGCCATATTTGGTTACAAATAAAAACACGCGTAGAAGTGAAGCTAGGAAGAAGTTTATATCCGTGGAATATACACAAAGATAAATAAATATTTTTAAATAATGTTTGTACCATTAGTTTTATTAATAAAAACATTTTCAATTTTGTAACAGAAATGCTAGTTACGTACAGTTTAATAAAATATGTAAAAATGTTTATATTAGTACACTTTATTAACAAACTGCTCCTGAAATAATTTCGAGCCATCTACTATGCACTCTTCCCATCCTAACGCCGGTTTCTACACGGAGAGCAGCTACAATTACGACCGCGATCGAAATTTTGGAAGAGCATGACATAGATTATTCTAAATCTAAAAATTTTTGGCGACATTATTATTGCTGATCAAAAAGCAATAAATAAATTTCACCATGACTGGCGGAAAACGAGAAATTGGCATAGCTTAGTAGGCCATATTTGGTTACAAATAAAAACACGCGTAGAAGTGAAGCTAGGAAGAAGTTTATATCCGTGGAATATACACAAAGATAAATAAATATTTTTAAATAATGTTTATACCATTAGTTTTATTAATAAAAACATTTTCAATTTTGTCACAGAAATGCTAGTTACGTACAGTTTAATAAAATATGTAAAAATGTTTATATTAGTACACTTTATTAACAAACTGCTCCTGAAATAAATTAAACAAATGTGAAAAGCAAACTTATCCAAATTTTCAATTTTAAAATGAATCCGAGTATACATACTAGGTTTCATTAATTTCTACTTTATAATTAAGGCGAGTATATTTTTCTTTTCTGGGAATTCAAATTTTTGAAAGCTCATTAGAAATATGAATGTTATGATAACAAGTAAGTACAAAAATATAAAATTACCGTATAATGTGAAACATGAAGTGGATAAGAAATTAGAATCTTATAGAAATTGTAATCAGTGATAGTTTGTAAACTTATAATAATTAAATTAAATGTAATTACCAACCACGTGTACATATACTTAGAAATTTTTATTTTCTTGTTTTAATAATTGTGTAATTAGATTATTTTATATCAATTTTAATTTGGAGAGGATATATATTTAATTTATTGATGTGATTTGATACTTATTTGTAATTAAGCAGCGAAGAATGAATTTTCCCAATTATTTTTACTTCGGTCCTGGAAATAAATTAATGCTTTTTAATGACGTATGATTTGTGACGTATGTTGTGTAAGAATAGGTCATGAAGGTTATTCGTAAATTAGGTCATTGTACAGTATTAAGGTCATTATCTATTCCTGGAATAAATTAAGCAACTGTGGAAAGCAAACTTATCCAAAATTTTCAATTTTAAAATGAATCCTGGTATACGTACTAGGTTTCAGCAATTGCAACTTTAATTGGATGCGACTATATTTTTCTGTTCCTGGAATACATGTTTTGAAAGCTCATAAAGCATGTGCGACGAGTACGTGAAAATATAATAAAAAATGGTAGCTATTTAAGCACGATATTAACTTTAATTCCTAGTAAATCTGTGTTTTGAAAGTCCGTTAAGAAATTGAAAATATAATAATAAATTTGAAAAATTTTGTAATTAACAACCGAGTGTACACATACTTAGAAATTGTTATTCTCTTGTTTAATAATTGTGTAATTAGATTATTTTATATTTTTATTTTAGTTTAAAATATTACGATGTGTTATATTGCGTTGTTCTAATCATATTTTTAAAGATAGTTATAAGTTTTCGTTCGAAATTATTCAAATTACAAGTTAAATATCTAACAGTAGTATTTTAAAACAATTCATTCCCTGAAAAATATCTGATACAAATTAGATTTTCAAGATAAGTTTTTGATAAACTACTTTTATTTCAGTTTAAAATATTAAGAAATGTTATATTGCGTTGTTCTAATTATTATTATATTTTTAAAGATAGTTATAAGTTCTCGTTTGAAATTATTCAAATTACAAGTACCTATAAACTATTTTTATTTCAGTTTAAAATAATACGAAATGTTATATTGCGTTGTTCTAATTATTATTTTTTTAAAGATAGTTATAAGTTTTCGTTCGATAATATTCAAATTACAAGTATGAACTATTTATATTTCAGTTTAAAATATTACAAAATGTTATATTGCATTGTGCTAATTATTATATTTTTATTTTTATTTCAGTTTAAAATATTACGAAATGTTATATTGCGTTGTTCTAATTATTATATTTTTACTTCAGTTTAAAATATTACGATGTGTTATATTGCATTGTTCTAATTATTATATTTTTAAAGATAGTTATAAATTCTCGTTCGAAATTATTCAAATTACAAGTACCTATAAACTATTTTTATTTCAGTTTAAAATAATACGAAATGTTATATTGCGTAGTTCTAATTATTATATTTTTAAAGAGTTATAAGTTCTCGTTCGAAATGATTCAAATTACAAGTACCTATAAACTATTTTTATTTCAGTTTAAAATAATATGAAATGTTATATTGCGTTGTTCTAATTATTATATTTGTATTTTTATTTCAGTTTAAAATATTACGAAATGTTATATTGCGTTGTTCTAATTATTATATTTTTATTTCAGTTTAAAATATTACGATGTGTTATATTGCGTTGTCCTAATTATTATATTTTTAAATATAGTTATAAGTTTTCTTTCCAAATTATTCAAAATTATAAGTCAAATATCTAACAATAGTATTTTTAAAACAATTCATTCACTGAATAATATCTGATACAAATTAGATTTTCAAAACAAGTTTTCGATAAACCACTTTTATTTCAGTTTAAAATATTACGAAACGGTAATTTTATATTTTTGTACTTACTTGTTATCATAACATTCGTATTTCTTAATAAGCTTTCAAAAATTTGAATTCCCGGAAAAGAAAAATATACTCGCCTTGATTATAAAGTAGAAATTAATGAAACCTAGTATGTATACTCGATTCATTTTAAAATTGAAAATTAAGATAAGTTTGCTTTTCACATTTGTTTAATTTATTTCAGGAGCCGTTTGTTAATAAAGTGTACTAATATAAACATTTTTATATATTTTATTAAACACAGCTCTTATAGTACCGTATTTACACGAAAATGTACAAATCAACTATCTCCGCATACGTTACAAAACGGGAAATAACAATACCTAACCTAACCCCGAGGGTTATGGATGGTATGAATATTTGTAAGCAAATTAACATAAAATACGTATTTACACTTAATTTGAGAGCTCCGAATAAAGTTTTGTGTAGCGCTTTAACAGATCTGCCTGGATCTATGAATATTTTTAAGCAAATTAACTTAAAGTACGTTTTTACACTTAATTTGAGAGTTCCCAGTAGAGTTTCGTGTAGCGCTATAACAGTTCTGCCTGGAACCATGAATATTTATAAGCAAATTAACTTAAAGTACGTTTTTACACTTAATTTGAAAGTTCCAAGTAGAGTTTTTTATAGTGCTATAACAGTTCTGCCCGGAACTATGAATATTTTTAAGCAAATTAACTTAAAGTACGTTTTTACATTTAATTTGAGAGTTCCGAGTAGAGTTCTGTGTAGCGCTATAACAGTTCTGCCCGGAACTATGAATATTTCTAAGCAAATTAACTTAACGTACGTTTTTACAGTTAATTTGAGAGTTCCGAGAAGAGTTTTGTGTGCACTATAACAGTTCTGCCTGGAACTATGGATATTTTTAAGCAAATTAACTTAAAGTACGTTTTTATACTGAATTTGAGAGTTCCGAGTAGAGTTTTGTGTAGCGCTATAACATCTGCCCGGAACTATGAATATTTCCAAGCAAATTAACTTAAAGTACATTTTTACACTTAATTTGAGAGTTACGAGTAGAGTTTTGTGTAGCGCTATAACAGTTCTGCCCGGAACTATGAATATTTCCAAGTAAAGTGACGTAAAGTAGGTTTTTACTTTTAATTTGAGAGTTCCAAGTAGACTTTTGTGTAGCGCTATAACAGTTCTGCCCGGAACTATGAATATTTCCAAGCAAAGTAACGTAAAGTAGGATTTTACACTTAATTTGAGAGTTCCAAGTAGACCTTTGTGTAGCGTTATAACAGTTCTGCCCGGAACCATGAATATTTCCAAGCAAATTAACTTAAAGTATGTTTTTACACTTAATTTGAGAGTTCCGAGTAGAGTTCTGTGTAACGCTATAACACTTATGCCCAGAACTATGAATATTTCCAAGCACATTAACCTAAAGTACATTTTTACACTTAATTTGAGAGTTCCGAGCAGAGTTTTGTGTAGCGCTATAACAGTTCTGGCTGGAACTATCAATATTTTTAAACAAATTAACTTAAAGTACGTTTTTACACTTAATTTGAGAGTTCCGAGTAGAGTTTTGTGTAGCGCTATAACAGTTCTGCCCGGAACTATGAATATTTCTAAGAAAATTAACTTAAAGTACGTTTTTACACTTAATTTGAGAGTTCCGAGTAGAGTTCTGTGTAGCGCTATAACGTTCTGCCCAGAAATATGAATATTTCCAAGCAAGGTAACGTAAAGTAGATTTTTACACTTAATTTGAGAGTTCCAAGTAGACTTTTGTGTAGCGCTATAACAGTTCTGCCCGGAACTATGAATATTTCCAAGCAAATTAACTTAAAGTACGTTTTTACACTTAATTTGAGAGTTCCCAGTAGAATTTCGTGTAGCGCTATAGCATTTCTGCCCGGAACTATGTAAATTTCCTCGCAAAGGAACAAATAGCATTATTTCACACTTAATTTCAGAGTTCCAAATAGGGTTTTGTGTAGCGCTATAATAGTTCTGCCCGAAACTATGAACATTTCCAAGCAAAGTAACTTCAAGTACGTTTTTACACATAATTTGAGAGTTCCAAATAGAGTTCTGTCTAGCGCTATAATAGTTCTGCCCGGAACTATGAATATTTCCAAGCAAATTAACTTAATTTACGTCTTTACACCTAATTTGAGAGTTCCGAGTAGGGTTCTTTGTAGCGCTATAATAGATCTGCCCGGAACTATGAATATTTCCAAGAAAATTATCTTAACGTACGTTTTTACACTTAATTTAAGAGTTCCAAGTAGATTTCTGTGTAGCGCTATAACAGTTCTGCCCAGAACTATAAATATTTCCAAGCAAATTAACGTAAGTACGTTTTTACATTTAATTTGAGAGTTCCGAGTAGAGTTTTGTGTAGTGCTATAACAGTTCTGTTTGGAACTATGAATATTTTCAAGCAAATTAACTGAAAGTACGTTCCACTTAATTTGAGAGTTCCAAGTAGAGTTATGTGTAGCGCTATAACAGTTCGGCCCGGAACTATGAATATTTGTAAGCAAATTAATTTAAAGTACATATTTACACTTAATTTGAGAGTTCCGAGTAGAGTATTGTGTAGCGCTATAAAAGTTCAGCCCGGAACTATGAATATTTCCAAGAAAATTAACTTAAGGTACGTTTTTACACTTAATTTTGGAGTTCCGAGTATAGTTCTGTGTAGCGCTATCACAGTTCTGCCCGGAACTATGAATATTTCCAAGCAAATTAACTTAACGTACGTTTTTACAGTTAATTTGAGAGTTCCGAGAAGAGTTTTGTGTGCACTATAACAGTTCTGCCTGGAACTATGGATATTTTTAAGCAAATTAACTTAAAGTACGTTTTTATACTGAATTTGAGAGTTCCGAGTAGAGTTTTGTGTAGCGCTATAACATCTGCCCGGAACTATGAATATTTCCAAGCAAATTAACTTAATTTACGTCTTTACACCTAATTTGAGAGTTCCGAGTAGGGTTCTTTGTAGCGCTATAATAGATCTGACCGGAACTACGAATATTTCCAAGAAAATTATCTTAACGTACGTTTTTACACTTAATTTAAGAGTTCCAAGTAGATTTCTGTGTAGCGCTATAACAGTTCTGCCCAGAACTATAAATATTTCCAAGCAAATTAACGTAAGTACGTTTTTACATTTAATTTGAGAGTTCCGAGTAGAGTTTTGTGTAGTGCTATAACAGTTCTGTTTGGAACTATGAATATTTTCAAGCAAATTAACTGAAAGTACGTTCCACTTAATTTGAGAGTTCCAAGTAGAGTTATGTGTAGCGCTATAACAGTTCGGCCCGGAACTATGAATATTTGTAAGCAAATTAATTTAAAGTACATATTTACACTTAATTTGAGAGTTCCGAGTAGAGTATTGTGTAGCGCTATAACAGTTCAGCTCGGAACTATGAATATTTCCAAGCAAATTAACTTAAGGTACGTTTTTACACTTAATTTTGGAGTTCGGAGTATAGTTCTGTGTAGCGCTATCACAGTTCTGCCCGGAACTATGATTATTTTCAAGCAAATTCACTTAAAGTACGTTTCATTAATTTGAGTTCAAGTATAGTTCTGTGTAGCGCTATAACAGTGCTGCCCGAAACTATAAATATTTCCAAACAAATTAACTTAAAGTACGTTTTTACACTTAATTTGAGTGTTCCCCGTAGAATTTCGTGTAGCGCTATAACAGTTCTACCCGGAACTATGTAAATTTCCTTGCAAAGAAACAAATAGCATTATATCACACTTAATTTGAGAGTTCCAAATAGAGTTCTGTGTAGCGCTATAATAGTTCTGCCCGGAACTATGAATATTTCCAAGCAAATTAACTTAAAGTACATTTTTACACTTAATTTGAGTGTTCCGAGTAGAGTTTTGTGTAGCGCTATAACAGTTCTGCCCGGAACTATAATTATTTTCAAGCAAATTTACTGAAAGTACGTTTCACCTAATTTGAGAGTTCCAAGTAGAGTTCTGTGTAGCGCTATAACAGTTCTGCCCGGAACTATGTCAATTTCCTGGCAAAGGAATAAATAGCATTATTTCACACTTAATTTGAGAGTTCCAAATAGAGTTCTGTGTAGCGCTATAATAATTCTGCCCGGAACTATAAATATTTCCAAGCAAATTAACTTAAAGTAAGTTTTTCCACTTACTTTGAGAGTTCCGAGTAGAGTTTTGTAAAGTGCTATAACATTTCTGCCCGGAACTATGATTATTTCCAGGCAAATTAACCTAAAGTACGTTTTTACACTTAATTTGAGAGTTCCGAGTACAGTTTTGTATAACGCTATAACAGTTCTGCCCGAAACTATGAATATTTCCAAGAAAAGTAACGTAAAGTAGATTTTTACACTTAATTTGAGAGTTGCAAGTAGACTTTTGAGTAGCGCTAGAACAGTTCTACCCGGAACTATGAATATTTCCAAGAAAATTAACTTAAATTACGTTTTTACACTTAATTTGAAAGTTCCGAGTAGAGTTCTGTGCAGCGCTTTAATAGTTCTGCCCGGAACTATGAATATTTCCAAGCAAATTAACTTAAAGTACGTTTTTACACATAATTTGAGAGTTCCGAGTAGAGTTCTGTGCAGCGCTTTAATAGTTCTGCCCGGAACTATGAATATGTCCAAGCAAATTAACTTACAGTACGTTTTTACACTTAAATTGAGAGTTCCAAGTAGACTTTTGTGTAGCGCTATAACAGTTCTGTTCGGAACTATGAATACTTCCAAGCAAAGTAACGTAAAGTACGCTTTTACACTTACTTTGAGAGTTCCAAGTAGACTTTTGTGTAGCGTTATAACAGTTCTGCCCGGAACTATGAACATTTCCAAGCAAATTAACTTAAAGTACGTTTTTACACTTAATTTGAAAGTTCCGAGTAGAGTTCTGTGCTGCGCTATAACAGTTCTGCCCGGAACTATGAATATTTCCAAGCAAATTAACTTAAAGTACGTTTCTACACTTAATTTGAGAGTTCCGAGTAGAGTTATGTGTAGCGCTATAACAGTTCTGCCTGGTACTATGGATATTTTTAAGCAAATTACCTTGAAGTACGTTTTTACACTAAATTTGAGAGTTCTGAGTAGCGTCCTGTGTAGCGCTATAACAGTTCTGCCTGGAACTATGAATATTTCCAAACAAAGTAACGTAAAGTAGGTTTTTACACTTAATTTGAGAGTTCCAAGTAGACTTTTGTGTAGCGCTATAACAGTTCTGCCCTGAACTATGAATATTTCCAAGCAAATTAACTTAAAGTATGTTTTTACACTTAATTTGAAAGCTCCGAGTAGAGTTCTGTGTAGCGCTATAACATTTATACCCAGAACTATGAATATTTCCGAGCACATTAACTTAAAGTATATTTTTACACTTAAATTGAGAGTTCCGAGTAAAGTTCTGTGTAACGCTATAACATTTATACCCAGAACTATGAATATTTCCAAGCACATTAACTTAAAGTACATTTTTACACTTAAATTGAGAGTTCCGAGTAAAGTTTTGTGAAGCGCTATTACAGTTCTGCCCGGAACTATGAATATTTCTAAGCAAATTAACTTAAAGTACGTTTTTACACTTAATTTGAGAGTTCCGAGTAGAGTTCTGTGTAGCGCTACAACAGTTCTGCCCGGAACTACGAATATTTCCAAGCAATGTAACGTAAAGTAGGTTGTTACACTTAACTTGAGAGTTGCAAGTAGACTTTTGTGTAGCGCTATAATAGTTCTGCCCGGAACTACGAATATTTCCAAGCAAATTAACTTAAAGTACGTTTTTACACTTAATTTGAGAGTTCCGAGTAGATTCTGTGTAGCGCTATAATAGATCTACACTTAATTTGAGAGTTCCGAGTACAGTTCTGTGTAGCGCTATATCAGTATTTCCCGGAACTATGAATATTTCCAAGCAAATTAACTTAAAGTACGGTTTCACACTTACTTTGAAAGTTCCAAATAGAGTTCTGTGTAGCGCTATAATATTTATGGCCGGAACTATGAATACTTCCAAGCAAACTAACTTAAAGTACGTTTTAACACTTAATTTGAGAGTTCCGAGTAGAGTTTTGTATAATGCTATAACAGTTCTGCCCGGAACTATGATTATTTCTAAGCAAATTAACTTAAAGTACGTTTTTACATTTAATTTGAGAGTTCCGAGTAGAGTTCTGTGTAGCGCCACAACAGTTCTCCACGGGACTATGAATATCTCCAAGCAAAGTAATGTAAAGTACGTTTTTACACTTAATTTGAGAGTTTCGAGTAGAGTTCTATGCAGCGCTATAATAGTTCTGCACGGAACTATGAATATTTCCAAGAAAATTAACTTAAAGTACGTTTCTACACTTAATTTGAGAGTTCCGAGTAGAGTTCTGTGTAGCGCTATAACAGTTCTGCCTGGTACTATGAATATTTTTAAGCAAATTACCTTGAAGTACGATTTTACACTTAATTTGAGAGTTCCGAGTAGAGTTTTGTGTAGCGCTATAACAGTTCTGCCCGGAACTATGAATATTTCCAAGCAAATTAAATTAAAAAACGTTTTTACACTTAATTTGAGAGTTCTGAGTAGAGTTTTGTGTAGCGCTATAACAGTTCTGCCCGGATATATAAATAGTTACAAGCAAAGTAACTTAAAGTACCTTTTTACACTTAATTTGAGAATTCCGAGTAGAGTTTTGTATTGTGCCATAACAGTTCTGCCCGTTACTATGAATATTTCCAAGCATATTAACTTAGAGTACGTTTTTACACTTAATTTGAGAATTCCGAGTAGAGTTTTGTGTGGCGCTAGAACAGTTCTGTCCGGAACTATGAATATTTCTAAGAAAATTAACTTAAAGGACGTTTTTACACTTAAGAGTTCCGAGTAGAGTTCTGTGTAGCACTATAACAGTTCTGCCCAGAACTATGAATATTTCCAAGCAAATTAACATAAAGTACGTTTTTACACTTAATTTGAGAGTTACGAGTAGAGTTTTGTGTAGCGCTATAACAGTTCTGCCCGGAAATATAAATAGTTACAAGCAAAGTAACTTAACGTACCTTTTTACACTTAATTTGAGAGTTCCGAGTAGAGTTTTGTATAGTGCCATAACAGTTCTGCCCGTTACTATGAATATTTCCAAGTATATTAACTTAGAGTACGTTTTTACACTTAATTTGGGAATTCCGAGTAGAGTTTTGTGTGGCGCTAGAACAGTTCTGCCCGGAACTATGAATATTTCTAAGAAAATTAACTTAAAGGACATTTTTACACTTAAGAGTTCCGAGTAGAGTTCTGTGTAGCACTATAACAGTTCTGCCTGGTACTATGGATATTTTTATGCAAAGTAACTTAAAGTATATTTTTACACTTAATTTGAAAGTTCCGAGTAGAGTTCTGTGTAGCGTTATAACAGTTATGCCCGGAACTATGAATATTTCCAAGCAAAGTAACGTAAAGTAGGTTTTTACACTTAATTTGAGAGTTCCAAGTAGACTTTTGTGTAGCGCTATAACATTTCTGCCCGGAACTATGAATATTTCCAAGCAAATTAACTTAAAGTATGTTTTTACACTTAATTTGAAAGTTCCGAGTAGAGTTCTGTGTAGCACTATAATATTTATACTCAGAACTATGAATATTTCCGAGCACATTAACTTAAAGTATATTTTTACACTTAAATTGAGAGTTCCGAGTAAAGTTCTGTGTAACGCTATAACATTTATACCCAGAACTATGAATATTTCCAAGCACATTAACTTAAAGTACATTTTTACACTTAAATTGAGAGTTCCGAGTAAAGTTTTGTGAAGCGCTATTACAGTTCTGCCCGGAACTATGAATATTTCTAAGCAAATTAACTTAAAGTACGTTTTTACACTTAATTTGAGAGTTCCGAGTAGAGTTCTGTGTAGCGCTACAACAGTTCTGCCCGGAACTACGAATATTTCCAAGCAATGTAACGTAAAGTAGGTTGTTACACTTAACTTGAGAGTTGCAAGTAGACTTTTGTGTAGCGCTATAATAGTTCTGCCCGGAACTACGAATATTTCCAAGCAAATTAACTTAAAGTACGTTTTTACACTTAATTTGAGAGTTCCGAGTAGATTCTGTGTAGCGCTATAATAGATCTACACTTAATTTGAGAGTTCCGAGTACAGTTCTGTGTAGCGCTATATCAGTATTTCCCGGAACTATGAATATTTCCAAGCAAATTAACTTAAAGTACGGTTTCACACTTACTTTGAAAGTTCCAAATAGAGTTCTGTGTAGCGCTATAATATTTATGGCCGGAACTATGAATACTTCCAAGCAAACTAACTTAAAGTACGTTTTAACACTTAATTTGAGAGTTCCGAGTAGAGTTTTGTATAATGCTATAACAGTTCTGCCCGGAACTATGATTATTTCTAAGCAAATTAACTTAAAGTACGTTTTTACATTCAATTTGAGAGTTCCGAGTAGAGTTCTGTGTAGCGCCACAACAGTTCTCCACGGGACTATGAATATCTCCAAGCAAAGTAATGTAAAGTACGTTTTTACACTTAATTTGAGAGTTTCGAGTAGAGTTCTATGCAGCGCTATAATAGTTCTGCACGGAACTATGAATATTTCCAAGAAAATTAACTTAAAGTACGTTTCTACACTTAATTTGAGAGTTCCGAGTAGAGTTCTGTGTAGCGCTATAACAGTTCTGCCTGGTACTATGAATATTTTTAAGCAAATTACCTTGAAGTACGATTTTACACTTAATTTGAGAGTTCCGAGTAGAGTTTTGTGTAGCGCTATAACAGTTCTGCCCGGAACTATGAATATTTCCAAGCAAATTAAATTAAAAAACGTTTTTACACTTAATTTGAGAGTTCTGAGTAGAGTTTTGTGTAGCGCTATAACAGTTCTGCCCGGATATATAAATAGTTACAAGCAAAGTAACTTAAAGTACCTTTTTACACTTAATTTGAGAATTCCGAGTAGAGTTTTGTATTGTGCCATAACAGTTCTGCCCGTTACTATGAATATTTCCAAGCATATTAACTTAGAGTACGTTTTTACACTTAATTTGAGAATTCCGAGTAGAGTTTTGTGTGGCGCTAGAACAGTTCTGTCCGGAACTATGAATATTTCTAAGAAAATTAACTTAAAGGACGTTTTTACACTTAAGAGTTCCGAGTAGAGTTCTGTGTAGCACTATAACAGTTCTGCCCAGAACTATGAATATTTCCAAGCAAATTAACATAAAGTACGTTTTTACACTTAATTTGAGAGTTACGAGTAGAGTTTTGTGTAGCGCTATAACAGTTCTGCCCGGAAATATAAATAGTTACAAGCAAAGTAACTTAACGTACCTTTTTACACTTAATTTGAGAGTTCCGAGTAGAGTTTTGTATAGTGCCATAACAGTTCTGCCCGTTACTATGAATATTTCCAAGTATATTAACTTAGAGTACGTTTTTACACTTAATTTGGGAATTCCGAGTAGAGTTTTGTGTGGCGCTAGAACAGTTCTGCCCGGAACTATGAATATTTCTAAGAAAATTAACTTAAAGGACATTTTTACACTTAAGAGTTCCGAGTAGAGTTCTGTGTAGCACTATAACAGTTCTGCCTGGTACTATGGATATTTTTATGCAAAGTAACTTAAAGTATATTTTTACACTTAATTTGAAAGTTCCGAGTAGAGTTCTGTGTAGCGTTATAACAGTTATGCCCGGAACTATGAATATTTCCAAGCAAAGTAACGTAAAGTAGGTTTTTACACTTAATTTGAGAGTTCCAAGTAGACTTTTGTGTAGCGCTATAACATTTCTGCCCGGAACTATGAATATTTCCAAGCAAATTAACTTAAAGTATGTTTTTACACTTAATTTGAAAGTTCCGAGTAGAGTTCTGTGTAGCACTATAATATTTATACTCAGAACTATGAATATTTCCGAGCACATTAACTAAATATATTTTTACACTTAATTTGAGAGTTCCGAGTAGAGTTTTGTGTAGCGCTATAACAGTTCTGCCTGGAACTATGAATATTTTTAAGCAAATTAACTTGAAGTACGTTTTTACACTTAATTTGAGAGTTCCGAGTAGAGTTTTGTGTAGCGCTATAACAGTTCTGCGCGGAACTATGAATATTTCTAAGCCAATTGAATTAAAGTACGTTTTTACATTTAATTTGAGAGTTCCGAGTAGAGTTCTGTGTAGCGCTATAACAGTACTGCCCAGAACTATGAATATTTCTGAGAAAATTAACTTAAAGTACGTATTTACTCCTAATTTAAGAGTTCCGAGTAGAGTTCTGTGTAGCACTATAACAGTTCTGCCCAGAAGTATGAATATTTCCAAGCAAAGTAACGTAAAGTACGTTTTTACACTTAATTTGAAAGTTCCGAGTAGAGATTTGTGTAGCGCTATAACAGTTCTGCCTGGAACTATGAATATTTTTAAGCAAATTAAATTAAAGTACGTTTTTACACTTATTTTGAGAGTTCCGAGTAGAGCTTTGTGTAGCGTTATAACAGTTCTGTTCAGAACTATGAATAATTCCAAGCAAATTAACTTAAACTCCGTTTTTACACTTACTTTGAAAGTTCCGAGTAGAGTTCTGCGTAGCGCTATAATAGTTCTGCCCGGAACTATGAATATTTCGAAGTAAATTAACTTAAAGTAAGTTTTTCCACTAAATTTGAGAGTTCCGAGTAGAGTTTTGTATAGTGCTATAACAGTTCTGCCCGTTACTATGAATATTTCCAAGCAAATTAACTTAAAGTACGTTTTTACTCTTAATTTGAGAGTTCCGAGTAGAGTTCTGTGCAGCGCTATAACAGTTCTGCCCGGAACTATGAATATTTCCAAGAAAATTAACTTAAAGTACGTGTCTACACTTAATTTGAGAGTTCCGAATAAAGTTCTGTGTAGCGCTATAACAGTTCTGCCTTGTACTATGAATATTTTAAGCATATTAACTTAAAGTACGTTTTTGCACTTAATTTGAGAGTTCCAAGTAGACTTTCGTGTAGCGCTGTAACAGTTCTGCCCGGAACTATGAATATTTCCAAGCAAATTAACTTAAAGTACGTTTTTACATTTAATTTCAGAGTTCCGAATAGAGTTCTGTGCAGCGCTATAACAGTTCTGCCCGGAACTATGAATATTTCTAAGAAAATTAACTTAAAGTACGTTTCTACACTTAATTTGAGAGTTACGAGTAGAGTTCTATGCAGCGCTATAATAGTTCTGCACGGAACTATGAATATTTCCAAGAAAATTAACTTAAAGTACGTTTCTACACTTAATTTGAGAGTTCCGAGTAGAGTTCTGTGTAGCGCTATAACAGTTCTGCCTGGTACTATGGATATTTTTAAGCAAATTACCTTAAAGTACGTTTTTACACTTAATTTGAGAGTTCCGAGTAGAGTTTTGTGTAGCGCTATAACATTTCTGCCCGGAACTATGAATATTTCCAAGCAAAGTAACGTAAAGTAGGTTTTTACACTTAATTTGAGAGTTCCAAGTAGACTTTTGTGTAGCGCTATAACAGCTCTGCCCGGAACTATGAATATTTCCAAGCAAATTAACTTAAAGTATGTTTTTACAGTTAATTTGAGAGTTCCGAGTAGAGTTCTGTGTAACGCTATAACATTTATGCCCAGAACTATGAATATTTCCAAGCACATTAACTTAAAGTACATTTTTACACTTAAGTTGAGAGTTCCGAGTAAAGTTTGGTGTAGCGCTATAACAGTTCTGCCCGGAACTATGAATATTTCCAAGCAAATTAAATTAAAAAAACGTTTTTACACTTAATTTGAGAGTTCCGAGTAGAGTTTTGTGTAGCGCTATAACAGTTCTGCCTGGAAATATGAATAGTTACAAGCAAAGTAACTTAAAGTACCTTTTTACACTTAATTTGAGAGTTCCGAGTAGAGTTTTGTATAGTGCCATAACAGTTCTGCCCGTTACTATGAATATTTCCAAACATATTAACTTAGAGTACGTTTTTACACTTAATTTGAGAATTCCGAGTAGAGTTTTGTGTAGGGCTAGAACAGTTCTGCCCGGAACTATGAATTTTTTTAAGAAAATTAACTTAAAGGACGTTTTTACACTTTAAGAGTTCCAAATAGAGTTCTGTGCAGCACTATAACAGTTCTGCCCAGAACTATGAATATTTCCAAGAAAATTAACATAAAGTACGTTTTTACACTTAATTTGAGAGTTACGAGTAGAGTTTTGTGTACCGCTATAACAGTTCTGCCTGGTACTATGGATATTTTTATGCAAAGTAACTTAAAGTATGTTTTTACACTTAATTTGAAAGTTCCGAGTAGAGTTCTGTGTAGCGCTATAATAGCTCTGCCCGGAACTATGGATATTTCCAAGCAAATTAACTTAAACTCCGTTTATACACTTAATTTGAAAGTTCCGAGTAGAGTTCTGCGTAGCGCTATAATAGTTCTGCCCGAAACTATGAATATTTTCAAGCAAATTAAATGAAAGTACGTTTCACTTAATTTGAGAGTCCCAAGTAGAGTTCTGCGTAGCGATATAACAGTCCTGCCCGGATCTATTAATATTTCCAAGCAAATTAACTTAAAGTAAGTTCTTCCACTTAATTTGACAGTTCCGAGTAGAGTTTTGTAAAGTGCTATAACAGTTCTGCCGGAACTATGAATATTTCCAGGCAAATTAACCTAAAGTACGTTTTTACACTTAATTTGAGAGTTCCAAGTAGAGTTTTGTGTGCGCTATAACAGTTCTGCCTGGAACTATGGATCTGATTAAGCAAATTAACTTAGAGTACGATTTTACACTTAATTTGAGAGCTTCAAGTAGAGATCTGTGTAACGCTATAACATTTATGCCCGAAACTATGAATATTTCCAAGCAAATTAACTTAAAGTACATTTTTACACTTATGTTGAGAGTTCCGAGTAGAGTTTTGTGTAGCGCTATAACAGTTTTGCCTGGAACTATGAATTTTTCCAAGCAAATTAACTTAAAGTACGTTTTTACACTTAATTAGAGAGTTCCGAGTAGAGTTCTGTGCAGCGATATAACAGTTCTGCCCGGAACTATGAATATTTCCAAGAAAATTAACTTAAAGTACGTTTCTACACTTAATTTGAGAGTTCCGAGTAGAGTTCTGTGTAGCGCTATATCAATATTTCCCGGAACTATGAATATTTCCAAGCAAATTAACTTAAAGTACGGTTTCACACTTACTTTGAAAGTTCCAAATAGAGTTCTGTGTAGCGCTATAATAGTTATGGCCGGAACTATGAATACTTCCAAGCAAACTAACTTAAAGTACGTTTTAACACTTAATTTGAGAGTTCCGAGTAGAGTTTTGTATAATGCTATAACAGTTCTGCCCGGAACTATGAATATTTCTAAGCAAATTAACTTAAAGTACGTTTTTACATTTAATTTGAGAGTTCCGAGTAGAGTTCTGTGTAGCACCACAACAGTTCTCCACGGGACTATGAATATTTCCAAGCAAAGTAATATAAAGTACGTTTTTACACTTAATTTGAGAGTTCCGAGTAGAGTTCTATGCAGCGCTATAATAGTTCTGCACAGAACTATGAATATTTCCAAGAAAATTAACTTAAAGTACGTTTCTACACTTAATTTGAGAGTTCCGAGTAAAGTTCTGTGTAGCGCTATAACAGTTCTGCCTGGTACTATGGATATTTTTAAGCAAATTACCTTGAAGTACGGTTTTACACTTAATTTGAGAGTTCCGAGTAGAGTTTTGTGTAGCGCTATAACAGTTCTGCCCGGAACTATGAATATTTCCAAGCAAATTAAATTAAAAAACGTTTTTACACTTAATTTGAGAGTTCTGAGTAGAGTTTTGTGTAGCGCTATAACAGTTCTGCCCGGATATATAAATAGTTACAAGCAAAGTAACTTAACGTACCTTTTTACACTTAATTTGAGAGTTCCGAGTAGAGTTTTGTATAGTGCCATAACAGTTCTGCCCGTTACTATGAATATTTCCAAGTATATTAACTTAGAGTACGTTTTTACACTTAATTTGAGAATTCCGAGTAGAGTTTTGTGTGGCGCTAGAACAGTTCTGCCCGGAACTATGAATATTTCTAAGAAAATTAACTTAAAGGACGTTTTTACACTTAAGAGTTCCGAGTAGAGTTCTGTGTAGCACTATAACAGTTCTGCCCAGAACTATGAATATTTCCAAGCAAATTAACATAAAGTACGTTTTTACACTTAATTTGAGAGTTACGAGTAGAGTTTTGTGTAGCGCTATAACAGTTCTGCCCGGAAATATAAATAGTTACAAGCAAAGTAACTTAACGTACCTTTTTACACTTAATTTGAGAGTTCCGAGTAGAGTTTTGTATAGTGCCATAACAGTTCTGCCCGTTACTATGAATATTTCCAAGTATATTAACTTAGAGTACGTTTTTACACTTAATTTGAGAATTCCGAGTAGAGTTTTGTGTGGCGCTAGAACAGTTCTGCCCGGAACTATGAATATTTCTAAGAAAATTAACTTAAAGGACATTTTTACACTTAAGAGTTCCGAGTAGAGTTCTGTGTAGCACTATAACAGTTCTGCCCAGAACTATGAATATTTCCAAGCAAATTAACATAAAGTACGTTTTTACACTTAATTTGAGAGTTACGAGTAGAGTTTTGTGTAGCGCTATAACAATTCTGCCCGGAAATATAAATAGTTACAAGCAAAGTAACTTAAAGTACCTTTTTACACTTAATTTGAGAGTTCCGAGTAGAGTTTTGTATAGTGCCATAACAGTTCTGCCCGTTACTATGAATATTTCCAAGTATATTAACTTAGAGTACGTTTTTACACTTAATTTGAGAATTCCGAGTAGAGTTTTGTGTGGCGCTAGAACAGTTCTGCCCGGAACTATGAATATTTCTAAGAAAATTAACTTAAAGGACATTTTTACACTTAAGAGTTCCGAGTAGAGTTCTGTGTAGCACTATAACAGTTCTGCCCAAAACTATGAATATTTCCAAGCAAATTAACATAAAGTACGTTTTTACACTTAATTTGAGAGTTACGAGTAAAGTTTTGTGTAGCGCTATAACAGTTCTGCCCGGAAATATAAATAGTTACAAGCAAAGTAACTTAAAGTACCTTTTTACACTTAATTTGAGAGTTCCGAGTAGAGTTTTGTATAGTGCCATAACAGTTCTGCCCGTTACTATGAATATTTCCAAGTATATTAACTTAGAGTACGTTTTTACACTTAATTTGAGAATTCCGACAAGAGTTTTGTGTGGCGCTAGAACAGTTCTGCCCGGAACTATGAATATTTCTAAGAAAATTAACTTAAAGGACGTTTTTACACTTTAAGAGTTCCGAGTAGAGTTCTGTGTAGCACTATAACAGTTCTGCCCAGAACTATGAATATTTCCAAGCAAATTAACATAAAGTACGTTTTTAAACTTAATTTGAGAGTTACGAATAGAGTTTTATGTAGCGCTATAACAGTTCTGCCCGGAAATATAAATAGTTACAAGCAAAGTAACTTAAAGTACCTTTTTACACTTAATTTGAGCGTTCCGAGTAGAGTTTTGTATAGTGCCATAACAGTTCTGCCCGTTACTATGAATATTTCCAAGCATATTAACTTAGAGTACGTTTTTACACTTAATTTGAGAATTCCGAGTAGAGTTTTGTGTGGCGCTAGAACAGTTCTGCCCGGAACTATGAATATTTCTAAGAAAATTAACTTAAAGGACGTTTTTACACTTTAAGAGTTCCGAGTAGAGTTCTGTGTAGCACTATAACAGTTCTGCCTGGTACTATGGATATTTTTATGCAAAGTAACTTAAAGTATGTTTTTACACTTAATTTGAAAGTTCCGAGTAGAGTTCTGTGTAGCGCTATAATAGCTCTGCCCGGAACTATGGATATTTCCAAGCAAATTAACTTAAACTCCGTTTTTACACTTAATTTGAAAGTTCCGAGTAGTTGTTCTGCGTAGCGCTATAATAGTTCTGCCCGAAACTATGAATATTTTCAATATTTCCAAGCAAATTAACTTAAAGTACATTTTTACACTTATGTTGAGAGTTCCGAGTAGAGTTTTGTGTAGCGCTATAACAGTTTTGCCTGGAACTATGAATATTTCCAAGCAAATTAACTTAAAGTACGTTTTTACACTTAATTTGAGAGTTCCGAGTAGAGTTTTGTGTAGCGCTATAACAGTTCTGCCCGGAAATATTTTTTTTTTATTTGGTTATTTTATTTACAACTGGTCTTTGCTTGGGCCAACGAGCAAATCTGATATAATACAAGTCACATGCGTGAGGAGAGCATCCAGTGACACTCACTCTTTATTTTAATATTGTTTCATAGGTATTGTGTAATTATGGGCAGGAATTTTATTGTGCGGGTGTGTGTTTGAGATCCGATGGTTTTGTTCTCTTGGGGCGTCTCAGGCTGTTTTCGTTCTTCAGCAGGTTGGCGACCATATCGTTTGGGTGGTTCATGGTTTTGTGTTCATGTGATGAAGCGAATTTACGAATCTCTTCGTGGATGTATTTGACCTTTAAGTCTTTATGGAGAGTATGGTTGTTTACATACCACGGTGCATTGGCAATCATCCGAAGTATTTTGTTCTGGCTTCTTTGAATTATGTCTGTGTTCGACTTTTTAGCACATCCCCATAGCTGGATCCCATAGGTCCAAATAGGGATAATTATTGTTTTGTAGAGAAGGAGCTTGCTTTCTAGTGGTAGTTGCGATTTTCGGCCTAGGAGCCAGTACATTTTTCTGATTTTAATGTGTATTTGTTGCTTTTTTGTTTTCAGGTGTTTTTGCCATGTGAGCCGTTTGTCCAGATGTAAACCTAGGTATTTTACATCTTCTTCTGTGTTAATTGTATTTCCGTTGATTGTAACCGACGGGCATATAGTTCTTCTGTTTGTAAATATTACATGTGTGGATTTTTGTACATTAATTTTTATTTTCCACTTTTCTGTCCATCGTTGTACATCGTCAAGGGATTTTTGCAATAGGGCGGATGAAGTGTTTGGGTCTTCATCTGTTGCAAGGATGGCTGTATCATCTGCATATGTGGCTATGAGGACGTTTTCTTCACAGGGTAGGTCGGCTGTGTAGAGTTGATATAGCACTGGCCCCAGTACGCTTCCTTGTGGGACTCCTGCTTTGATCTGTTGTATTTTCTATGTGGTGCCTTCGTGTCGTATTTGGAAATATCGTTCGCTGAGGTACGATTTTATTAACTGAAAATATGGGTGTGGTAACTTTTTCTTAATTTTGTATAGTAGGCCCGTGTGCCAGACTTTATCAAAAGCCTAGCTTATGTCTATGAATGCTCCCGAGCAGATTTGTTTGTTCTGCAGACTGCTTTCAATTTGGTTTACAATCCTATGGACTTGTTGGATGGTGGAGTGCTGTTTTCTGAAGCCGAATTGATGTGCTGGTATGAGATTTTCTTCTTCGATTATTACTTGCAGTCTTCTGAGTAATAATTTTTCGAATACTTTTGAGAGCAGTGGGAGCAAGGAGATTGGTCTATATGAGGTGATTTCATGATGCGTTTTTCCAGGCTTGTGTATTAGTATGATTTGTGCGAATTTCCATTGTACTGGGAAATAGGAAATTCTTATCATGGCGTTATAGATATTTGTTATCATAACTAGAGCTTTTTTGGGGAGTTCTTTTGTTATTTTTGCGTTCATATACTGGAGATTTCTTGTTATTTAGTTTTTTAATTTCGCTTACTATTTCTGTTGGTGTGAAGTGCTTAATAGGAGGTGAAAGTTGTAGAGGAGATATGAGAAAGTTTTCAATTTCTTCGTTGTCTTGGTCTGCTGTTGGTGGATGTGGTTCAAATGTTTTAGAGAAGAATCCCGCAAAGAGTTCGGCTTTTTCTGTGCTTTCTCTGGCCCAGGTACCGTCTGCTTTCCGTAGTGGTGGAATTGATTGGGTTGGTTACTTTAGCTTTTTTGTGGCTCTCCATAAGGAATAATTGTTTTCAGGTAGTGTTGAAAGATTGCTAAGGTAGTGTTGGAAAGACTCATTTTTTATTTGGATGATTAGGTTTTTTATTTCTTTTGAAAGATTGTTTAATTCGTTTTTGTACGTGGGATGTCGCGTTTGTTGCCATTTTCGCCGGACTTTTCTTTTTTCTGATATTTTGTCTCTCAAAGTTTTGGGATAGTTGACTTCAATATCTTTTTTGGTGTGATCGATTATAGGAGTAGAATACCAGGCTGCCTGCTGAATGTGACGGGTTGTATTTTCTACAGCTTCGTCAATGTCGTCGGGTTTTTTAAGTGAGATTCTTAGGTTAATATTGTCGTTTAAATATTTTCTGAATAGTTCCCAGTCTGTTTTTTTGTTGTATAGTCTGGGATTTTCTTTTTTCATTATCACTGTTGTGCAAGTAGAGTTTTGTGTGCGCTATAACAGTTCTGCCTGGAACTATGGATCTGTTTAAGCAAATTAACTTAAAGTACGATTTTACACTTAATTTGAGAGCTCCGAGTAGAAATCTGTGTAACGCTATAACATTTATGCCCGGGACTATGAATATTTCCAAGCAAATTAACTTAAAGTACATTTTTACACTTATGTTGAGAGTTCCGAGTAGAGTTTTGTGTAGCGCTATAACAGTTTAGCCTGGAACTATGAAT
Organism: Harpalus rubripes; assembly: GCA_963082715.1. Classification (NCBI taxonomy): domain Eukaryota; kingdom Metazoa; phylum Arthropoda; class Insecta; order Coleoptera; family Carabidae; genus Harpalus; species Harpalus rubripes. The sequence goes on along the minus strand of OY720460.1, from coordinate 1,889,680 downwards.
ATTTCCAAGCAAATTAACTTAAAGTACGTTTTTACACTTAATTTAAGAGTTCCGAGTACAGTTTTGTGTAGCGCTATAACAGTTCTGCACGGAAATATGAATATTTCTAAGCAAATTAACTTAAAGTACGCTTTTACACTTAATTTGAGAGTTCCGAGTACAGTTCTGTGTAGCGCTATAACAGTTCTTCCCCGAACTATGTATATTTCCAAGCAAAGTACACTTAATTTGACAGTTCCGAGTAGAGTTCTGTGTAGCGCTACAACAGTTCTGCCCGGAACTATGAATATTTCCAAGCAAAGTAACGTAAAGTACGTTTTTACACTTAATTTGAGAGTTCCGCGTAGAGTTCTGTGCAGTGCTATAACAGTTCTGCCCGGTACTATGAATATTTCCAAGAAAATTAACTTAAAGTACGTTTCTATACTTAATTTGAGAGTTCCGAGTAGAGTTCTGTGTAGAGCTATAACAGTTCTGCCTGGTACTATGGATAGTTTTAAGCAAATTACCTTGAAGTACGTTTTTACACTTAATTTGAGAGTTCCGAGAAGAGTTTTGTGTAGCGCTATAACAGTTCTGCCCGGAACTATGAATATTTCCAAGAAAATTAACTTAAAGTACGTTTCTACACTTAATTTGAGAGTTCCGAGTAGAGTTCTGTGTAGAGCTATAACAGTTCTGCCTTGTACTATGGATATTTTTAAGCAAATTAACTTAAAGTACGTTTTTACACTTAAATTGAGAGTTCCGAGTAGAGTTTTGTATAGCGTTATAACAGTTATGCCTTTAACTATGAATATTTTTAAGCAAATTGACTTAAAGTACGTTTTTACACTTAATTTGAGAGTTCCGAGTAGAGTTCTGTGTAGCGCTATAATAGTTCTGCCCGGAACTATGAATATTTCTAAGAAAATTAACTTAAAGTACGTTTCTACACTTAATTTGAGAGTTCCGAGTAGAGTTCTGTGTAGAGCTATAACAGTTCTGCCTGGTCCTATGGATATTTTTAAGCAAATTACCTTGAAGTACGTTTTTACACTTAATTTGAGAGTTCCGAGAAGAGTTTTGTGTAGCGCTATAACAGTTCTGCCCGGAATTTTGAATATTTCCAAGCAAAGTAACGTAAAGTAGGTTTTTACACTTAATTTGAGAGTTCCAAGTAGACTTTTGTGTAGCGCTATAACAGTTCTGCCCGGAACTATGAATATTTCCAAGCAAATTAACTTAAAGTATGTTTTTACCTTCCGTCACCTTTAGGTAATGATGTCTGTGTGTGTGTGTGTGTGTGTGTGTGTGTGTGTGTGTGTGTGTGTGTGTGTGTGTGTGTGTGTGTGTGTGTGTGTGTAACAAAATTTACGTCTGCGGTAACTCTAATACTACAGTTACAAAAATTATAATTTTTTCGTGTACTTCTTCGATACATCCATATGAAGAGCTGATTTGATTTTGGTTACAATTGGTCAACTGGAAGTACCATCATTTGAAGATTTTAACAGTTTTTCTTGAAAAAACTATGTTAAATATAATTTTTTCACATTTGATGTTATTATAAATATTAAAGAATATTTTATTCTCTATACGATTTGACTGCATTTTATACTAAATATTAAATGGATATAGAGTTAAAAAATTATAAAGAAATTAAATTTCATATAGTAGCCATAGCTATGGGAACAGCTACTATATTAAGAAAATTCTGATTGAAAGATGTCAGTGTCAAGTGAAATTGACATAGTGTGTTTGTCTTATAATTTTTACTGGAAATATAGGATCTTTTGCTTTCTGTATGGAATTTGTATAAAATACATATAACTGCTTTAAGGTAATGTACAAGAAATAATAATAATAATAATAATAAATCTTTTATTTCTACAGATACATTACACTGTATATAGAAAACATCACAAAATAATAATTTTCTGTATGAAATTTGCATAAAATACATGCAACTGCGGGAAGGTAATGTACAAGAAATAGAATATTTAATTTAGCAAGGAACTTTCCGTATGAAATTTGTACAAAATACATAGAAATGACGGAAGGTAATGTGCTGGCCTCATCAGATTTTTACACTTAATTAGAGAATTCCGAGTAGAGTTCTGTGTAATGCTATAAAACTTTTGCCCAGAACTATGAATATTTCCAAGCAAATTAAATTAAAGTACGTTTTTACACTTAATTTTAAAGTTCCGATTAGAGTTTTGTGTAGCGCTATAACAGTTCTGCCCGGAACTATAAATATGTCCAGGCAAATTAACTTAATGTACGTTTTTACACTTAATTTGAGAGTTCCAAGTAGACTTCTGTGTAGCACTATAACAGTTCAGCCTGGAACTATGAGTAATTCTAAGCAAATTAATTTAAAGTACGTTTTTACACTTAATTTGAGAGTTCCGAGTAGAGTTCTGTGTAGCGCTATAACAGTTCTGCCCGGAACTATGAATATTTCCAAGCAAAGTACACTTAATTTTGGAGTTCCGAGTAGAGTTCTGTGTAGCGTTACAACAGTTCTGCCCGGAACTATGAATATTTCCCAGCAAAGTAACGTAAAGTACGTTTTTACACTTAATTTGAGAGGTCCAAGTAGACTTTTGTGAAGCGCTATAACAGTTCTGCCCGGAACTATGAATATTTCCAAGCAAAGTACACTTAATTTGAGAGTTCCGAGTAGTTCTGTGTAACGCTACATCAGTTCTGCCCGGAACTATGAATATTTCCAAGCAAAGTACACTTAATTTTGGAGTTCCGAGTAGAGTTCTGTGTAGCGTTACAACAGTTCTGCCCGGAACTATGAATATTTCCCAGCAAAGTAACTTAAAGTACGTTTTTACACTTAATTTGAGAGTTCCAAGTAGACTTTTGTGTAGCGCTATAACAGTTCTGTGTGTGTGTGTGTGTGTGTGTGTGTGTGTGTGTGTGTGTGTGTGTGTGTGTGTGTGTGTGTGTGTGTGTGTGTGTGTGTGTGTGTGTGTGTGTGTGTGTGTGTGTGTGTGTGTGTGTGTGTGTGTGTGTGTGTGTGTGTGTGTGTGTGTGTGTGTGTGTGTGTGTGTGTGTGTGTGTGTGTGTGTGTGTGTGTGTGTGTGTGTGTGTGTGTGTGTGTGTGTGTGTGTGTGTGTGTGTGTGTGTGTGTGTGTGTGTGTGTGTGTGTGTGTGTGTGTGTGTGTGTGTGTGTGTGTGTGTGTGTGTGTGTGTGTGTGTGTGTGTGTGTGTGTGTGTGTGTGTGTGTGTGTGTGTGTGTGTGTGTGTGTGTGTGTGTGTGTGTGTGTGTGTGTGTGTGTGTGTGTGTGTGTGTGTGTGTGTGTGTGTGTGTGTGTGTGTGTGTGTGTAACAAAATTTACGTCTGCGGTAACTCTAATACTACAGTTACAAAAATTATAATTTTTTCGTGTACTTCTTCGATACATCCATATGAAGAGCTGATTTGATTTTGGTTACAATTGGTCAACTGGAAGTACCATCATTTGAAGATTTTAACAGTTTTTCTTGAAAAAACTATGTTAAATATAATTTTTTCACATTTGATGTTATTATAAATATTAAAGAATATTTTATTCTCTATACGATTTGACTGCATTTTATACTAAATATTAAATGGATATAGAGTTAAAAAATTATAAAGAAATTAAATTTCATATAGTAGCCATAGCTATGGGAACAGCTACTATATTAAGAAAATTCTGATTGAAAGATGTCAGTGTCAAGTGAAATTGACATAGTGTGTTTGTCTTATAATTTTTACTGGAAATATAGGATCTTTTGCTTTCTGTATGGAATTTGTATAAAATACATATAACTGCTTTAAGGTAATGTACAAGAAATAATAATAATAATAATAATAAATCTTTTATTTCTACAGATACATTACACTGTATATAGAAAACATCACAAAATAATAATTTTCTGTATGAAATTTGCATAAAATACATGCAACTGCGGGAAGGTAATGTACAAGAAATAGAATATTTAATTTAGCAAGGAACTTTCCGTATGAAATTTGTACAAAATACATAGAAATGACGGAAGGTAATGTGCTGGCCTCATCAGATTTTTACACTTAATTAGAGAATTCCGAGTAGAGTTCTGTGTAATGCTATAAAACTTTTGCCCAGAACTATGAATATTTCCAAGCAAATTAAATTAAAGTACGTTTTTACACTTAATTTTAAAGTTCCGATTAGAGTTTTGTGTAGCGCTATAACAGTTCTGCCCGGAACTATAAATATGTCCAGGCAAATTAACTTAATGTACGTTTTTACACTTAATTTGAGAGTTCCAAGTAGACTTCTGTGTAGCACTATAACAGTTCAGCCTGGAACTATGAGTAATTCTAAGCAAATTAATTTAAAGTACGTTTTTACACTTAATTTGAGAGTTCCGAGTAGAGTTCTGTGTAGCGCTATAACAGTTCTGCCCGGAACTATGAATATTTCCAAGCAAAGTACACTTAATTTTGGAGTTCCGAGTAGAGTTCTGTGTAGCGTTACAACAGTTCTGCCCGGAACTATGAATATTTCCCAGCAAAGTAACGTAAAGTACGTTTTTACACTTAATTTGAGAGGTCCAAGTAGACTTTTGTGAAGCGCTATAACAGTTCTGCCCGGAACTATGAATATTTCCAAGCAAAGTACACTTAATTTGAGAGTTCCGAGTAGTTCTGTGTAACGCTACATCAGTTCTGCCCGGAACTATGAATATTTCCAAGCAAAGTACACTTAATTTTGGAGTTCCGAGTAGAGTTCTGTGTAGCGTTACAACAGTTCTGCCCGGAACTATGAATATTTCCCAGCAAAGTAACTTAAAGTACGTTTTTACACTTAATTTGAGAGTTCCAAGTAGACTTTTGTGTAGCGCTATAACAGTTCTGTGTGTGTGTGTGTGTGTGTGTGTGTGT